>JAVLUX010000008.1:532500-785000 GCA_032164185.1 Moxostoma hubbsi | reverse complement strand
TCTACTCTATTCTATTCTACCCTATTCTATTATACTCTACTCTATTCTACTCTATTCTACTCTATTCTATTATACTCTACTCTATTCTATTATATTCTATTCTACTCTATTCTACTCTATTCTATTCTACTCTATTATACTCTATTCTATTATACTCTATTCTACTCTATTCTATTATAGTCTACTCTACTCTATTCTACTCTATTCTATTATATTCTATTCTACTCTATTCTACTCTATTCTATTCTACTCTATTATACTCTATTCTACTCTATTCTATTCTATTCTATTCTACTCTATTATACTCTATTCTACTCTATTCTATTATACTCTATTCTACTCTATTCTATTATACTCTATTCTACTCTATTCTATTCTACTCTATTATACTCTATTCTACTCTATTCTATTATACTCTATTCTACTCTATTCTATTATAGTCTACCCTATTCTATTCCACTAACCAACCCCTCCAAAGAGCAGCAGCGGACCATCACTTTGATTGGACACATGGGCACATGAATTGTACAACGGGGGGCACAAAAACTCTCCCAGAACTTTCCTAAACGCCTGTTTGTCACTAAATGCCCTGCAGAAATATTCCTGATGCTGACGATCCTCACGTGCAATGTCTGAATGTTGATCTAATGTTTGATCATATTTAAAATGTTGCAAATGTATCTAATGAGAATCCCTGAAATACTCACATTTATTTTGGGACAAAGAACTTTTCATTGACTGATTCAATCCACTGTGAGACGTGATTTATTGAACCCTTGAGTGAAAGTGCCCCATTATAGAGTTTGTGTTTGAGATTGAGTAGTTTACAGCTGGTCATGTGATTGTATCATGGCCGCCCCCATGAGGAGACGCCACTGATGGAGTCTTCATCTCATGCGAGTGCTCGTGAGTTTATAAACATGTTTCAAAATTACAGCTCATTACTTCAGGAGTAAAACATGTTTAACGAGGAAACAAATGACCGAGTGCACCTTACAGGTGTCTTTAGCCCAATTATACCAGAGTATTTATCAGGTGTCATGATAATAACACACTCACACAGACACACACTCTCACACACACTCACTAACACCCCCCCCCCCCCCCCCCCCCACCCACACTCTCAAACACACACAGACACACACACACACTCTTACACAAACACACACACTCCCACACACACACACACTCTCAAACACACACAGACACACACACACACACTCACACAAACACACTCTCACACACACACACACACACTCACACAAACACACTCTCACACACACACACACGCTGTCTCACACAAACACAAACAGATTAGCAGACACACTCTCACACACACACTCTCACACACACACTCACACACAAACACAAACAAACGCACCTAATAGGAGTACTTATAATATATATATATATATAAACATACCCAGTGTTATGCATTTTGGTTTATTAGTTTTTGGGACAAAGTAAAACAACATTGTAGGATTATGTCAGCTGCACATACAGTGTTAGTAACACCTCTAATGTTAAATATTTCCCAAAGTTTCCTTTTCAACTGTGAAAAGTTCCTTGTGGCAAACACACAGAACATAATCTTGTTTTTAACTTCTATTCCTCATATCTCTTTAAAGCGCTGCCCGACGCGCGTGTGCCACGTGATCACATAGTGCCGCGCTGTGATTTTCTATTGGCTCATTCCTCACCCCTTCTCCCCTCCCCCCGCCTCAGTCTCTCTTTGATTGGCGTGTTTGTGGGTGTGTTCGCGCCATTCACGCGTCCTGTTGTTTGAGCCGCTGACCTACCGTAGGCCGCCATTGGACATCGTGTCATGACGTCATCGCGATGGATTCCGCCGTCCTATTGGCCAACTGAGCAGATTTAATCCGTTGTGATTGGTTGTCGCGCAGGTCATCGCCAGTGAATGCGGAAGTGGTGCGCTCTACTGAGTCACCGTTGTGTCAGCTGAGTGTTGCACAGTGAGTATCTCGATCATATATCATTTACTGGATATTTAATGTTATTATTCTGTTCTATATTCACGGTTGCGGTCTGATGTTGGCTTTATAACTCAGGTACGCGCGCTTTTGGGTGTTTGCTTTCATTCTTACGTTGGTAATTTCAACCATGTGTTAGTATGTAAAGGCTTTGGCCAGCTGGGGTGTTATACAGGCTTTAACACACACACACACACACACACACACAGTTGTGTCCAGTGCTTCATAACAACATGTTATTCTGTCAATTGTCTTTTTGGAAAATTTAGACTTTTTTTTTTTGTTTTAAATGTAATAAGATACATTGGTGTACAAATGGCTGAATAATGTGTTTGTATGTAATGCATGGGAAACATAATGCCACTTTGTATTTATTCACTACCTCAATTATAATGGAAGTGAATGGGGGGGGGGCAGACTGTAAACGTTGAAATACACATTGTTTCAGCAGTATAGCCAGATGACGTCAACATTTCACATGCTAATGATCATTTAGTGTGATAAAATTGCTTTCTCACCATATAAGTGTACATTTATATCCAATATTACAACTTTGTTGCTATGGCGACACAATGCCGGTTAACCGGTAAGCAATTTTATCACACCAACATCATGTTAACATTTGTAACGTTTATGTTTTGTGGCTGAACTGTTAAAGCAGTTTGGCCCCATACACGTGCGTTGTAAGTGCCTCAGTGTAACCACAATTTGGGATTATTTTTTAGATCAAGGAGGGAGCGAGTCAATAATTGTTTTAGTGGTAATCAACATAATGCTACACTGATTAAGCCTAACTTGCCCAGAACATATCTTCATATCATGGCTTACACACCAGTGATATGGCTGTTGGCAAGGGTGTTGGCAAGGCTAACTGCCTTTGTGGTGTGCTTGTGCCCGTATGTTGCATTTTGTCTGCATGTTTACCATTGCATATATTTGTGCCGTTTGGCTGCAGTAAAATAGTGACCCGGAGCAAATGCTTCATATCTCTAATGGAGAACAATTGCCACATTGGTATTTGATGGTAATCAGAGAATTCCCCCAGTGCCAGCAGTGGTTGGCATCTATTTGCATCCATTTCAGGCTATCGCTGTTCTATTCACCAGCCTGGGAAGCCCATTGCTCAGCATCTCGTTCCACTGCATTAGGCGAAATGTCTAATTGAAAGCCAGTGCTCATATTACGGGTCAGACTGCTCTTTAAATATCCTCATGACTTCTCGAACACCGCTGTGAATGTCGGTCCAGTAGCTGGCGAGAGAATGTTTATTTGGCATTATGGTAAAAGCTTAGAGCGTACAGATATCTCAGGAGTTCTCAACTGCTTCTGCTTCAGACTTTACATTGAATATCGAGTGGCGACCCAAACAAAAAAAAAAATTACATTTCTTAGCACCCGCATTGCAATTCCTTGGCAACCACCAACAATGCATTGGACCGTGGCATTGCATTTTGCATGGCAAACACTGCCAAAAACTCACACATGCTGAAGTTAAAACTGTCATGCATGAGTGGCAGTTTTGATTCGTCACATGCTTTGTGCAAGTTCCCCTACAACACAAATATCGTCACATCTCAGGTCAGTTGTTTGTTTATGAGCATTATTATGGGATATTTTGAATGCTACTATCTCTCGGCTCCTGCACTTTGACACATTGTTTACTTGGTAAAACTGCCTCATATCTCTTGAATGATACGGTGAAATAGACGATGATTGAAGTATTTCAGTTGTTTTGTGGGCGTATTGCACTTTGAGACGTGAGTTTGGCGTTTATGATGCTAGCGCGTGATCAAACGCTTGTATATTGTTGAAGATTGTTTTGTTTTTCAAAGGTTTAATTGTAGGTGATCCACAAAGACTTCCAGACAAAGTAGAAGTGAAAGTAGCTTTTCTTGGTATAGAGAAGTGAGACTAATGTGACGGAAAACAGAATAAAGCAGAATTCTGCATAGAAACAACATTGGGGTTTTTCTAAAGTAAAATGTTCCGATTATAACCATGAAACTAGGAAGAAAACATGAGTGATGCTTGTCTTTGCTGAACTCGTCTCTGCGTGAAGTCTGGTTCCGGAAGTAAAACCTCATTTATTTTTTCAATAGTAGAATTGATTATTAATAACTTCTTTAAACCTTTAAAAACAGACTTGCCGTGAGCTCTGAGGTTGTTAATTGATCAGGACATTACTGATGAATAAAACAACACCATCACTAGACAATCTCTTGCCATTATATCAAACACAGCTGATAGATATTTGGGTCATTACATGAAGCTGAACGTTGTCTTTGTGTTTGAGTTGCACAGTATCAATAGACCGGCATGTGTTAAGATCAATATTAGTATAAAAGAAACCGCTTTCTCTATAAACTCAGTCAATCATTGTTTTGAGGAATGAAGGCGATACAAAGCACAACTGTCTCTAACAAGGACAGAAAGAGATGTGGAAGATGTGCAACTAAACAAGAGGATAAGTACATCAGAGTCTCTAGTTTGAGAAATAGACGCCTCACATGTCCTCCGCTGACAGCTTCATTGAATTCTACCCGCTCAACACCAGTTTCATGTACAACAGTAAAGAGAAGACTCAGGAGGACTTATGGGAAGAACTGCAAAGAAAAAGACACTTTTGAAACAGAAAAAGAAACGGTTTGAGTGGGCAGAGAAACACAGACATTGGACAACAGGTAATTGGAAAAGAGTGTTACGGATCTGAACCCCATTGAGCTTTTGTGGGATCAGTTGTGGTCTCCCAAAGCTATTACGCCAGACTGCATTAAACGGAAGTGCGACTGACAGGGAGTTGGAAAGCACACAAATCAGGCTTCTAATTTAAATGTCGGCCGATGTTAATACATCAATGCCTCATAAACGTATCGAGAAAACGACGAGCTGGTCAATAAACCGACTATGGCAACAAGCCGTCCAATTTGACGTGTCAGTTAATATCTTGTACAAATGGTGGAAATAACTTTGTTGGAGGTTTTGCATTTGCACAGATGCTGCTTTCATCCCGAGGAATGCAGATTAGATCATATTGCCTCTATGATAAACACAGGCCCACCAAATCCAATTTCCCCAGATCTATTTTAGTGTATTGAATTTGCTCTGACGCGAGATTCAGCGAGATACTGAACATGGCGACATGTCTGTAAAGTTACATTTGAGCTAGTCTTGGATCAGTCTCCCTTACACACTCAAATTAGCCTCAAAAACGGATTATACCTTGTGTTTTCTTTGGCTATTTCGTGGCCAAATGTTCTGAATGATTGAGCAAAAGCGCCGGCTGTGCTGGAGAACTTCATTTATTTTCCAATATGGCTGTTGGAGTTCACCACAAACAGTAACTTTGTCCATTTCCCTTGATGAGGAACGTCTACCTTGTTGGCTTAATGTTAATACAATGATTGATAAATATGGGAAGCTGTATTTGTGCAGTTCACCTGTTGATACACGCCCCCCTTTATAGCACAAACCATGAAAACGACCTGAACTGAAATGGTTGTATTTACGGGACCCTTTGGAGTTCAGACACAGGTGTCGTATCTTTTGAAAGAGACACTTTGGGTTTTATTGCATGACGAAGGCGAGATCTCATGTAAACAATGGAGAATATCAATATTTCTCACATTTATCACTTATGGACAAAAAGTGCGATTTGGATGTTTATCAATGAACGCTTGTCATGGACGATTGACTCTAGTGTGTTGAACTGGATTCATCTGGCGATCGTGTTTTCATAATAAAAGTCCCGTTTTGATATCGCGCGTTTCATAATAAAAGTCCCGTTTTGTTATCGCATGTTTACATTTGTACTCTTGCACAAATAACTCACTGTTTTTGGAACATTGCTATCGTGAAACAGAGATCGGATATCAATGTTGAACCCTTTAAAAAGAGATTTGTTACATTAATTACATTTATAGATGGTAAATTATATATTAAATATAAGCAGAGTGACGTCACCGCATGCGGTCGATTGCATATCAACGTGTTAAGGTTCTCCTATGACATTATATAGACCTTAAAAGGTTCTCCTGTGACATTATATAGAGCTTTTTTAGGTGGTAAATTATATATTAAATATAAGCAGAGTGACGTCACCGCCTCGTGTGGTCGATTGCGTATGAACATGTTAAAAGGTTCTCCGATGACATCAGATCGCAGTACTTTACAGGATCGCAAAACTGTAAAAATCACAGTGTACGTATAGAATAGGCAAGTAAATATCGCTGTAATATCGAATCGGGATTTCCGTGGCATTTTCCAGCCTTACTTGCGTATGTTTCATGTCTTATTGACAATCTTTGAGCTGTTGTCCAAACTAGTGATGTCACAGTACCAACATTTCAGTAGCCGGTACCAATACCAGTGAAATTTCATGGTACTCGATACCAATTTCGGTAGCAAAACCCAAACAAGTTACTGAACAACAATATTATTAAAGTTAACAATATTAGCAGCAGAACTAAGAACAATAATATGCCATTGAGCAACACTTACACTGAATTATAACAAAACTGAACAATGTATGATTAAAGTATTTTTGAACACTTATATACGATTTGCTTCATCTTTTGCAACTTAAGTTTTTACCAAGTACTAAAAACGACTAAATAAACAAGCACACAATAGAATGAATAAAAACAATCTCGTAACTAATGCACAGTGCTCTTGTATTAATAAAGCTGCATATTGCCAATTTTCCTCACGATAAGTAATGCACAGGGATGTATATTATGATTAAATAAGTCGCGAGCAATCATGTTATAGTCTAGCTGCATTAAGCGTGTGTGCTTGAGGGACGAGCGTCCCCGAGTCTCTCTCGGCCGCTGCAGTTTCAGTCTCTCCCCCGTAGATCGGGACATTCACACGACTCATAGAAGAGGCGCTGACTGCACGGAGAAATGCCCGTTTCTGAGTTTATAGTTATTAACATGATCTGCTGCTGTATTATTGTAACTTTATTAAAGGAAGCATTAAATATAACTGCATTTAAGATACACGTTTCCTTTAAAGAGCTCCGCCTCCGCTCATCCCACAACGAGAGTGCTTCTGAATTTATTTATTTGAATAATTCCCTCATACTTTGGGATCTACATCAGATGAAGCTGAGAGTTTCGAGTGCATCTGTGATCGGTGTGATTCTTCCTCCTTCAGACGTGAACTGCTGCTCTCACACTTCATCATTATAGTTTAATGTCATGTTACATTAAATGAGATCAAACGACTATTCGACAAACATTTTTCTCGTCAATTTTGTATTTTCGACGTCATCGATAGTGTTGATTAAACGTTCCAGCCCTAATGCAAATGATAATATGCTTTTAATCTCACCTGCTGTAGTTGCTTGAATGAATCCGTGTGTCTGTATTTCAGGTGCTTTATTAAGTTTGATGTGTTTCCTCCTTTCGGCAGAATATTGCTAAAGCAGCGTTTACAAACTGATCTGATGTTTCCCTTTTCATCAGCCTGAAATACAAAGAATTTCCACAAAAAAAAAAAAGCGTGTTCCACTTTTCTTTCCACCAGATTCAGTCGTGACTCCGCAGCAGCAGATTTGCTTGTCACCATCTTTTGCTTGTTGTGAGCGTTCAAAAGTTCCCGACTCTGCTTGGGAACCGGGTAGACCCGGTACTCTGGTACCTTCAGAAATTCTGGTATCGTAAAATTTGTTTTTGTTTGAGTATGGACTTGGTACCGGAGTACCGGTGTTTTTGACAACACTGGTCCAAACAGCCAATCAATAAAGTTTGTGCCATGAATGAACATGAACAAGTAATCAATGAACTGTCGTAGTGTTTGGTCTGATTTAGTGTTGTCAAAAGTTCCGGTACTTTGGTACCGAGTCGATACTAAAACAAGAAAGCTGTAACGGTACCAGTGTTTCTGCAGTCCCGACCGTACCGAGCACCGGATCTATCCGGTACCAGCGCACAGTCTGACTGACACACGACAGCTTTAAACCGCTCACAGGTTTATTGTGAATGTGTGCTGTTACTCCTTGTACTCTGAAACGGACAATTAAGCAAATTAAAATCGGGGCCTGACCTAGCATGATTCATTAGCAGATAAAGGCTGCAATATTACTGTGGACGAGATGTGTACGTTCAATAAATCCACCACAAACTCCACAAACATTGAGAATCAGTCACGTAGTACGAGATGACAAAGCTGAACACTTGTGAATCATGTCAATATATATTTATATCATTAAAATCAGCTCAGCTTTATTTATAGCGCATTCAAAACAACCGTTAACCAAAGTGCGTCACAGTAATCAAATTTAAAGGATAACCACATTTCCCATCGACCACATACAAACAGCATCTAAAACACCCCAAACTGTCCCACATTTCATCCGGCTTACAGTTTAAAGACATTTCAGACGTGAAAGTCTTCAATGATCACGTGTCGCGAACCGTTCAACACTTTTCATAATAAAAGCACGATTCTAAATAAATTTTTATTATCACAAGCAAGACATCTGTTAAATAAAAGTTTGGCAAAAATAAATAAAGCAATAACATGTTAAAAGTTAATGTATTGATTAGACACCATTTTGATGATGAAATTATTCTTTTAAAGAATATTCTGGAAAATAATCATAATTAAACAAATAATTACAAATAAATAAACTGGTGTGTTCAATAGCACATTATCATATTAGCATATTGTTGCTGTTGCGTCGATTGGTATCGAGAACCGTGAAATTGATCTGGTGTCGGTACCGACTACTGAACTTTGTTACCGTGACAACACTAGTCTGATTGCACAACACTCGTCTGATTGGTGAAAACAAACGCACAACACGTAGCAATGGTGAAGTCGGGTGTTTAGTGGTGTGTAAAGTCAGTTGCTCTTCTGGAAGTGTGTGGCGACTCATTAAAAGTCCTTAAGTTGTGAGCCATTATAGATATATTTAGATTGATTTAATGACTCATCTTTACATGTTACATTATATTACCTGAGCATCGTTATCGGCTGATAATCGGATGTGATATGGTCGGATTAATCGCTCCAGTGGATATATGGTAAATAATCGGCACTTGTATAGCGCCTTTTTTATTCAAAGCGCTTTACACTGCGACGCATTCACACACATGGTGGCAGAGCTGCATGCAAGGTGCCAGTCTGCCATTGGGAGCATCTTGGGGTTCAGTGTCTTGCCCAAGGACATTTCGGCATGTGGAGTCATGTGGGCCGGGAATCAAACCACCAACCCTGGGATTAGCAGCCGACCCGCTCTACCACCTGAGCCACTCGCCACCCTCTATATCAGTTAATTGGTAGAGCATGGCGCTAGGAATGCCATGGTCATGGGTTTTCAACACATTGAGAATGTTTACATGCATACGGTTAATGTGTTTACATGCTGTGGAATGATTAAGGAATGCTGTTTTATGTGTTACATGACCACTCGTGCGCGCACACACACACACACACACACACACACGTTGTCGGCTTATTAAGCTTGTCACTGATGAAATGTAAACCCTGAATGCACTGTAAAGATGTTTGGGAGAAAAGAGAACTACATTAAGTGTTAGTCTGAAGAGAGGTTCAGGTGGACTGCTTGAAAACATTATCATTAAATGCAATATTTCCTAATAATATTTAACCGAGCCTCACACTTACAGGGAGTTTTCCTTGGAAATATGTGTGAGTTATAAACGGAGTAAGTGGAAAGTTCACTGCGGTGGACGCTGAACAGAGTATGAAAATACTGCAACTTTCACTTCAACACTACAGCTGTGTCCTCACACAGGTGACACCGGCCGCCCTGTTGTGATGTTTCAGGATGACTGTGTGTTCCTCCTTTGGGAGTTTGTGCTGTTTAGAGATTGTGGAAAGTATGAGGAAGTTTGTATGCAAAAAACAGAAAGATAATGAGTGTAGTAGCTACATAAACTCTGACCTACTGTATCTCAGAAATGCAAGGGAACTTTAGATGTGTGTATGGTCACGCTTTTATCCAAAGTGACTTACAGTGCACTTATTACAGGGACAATCCCCCCGGAGCAACCTGGAGTTAAGTGCCTTACTCAAGGACACAATGGTGGTGACTGTGTGGATCAAACCAGCAACCTCCTGATTACCAGTTATGTGCTTTAGCCCACTACGCCACCACCAAAGTGACTTACAGTGCACTTATTACAGGGACAATCCCCCTGGAGCAACCTGGAGTTAAGTGCCTTACTCAAGGACACAATGGTGGTGGCTGTGGGGATCAAACCAGCAACCTCCTGATTACCAGTTATGTGCTTTAGCCCACTACGCCACCACCAAAGTGACTTACAGTGCACTTATTACAGGGACAATCCCCCTGGAACAACCTGGAGTTAAGTGTCTTACTCAAGGACACAATGGTGGTGACTGGGGATCAAACCAGCAACCTCCTGATTACCAGTTATGAGCTTTAGCCCACTACACCACCACCAAAGTGACTTACAGTGCACTTATTACAGGGACAATCCCCCCGGAGCAACCTGGAGTTAAGTGCCTTACTCAAGGACACAATGGTGGTGACTGTGTGGATCAAACCAGCAACCTCCTGATTACCAGTTATGTGCTTTAGCCCACTACGCCACCACCACTCATAGTTACTTACTACAGTCAAAATCATAAGTGAAATGTAGAAGCAACAATCAGTTTTTGTATTTTTGGCCGGTTGATGTTACCACAGTTTTATTGTTGTAAGTTCTGTAGGTATGGTGGAAGAAGCCATGGTTACCATGCATTTATGATTGAACTTTTGTCAGCTTTGTGCACATTAGTCTTATGTGTATAAAATTACATATTTATGCTGAAAAAGCAGCCTTGCATTTTTTTTCACCAGTTAGGTTGTACAGTACTGCAATACATGGTGGAAATGGGCAAAATACAAGTTTCAGGCATTTTAAAGGATGTTGTATACAATATTTTGCTTTATGAGGTGAATGTGTAATCCATAAATATTAATATTGCTTGGTAACTCTCATGGAGCGTCAGTTCATGTGACTTTATCAACATGCATTAACAAATCCTTTGCTGTTGTGATTATTTCTAACATTAACCAATGAATGGTTGACTAACCCATGCTAAACTAATGGATAACTAAAGGACGTCTTGCTCTAGTTAAACCCAGTTCATTCCAGTGTCCTAATAAACAGACGCTGTGAGTCTCACAGGAGGAGTGCAGCTGTTGTACTGTGCACGTCAACGGGTTTCTGATTAAAAAGAGGGGCGTTATTTGCATGATGACATCCCACCTATGATGTGTTGCGCGCATGTGCCTTCGATACGGACACACGCATGCAAGCAAACTTTATACAGAACAAAAGACAAACAAACATGCGCTAGGATAAAGATATGCCTCTGAGAACAGCCCTGTCACGTCCTACGCGCGCGCGCGTGTGTGTGTGTGTGTGTTTTTGCGCGCGCGCGAAAAGGCGTGAACATGACACGACATTGACTGGAGTGTGTGTGTGTGTGTGTACAAGCACAGAGTCTCGCTCAGGTAAGAGCAGAAAACACTAGAACACTCGAGATGGAAACACGGCACAGTTCAGTGTTATATTGTTGCGTTCGAACGGAACGTTGCGCTTGTTACTCTTGTAGCGGTTCTTCTGAAGTTTGGAACGTTCAACTGTTCCAGAGTTCGATGAATGTTCCAGTTTTGCACGTGTTTAAAGGCTTCTGTTCATTTGTCTCATGCAATAAGATTATTTTGGCAAGAGGAGTGTGTCCGTTGTGTCTTAAAACGGAGTTTGTGCTCTGTGTGTGTGTGTGTGTGCGAGCGCAGAAGTCAAATCAGTATAAGAGGGTGTGTGCTTTCAGTAAATCTCTGCTGTAGTATTGCATTGTGGGTAAAAGCTGCCCTCTTTCATTCAGGTAGAACAAGCTACGCCTGTCCAATCTATTAAGCCCTCTGTATTAACTGTTCAAACTGTCTAATACTCCATATCTAGAGAGCGGATTGGCCAGTATAGAAGCATAATCTGATGTGTAATACATTTTAATGACGATAAATGATATAAAAGAGCACATACTGTGCATTATTTAACAACAGGGCTGTCAGTACATTAAGTATAGGTGGAATGACAGCTTTTGTGCATTGGTCACAGTTGCTAATAGAGCTAGCCGATATAGGTCTGTTACTAATTCAAATACATCTTTTTTGCAAAGTAATGTAGCTAATTAAATGAGATTTTTATTTAAATGAAAGCTTATTAAGAGTAGTGATGCTATAACAGACAGTCAGATGTTTTCATTCTGGTCAATCAGTTTGTTCAGATGCTAAATGAATGAACGGATTAATTTTCGTTGTGTGATCTGTGCATGTCCCATGAGCTCCGACCACCTGTGGAGTTTTCAGGTTCCTTTTCCTGTAAATCAGTGCTCATCCTATTAGTGAGCCATCCGATTAGAGGTCGCCCAGCAGGGCAGGGTGGGGTGAGAAACTCGACGCATCGTGTATTGCCACACATGCCTACACACACTTGTGTGAGAAATGAATTGAGAATGCCTCTTAAATTCCAGTGAAATTCAGCCAGCCCTTGCAGTGTGAACGCAGCTTAAGTGGCATCCTTGAGTCCGGGTGGCAGAGAACGGATGCCAGCTACCTCCACATCTGAGACCATCTATTCACACATCTTATCACGTAGCTCACTGAGGCACAGCGCGGCTTCACGCCTAACTCACCACACGCCCCACCGAGAGCGAGAACCACCTTACAGCAATCACGAGGAGGTTACCCCATGTGACTCTACCCTCCCTAGGGTGGTTGCTAAGGAGACCTGCCTCGTGGTGGTGATTAGTGGTTCTCTCAAGTGTGTGTGTGTGTGTGTGTGTGTGTGTGTGGAGTAGCATGAGTCTCCACATGCTGTGAGTCTCCACGGTGTCATGCACAACGAGTCACGTGATCAGATGTGCCGATTGACGGTCTCAGAAGCGGACGCAACAGACACTCGTCATCCACCACTCGGATTGAGGCGAGTAACCGCGCCACCATGAGGACCTGCTAAGTAGTGGGAATTGGGCATTCCAAATTGGGAGAAAAGGGGATGTGTGTGTGTGCGCGTGTGCAGAGGTCTGTTTGCTCAACTACATCTTCCTCTGAGGTATGAACATTTTTGTATGTAATTTTGTGAAGTATCTGGACTCTGGACAGGAAATGCCAAACATTCTCAAGAGTCAGATTGAGAGACTTCAGATAAGAGCAACTCGATCATTTAACAGGAATCATGATGCACCAACTAATATTCCAGCATTCATCTGTTATTTCCGCTGGACATGTTACTCGTCCTACAGTGTGTGTCTCCAGATATCAATGAAACGTGTGGTGAGGAGGGTTGTGCCAGGTTAAACACCACTAAAGTTCAGATCTTCTGCCTCTCAGTGGCTTCTGAAGTTCCTGCTTCATGTTCTGCTCTGGCTTCATCAGATGTTATTTACAGGATTGAATGTCTTTTCTGTGTTTCAGGTTGTATCTGAGCTGTCGCTTTGAGGTGCGAGGCCGGTAGAGGTGAACGGGACGAAATAAAACCATCCAGCGAGAATATGGTGAGTGACAGGTGCCCATCATGTCTGCCAGGTGTTTGAGTGTGTCAGTGTTGTCGAAACATATCCATGAACAGAGCTATGTCTGTGCAATCATCTGTACTTATTGCCATTATTTGGACTTTCTGATTAAAAATGCATATGCATCATTTTCGGTAATTTCTTGTTTGTTGTATGTATAGCGGCCGTGAACCGGCACTGCTGTGCAGATATTTGAATGAATGGCATGCAAACACAAGACTAGCTGTGGTTGGTCACTTGAGAAGGTCGTTCTGTTTAAATGTGCGGTTCATGGCCAGAATACGTTGCAGTTGTGCAACACAAAAGGAGACGATTGTAAGAAAGTGCCGATGGTTTATTGTCCGAGCAAATAACATGAACTGGCGCGTTCAAGCTTCATAAAGGACTCCAAAGCACCACAAAAGTACAATAAACATAGTCCGTGTGTCTTGTGCGCTAGGTGTTCTGCGCTAGCTCTCCTCGCCGCATTCAGTAGTAGAGATGCACCGATCTGATTGCTGGATCAATATCAGCGCCGATACTGACGGTTTTAGACCGTAGATCTTTAAGTCCGATACTGTGCTTAAGTCATATTCGTTACCATCAAAGCTCCAAAAATGACATAAAAGATCCATAAAAACACATTAAAGTAGTTCATATGACTCGTGCACTTTATTCAAAGCCGCTTGAAGACGTGCGACAGATCTGTGAAATTAATAAAGTCAAATACTTGGTATGCGTGCGCAGCATGCTTTAGTGAATGCCGCTGCGGTGTTGACACTTACACGGCACTCGCAGGCTCGGGATGTGCTCGCGGCTATTTTCAGGATTTTGCGGTCTCATGAGCTGATGCAAATTCAACCGCTGTTCACGTTATTTGTGTCCGCTTGTAATTTTGTACAATTCCTTCAGTTTTCTGCAAAAACAGTGAATCTGGGGTAATCCGATTGCTCAGAAATGGATAATACTGACTTATTTGGAGAGTTCACATAATGCACCTAATGGTTACCCCATGTGACTCTATCCTCCCTAGCAACCGGCCAATTTGGTTACCCCATGTGACTCCCCTCCCTAGCAACCGGCCAATTTGGTTACCCCATGTGACTTTATCCTCCCTGGCAACCGGGCCAATTTGGTTACCCCATGTGACTCTCCTCCCTAGCAACCGGCCAATTTGGTTACCCCATGTGACTTTATCCTCCCTGGCAACCGGCCAATTTGGTTACCCCATGTGACTTTATCCTCCCTGGCAACCGGGCCAATTTGGTTACCCCATGTGACTCTCCTCCCTGGCAACCGGCCAATTTGGTTACCCCATGTGACTCCCCTCCCTGGCAACCGCGACAATTTGGTCGCTGAGCGCTTGAGATGATGCACTTTTTTTTTTTTTCCCCCCACATCTGTTTTGAAAGAATTGTCATGTGGGTATGCCACGTCGTTACCAAAGCAACCCACGCAGATAGGTCACATGTGAATGCACGTCTGGTTTGATCACTTGCAATTAATACACAGCCTTAATTAAATACAACCCCAGATGCAGTTTATTGTTCAACCAAAATCCCATAAATAACCAAAAAAAAAATTTGGTGCATAACACGGGACTTAAGTATAAACAAGCCCGAAGTACATGGGGGACTCTTATTTTGAAATGTCGAAATGATAAAAAAGATTGCGACTTGGCACCGATTAATCGGTAAAACCAATATATCGGTCTACCGCTAGAATTGAAACATTTATATCATACAAATAAACTGCTCATAATGACGATTAAAACTGATTCTAGGTCAGTGATTAAACCCATTTCTCCACTGAAATGCAAATATACCTGCGCTTCCGTCGCACAAGGGGAATTGAGATGACCAAATGGCGACTGTCAATCAACTGAAATCAACCTCAGAATGATCCAGTGCTGGTCGGACCAATCAGACTCTGCGCTACAGGACTGTTTTGATCACGCGGACTGGGAGATGTTCCGGTCTGCCTCCGATGACGACATCGAGGTTTACGCTGATAGCGTAACGTGTTTCATCAGGAAGTGCGTAGAGGACGTTGTTCCGACAAAAACTATACGGATCTACCCCAACCAGAAACCATGGGTTAACGGCGATGTTCGCGCGGCACTTACTGCGCGGACCACCGCTTTTAATTCCGGGAACGCGGAGGAGCGTAAACAAGCCAGTTATGCCCTCCGTAACTCCATCAGCACAGCCAAACGCCAGTACAGGCACAAAATTGAAGGTCAGTTCAACACCACTGACTCCAGAAGTATGTGGAAGGGAATTAACATCATCACGGACTATAAACAGAATAAAAACTCCGCCATGAACACCGCTGCCTCTCTCCCGGACGAGCTTAATACATTTTATGCTCGTTTCGAGAACAACAACACCGCCCTCGCGGAGAGAGCACTCGCGGCCGATACTACAGATGATGGTTCACTCTCCGTCTCTGTTGCGGATGTAACCCGATCCTTTCGACGGGTGAACATCCGTAAAGCCGCGGGTCCAGACGGCATTCCGGGCCGCGTCATCAGAGCATGCGCGAACCAACTGGCTGGTGTTTTGACGGACATTTTCAACCTGTCCCTCTCCCTGTCTGTAGTCCCCACATGCTTCAAAACATCAACCATTGTGCCTGTACCGAAGCAAGCCAAAATCACTTGCTTAAATGACTGGCGTCCTGTTGCCCTCACCCCCATCATCAGCAAATGCTTTGAGAGGTTGATCAGAGATCACATCTGCTCTGTTCTGCCCACCTCTTTGGACCCATTGAAGTTTGCCTACCGTAACAACCGCTCCACTGATGATGCCATTGCATCTACAATACACACTGCTCTATCCCACCTGGAAAAAAGGAACACGTATGTGAGAATGCTGTTTGTAGACTACAGCTCAGCATTTAACACCATAGTGCCCTCCAAGCTTGATGAGAAACTCCGGGCTCTGGGCTTAAACAGCTCGCTGTGAAGCTGGATCCTGGATTTCCTGTCAGGCAGACGTCAGGTGGTTAGAATGGGCAGCAACATCTCCTCATCACTGACCCTCAACACTGGAGCCCCGCAGGGCTGTGTTCTCAGCCCACTCCTGTATTCCCTTTACACACATGACTGTGTGGCGACACATAGCTCCAATGCCATCATTAAGTTTGCTGACGATACGACGGTTGTAGGTCTGATCACTGACAATGATGAAACAGCCTACAGAGAGGAGGTGCACACTGACACGCTGGTGTCAGGAGCACAACCTCTCCCTCAACGTCAGTAAAACCAAGGAGCTTGTGGTGGACTTCAGGAAGAAAGACAGAGAACACAGCCCCATCACCATTAATGGAGCACCGGTGGAGAGAGTCAGCAGCTTCAAGTTCCTCGGTGTCCACATTACTGAGGAACTCACATGGTCCGTCCACACTGAGGCCGTTGTGAAGAAGGCTCACCAGCGCCTCTTCTTCCTGAGACGGCTGAGGAAGTTTGGAATGAACCAACACATCCTCACACGGTTCTACACCAGCACTGTAGAGAGCATCCTGACTGGCTGCATCACCGCCTGGTACGGCAATAGCACCGCCCACAACCGCAAAGACCTGCAAAGGGTGGTGCGAACTGCCAGAAACATCATCGGAGGTGAGCTTCCCTCCCTCCAGGATATATATAACAGACGGTGTGTGAATAAAGCTCGGAGGATCATCAGAGACTCCAGTCACCCGAGTCATGGGCTGCTCTCACTGCTTCCATCAGGCAGGCGGTATCGCAGCATCAGGACCCGCACCACCCGACTACATGACAGCTTCTTCCCACAAGCAATAAGACTTTTGAACACATGATCTCTCATGATCAACAATCAGCACTGCACTTTATTAATCATCATTCTGTCAAATATATTCTCCCAATTCAATTAGTGTGTGTGTGTGTATGTATATATATATATATACACCCGTATCTAGTGTGTGTATTCTACATTGTGTGTATTGTGTACATTTGTTATGTAAATTGTTTTGTGTAAATATGTTGTTATTGTAAAGTGGTTTATGTCTCGTCACTGTCATGACTACAATGTTACTCGGAACTGCACACAAGAATTTCACCTGTTGCACTCGTGTACACAGTAGTGTGACAAAGTGATTTGATTTGATTTGAACTGAAGCACATGCTCAAGGGCATCCTGATACAGCGTTGGGGTTTACAGTGTGGTAGAGTCGTGACTGTGCTGCTCAGAGCTTAAATCATTCATTCGCACACCCGGCGCTCTTCCTTCATGCTTGCATGGATCAGTGTTAGTGTCTCGTGCCCGTCATCACGAGAGAGGAAGCGCAGTGGGCGTGTCAGGACAGGGATGCCCTTGAGCATGTGCTTGATTTGATTGACAGCACCATTTCCTCTCACAGTAGGTAGCGTAAGATGCGTTTATGACATGCACGCATGAAACACAGGATTATTGATTGGAGAAGGGTCGGGATTAACTAGTTGGTTAGTCGTCACTATATAGTGAGTTCCTCTAGAGATAGCTGCAGTATTTGTGAAGGGATTCATATGTAGAAAGCATTGCCAACAGGTGTTATTGTATACAAGCGTTCACGCTGTTGTAACTTATTTATTTATTTTTTTGCATTTAATAGTGAATATTTTGTTAGTTATGCTCAACTTTAGTTACTCAGCTAGAAATATCCCTTTGTAATATAATTTTATATAAACAAATTTGTATCCATCAATCTCAAAAGGCGGGAAAAGTTATGGTGATGTCATTCACTGGTTAGATGGTGTGGAAACCCTCGGGCTTTGGTCGTTATGTTGCATCTCAGGTTTATTTTCTGTATCTTGCACCGTGAGCACCATGGAGTGGTGGTGGTGTAGTGGGGTAAAGCACATAACTGGTAATCAGAAGGTTGCTGGTTTGACCCCACTGTCACAGTTTGGATAAAAGCATCTGCCAAATGCATAAATGTAAATATAAATGTGAGGCTTGCATTTTTAGATGGCGTGTCAAGTAAAAATAAAAAATAATTGTTCTTTTAAAAATGTAACTTTTAATGTGTTTTAAGGCTGCTGTATTTTATGCTTTCCGTCTTGACATTTCTGAACAAGAATTTGTCCTGCGTGAATTAAGAAACGTGTTTAATGATCCTAAACTGGCCTTGTTATTCAGGGCGTCCTCAAGACCGACTTGTGCTGCTACAGGGGTGTCACGACCTCACAATAGCACAGAGGCACGTTCGACACTGTGTTTTGGAGAAAGACGTGGTTCGTTCTCCTCTTTGTGCCAGGACGGTGTGTTACAGCATGTCCTTTTAGTGCAGACAGCAATGCATGCTGGGAAGCTTTAGAGCGAGGGGGAGAGAGACACCCTCTGTGTGTAACAATGGAGAACGGGGCGATCAAAGCCTGGGAGGGTGCTGAAGAATGCTGTGTCACTGGTGCTTGCTGCATACTCTGTCTCTCTCTCTCTGTGTGTCTCAGTGTCTCTCGCTCATCGTGACTGCTCACTGATGCATTGCCTCTTCCCCCAACGCTGCAGCCATGCAGCACAGCGCTTTGAGGAAACTGACAATGAGATATTGAGCTTGTGATTTGAGGGATGGTTAATGTGTGCAGTGTTCTCCACGTGCATGTTCAATCGCCCGAATTACTGCATTTGTGTTGGGTTTAAAATAGTTCACATGCGGTTACAATTGTGATACCAAAACGTGTCGTGCAAAACCGCGGGAGCTTTCATGCGAGTTTGGTTGCGCTGATACAGATCAAATAACTAGTTTCTTGTGACTTCTAACTGTTTACCTGAATAACAGCAACTTAAAGCAATATTTACTTAATTGACAAACATTTGAAGGAAGCATTTAATTGTTAATTATTTACATTTGATTTGTAACTTTTTAAAAGGCTAATGGGTGTTCAAATGTAGTGTTTGTTAGGAAAGTGAGGCTATGTCTATATTAATCAGGATTCGTTTGAAAACACACTCCGTCCACACTAGCGACTCAAAGCGTTTTCCAAAAGTTGCTCATCCGCACAAACGTTTGTAAACGCTTGAATCGTGTCACTGCGCGTGTGGGGAAATCCGCTGCATGTACGGTCTGAAACACGATTGTCCTCGTGTTCCGTCGCCGGACACCAACTCCAGTAAACTTCCCGTCGCCTTTGAAGGAACGCAACATGATGGTTGAACGAACGCTATCAAAGCGAGTATCAAGTACAACAGCGCCGCTATAACACGAGCTGCCATCTTGATTGTTTTGGATAGATCACATGACTAAAAATGCATCATCGTTTTCCAAAGTGTCCGTTTTCAGTCGACACTACAACGCCAAAACGGCATTTTCAAATGTATCCACTTTGGAGCGAGTTTCCAAACCGCCGTCTCAGTGTGGACGGAAGCCCAAAACGGAGAGAAGACGCGCTTTCAAACGAACTCTTAGCGTGGACAAGCACATGCTTTATAAGCGCCGAATGCGAGACGAATATCGTTAAAGTTTCTTTGGCGGTTTAGCTTTGGCAGCGGCCCGAAAATATTCAATGGAGTAAAAACCCTGACTGTAGAAATGACGGAAAGGTTTTAAACGATCTGATTATAAATGAAACGAACAGTTGTTTTTCCCATGTTGCATCAGATCTCTGAGCTCTGTTCACTGTAAGATGTAACTGCGTCCCAGCTAACGGAAGTCCTGATTAAAGATTGGTGCTGTCACTCGCTCCTCTGAACTGAATGAAGTAAAGCTGCGCTGCATGTGCTGGTCTGCCTTGTTGCTGAGGCTGCAAGCTGGCACAAATGAGATCTCGGTGAAGGGTGAGCGCAGGAAGAGAGAGAGGGAGGGAGAGTGGTAGAGCGAGCACGTGAGCGGGGGATGCGGTGGATGGGGCAGAGCTTGGCATCAGGCAATACCCTTTTAAACAGTCTCTGCACTGTCACGCTGGCATGCCTGTCCTCTCCCGTCCTGCTCTGCACCTTTTGTTCTGGAATATTCTACCGCTCATCCGGTCACCCGGGTAACGGGAACCCCTGGCCCCCCGGTTGGGAATCTTTACAGGAGAAAATCGTGCGTCATCTTGATCTGAGAGCGTTGCGTGTGAAAGGGACGCACGCTGGTCTCCGCTGAGGGAAGGATGGTTCTGCCGGCTCGTCCTGTAACTGTTCTCGCAGTGTGTGTCTCCTGGGCAACCGTGTCCGCCCTCCTCGCGCCATGAGCCGGGCCAAGCGAGTCCACTGCTACATGCTCAACTGCTTCGTAAGTGTGTGTGTGTGTGTGTGTGCGCGTGCGCTCACATGCTGTTGTTTTTTTCATCTCTGATGTTGAATTTGCACGTAATATTGATTTAATTGACTTAATAATATATAAATAATCAGGAAACGAAAGCGGAATGTTTTTCTGTTTTCCGAATGGAAAGTGGTTAGAACACAATATAAGAGCAGGTGATGATATTCGGGATGCACATTTCAATATAAATGTATCAATTATTAATAAACACTTTATTATTAACTAGTGCAGCAGCAACATTAACAGCAATTCCAGTCTTCATTACTGCCTTGTTTTATTTTTCCCCCTCAAACATTTTTCAACTTTTTTTGTTTAAATTTAGATGTAATGGTGCGTTTGCATGTAACGCCAAGTGAGCGTTTTGCGCGGCGCGATTACATAAAGTCAACGCAAAGATGCGAATAGACGCGAATTCGCACTGGGCGGCGCAAATGAAGCGGGTGGCGCGACTCGATCACGCGAAATCGCTTCATTTGCGTATTTCCGCTGAAATGTCACTGACGTAGCAACAGAAGAAATCTGGAAAAATGGATGACAGAATGGTTGTAGCGGTGTGTGGGCACCCGGAATCATACGACACAACATCATACATGTACAGAGACCGGACGAATAAACGCATCGCTCGGAGGAAAGTGCGTGAGGAAGTTGGACGACCTGGTAAGTTCTGGAAATATGCGCGTCTACTTGATTCCAGCTATTGGTCGAACTTTACTCTGAACCAAGCCGTAGAAGCCCCGCCTCCTGTCCTTTTCCGGAAGAGAAGCGGGAATACTCACGGGTTCGCGTTACTCGTTCAAACGCATATTTATAATCCAGCGATCAAACTCGTGCGAGCAACGCGAGGCGACACTATTCATCATTCACCATTAGAAATCAGTCCTTGTCGTCCAGTTATTTTTTTGGAACCCGTTCAACTTAATTGTTATAAATTGTAAAATACTAATGATGATAATACTACATTTTTATTGATATCATTTACTTTTTTAATTTGAAATACAACACATATATATATATATATATATATATATATATATATATATATATATATATATATATCTCTCTCTCTATCTCGTGCACTTAACTTTTTAACCCCTCGTGCTTTTATTTTGACATTCTGAAGTCTCCGGGACGTCCTGTATGTGTCTGTTTGTAGTTCACAGTAGTTTAATTCACTTCTGGTCAAATGTTCCTCCGGTGCCGTTGTAAATGTATATTATAAGTGATCTGAACTATTGATCATCTGAGATGTTGATTACAAGTGATGCATTGGGCACTCCGATATCACTTTTCCCCAGACTCTGTGTTTTGGGCGACGGGGCGGGCACACAGACTTGGGGTCATAACCAGCGTCAGGATCATCAGACAAATTGTTTTAAGGGGATGGAAGTGGGCTGGAGTGGCGCTCGGAGATGGGCAGGGTGGCGGGTGAAGGCTCATCTAGAAGACTGGGGCATTTGGACGTGTTTGTGGGGAAATGGGGCAAATATGTTTTTTTCGGGGGGCCGAGCAACACGCGGCCACCATCCGTAACCATAGCAACGGCTCCAGTACCCACACATGCATGAGTTTTCACAACATCTTACGAATAACTCTTACATGATGTATTTGTACATTATGTGTGTTATGTGGGTCGCCACGTGTAATGAAGCACTTCACGGGTTTTATCCGCGCATTTAAGATTCTTGTGGTTAAATGAACCGCGGCATCCCGTTTCATTTGGCCACCTGAAATCAGTTTTGTGCTATATTTGGTGTTCTGTACGAGTGTTTGGTCTGTGCCCATGCCCACCCCGTCGCACTCTGAGCCACGTTTGCAGCTGTGATGTCTCCTATGAGGTGGCATCATGCCCGCTGTGCCCCCGAGGATGTCGCATTAAACGGCACTGGCAGATGGAAGGTCGTGACTAACGGCGCCAATCATCAAGTGTTTCCTGAACGTTATCAACCGTGTGTGTGTGTGTGTGTGTGTGTGTGTGTGTGAGTTGACTGTTATCCAGGTGTGAGATATTACGGTCAGACACACGCAGAAATGCCCAAATAAAGCTTGATTTAAAGGGAATGGGGAAAAGGCAACAGTATATTTCTACTGTAATGTAATATTCATAAATGCTAAAAGTGAGAATCTTCACGCAGCTCTTTTCCATACTAGTTCATTAAGGCAAGCTTTGAAGATTTCTCATGCTCCAAAGTGGTCCATATGTCACGGGCCATCCCCTGCAGTCAAACAGTGTGTTCCCCTTTAAATCAGACGGTTGTTGGCCAGCATGCGTGTGTCTGCGGAGGTCAAGGACACTATTGTTTACATCTTCAGTCACTGAGGGGGCATTCGTCTTGTCTTGTGGTGCATTTGCACATGTTTCATAATGTAAGTCATCAAGCAGATATTAGTTGAGGTGTGTGTGTGTGTGTGTGTGTGTGTGTGGTGTGTGTGTGCGCGCGCGCTGTTCTGCCCCAGATATCCCTCTGTATCGCTGTTTCACGTGTGTTCTCGTTGGGCTCGCTGCCGCCTCTGATCTTTTCAAATATTCCTCTTCCTGAAATATTCAGTAGCTCTGCGACGTGTGTGTCTCATTTGTTCATCTCTGATCCTCTTCATTCTTCTCTGCTCTCAGTGGAGTCAGTTTTAATAAAATAGTGTTTAGAATCTCTGCTAATATTTCTGATTTGCTCACATGCATTTGAAGAGAGAATTCTGTCATTTCCTCACCCTCATGTCATCCCAGATGTGTGTGTCTGTCTTCTGCAGAACACAAATGAAGATTTTTAGAATATTTCAGCTCTGTTGGTCCATACAATGCAAGTGAATGGTGACCAGAACTGTGAAGCTCCAAAAATCACAAATGCAGCATAAAAGTAATCCATAAGACTCCAGTGGTTTAATCCATGACTTCTGAAGTGATATGATAGGTGTGGGTAAGAAACAGATCAATATTTATGTCTTTTATATATGAATACTTAAATATTGATCCGTTTCTTACCCACATCTGTCATATCTCTTCTGAAGTCATGGATTAAACCACTGGAGTCTTATGGATTACTTATGCTGCATTTGTGTTTTTTTTTTTTTTTTTTTTTTTTTTTTTTTTTTTTTTTGGGAGCTTCAAAGTTCTGGTCACCATTCACTTGCATTGTATGGACCAACAGAACTGAAATATTCTTCTAAAAATCTTCATTTGTGTTCTGCAGAAGTCAGACACACACATCTGGGATGACATGAGGGTGAGTGAATGATGAGAACTTTCATATTTAGGTGCACTGTCCCTTTAAAGCAGCCTTGCAGATCTTCACTGGTTTCCCAGCCTGGTCAAGCTGTTTTGTTTGCTGGTTTTAGAGGTGTGACGAGGAGGAGGGCGTGGCAGGGCTGTGAGGATACATGCCCTGTGTGTGTGTGTGTGTGTGTGTGTGTGTGTGTGTGTGTGTGTGTGTGTGTCTGATGTTCTGTTTAATGAAAGATTGGTTGTTTGTTACTCTGCCTCTTTCCTTTTCAAGGGGATTTGAGCTGTAAACCATATGAAGACCATCGTAGGCTGGCTTATGGGTCAATGACATGCCGTTTTTATGTTTGCTTATTTGGGTGTAGATTCATAAAATTATTCAAAACTACATAAATGAACTGAATCTTCTGATCAAACGTTTTCATTTCGATATATTTTCTGGGGTTTAATGTCAGAAGTGTCTCGTGGTGTAAGCGGCACGTCAGCGGGTATTCAGAGAAGAACCTCGAGACTGTGGGGACTTAAATTAATATCAGATTTTTGGCTATTTTTAGGAAAGACACTTTTGTGAAAGTGTCACCTCGTGCAACCATACGTGTCAATGACCTTTTATATCAGCATTTTAAGTGTGCCTAAACTTTCTTTTTCTCAACTTTTTTTTTTATATATTTATTATGCGCATGTGTGCATGCTTAAATGGCAAATAGGCCAAATAAGATATTCGTAACCTTATATAATTTGTTGGCGTCCTGCGGGATTTTGTAAACTAGCAACACGAGCGTTTGAATAATCCCAGACAAAGCCCTTTTATGCACTGACATGTGGGAAGAGACACTGGAGACGGAATCCCAATCCAGTCGACTGTAAGTGCCTGAGGCGGTATCCATGGCAACCAGACTCCCATTGATGGGCGTGTGTGTGTGTGTGTGTGTGTGTGTGTGTGTGTGTGTGAATGCATGTTGGCGCTTTGGTGAAAATAGTTGCGAAAGCCTTCCAGTAATCCTGACAGAACCCTGAACAGAGTCATTATTTACTCACCCTCATGCTGTTCCAAATCCATATGATTTATTTTCAGTTACAGTTCGGAGCTACCACGTCCGTCAAGGCCCAGAAACGACAAAACAAACACAGCTTAAATTGTGTTGTCTCAACTTGAACTGCTGCTTTAACCGTGTACGTTGTGCCAGTTTAAGAGGGAAAGTTCTTTACACAGAGCATAACGTTGACTTAAATCAATAACAAGTGTTTAATGTCTCTAAGCAAACTTGACTTCATTAGTTCAATCAATGAAATCAATTCAAACTGAATAAGGAAGTTCCTCTGACCCTTCGCTAAGCTCCGCCCCCTTGGTTACGGTCGCTCGGTCTGGAAAGAGATTGCCGTGAATGATGCGGTTTTTGGCTAAATATTAACATTTATAATATAAAATATAAATGGAATTGATCTTATATTTCATATTTTATCTGAGGTTTTTTTGGAAAATGTGAATCAGAATCAAGACAAACGATTATTACAGTCGCTTGTCTGAGTAATGGGGGCAACAGTTGCTAAGACAGGATTGGTCAGAAGCACATTTAAGGCGGGAATTGGCGTGGGGTCAGTTTCTTATATTATCATTTAATATTCTTGATAAGCATAGCATGGGCCTCTCCACTTTATTACTATTTCACAAATAAGTGACATGCACATCAATCAACAGCATAAATAAAAGCGGCAAACCGTAAAATAATAATGAGACCGTAACGCTGCAATTTGCATAATTTATTCATGCCGCAGTGCTTGCTGGGAATCCAAATATGTGAACCTGATCTGCAAAGTTCGATGGAAAACCTGGAAACATCAGGGAATTTGAATTTGGGGCTTTCCAGGCCTGGAATAGTCATGGAAATATCCATAGGGAGCAGGGCTGGACTGGGAAGAGCAATCGACACGGTATTTTACATGGCAACTGTCCCAACTGTTGAACGGGGTGATTGGGGGGAGTATTGCCACTGACTATCACACCTGGAGTCGTGAGTTTGAATCCAGGGTGTGCTGAGTGACTCCAGTCAGGTCTCCTTAGCAACCAAATTGTCCCGGTTGCTAGGGAGGGTAGAGTCACATGGGGTATCCACATTGTCCCAGTTGCTAGGGAGGGTAGAGTCACATGGGGTATCCACATTGTCCCGGTTGCTAGGGAGGGTAGAGTCACATGGGGTAACCAAATTGTCCGGTTGCTAGGGAGGGTAGAGTCACATGGGGTAACCAAATTGGCCCGGTTGCTAGGGAGGGTAGAGTCACATGGGGTAACCAAATTGGCCCGGTTGCTAGGGAGGGTAGAGTCACGTGATAAGATGCGTGGATTGACGGTCTCAGAAGCGGAGGCGACTGAGACTCGTCCTCCGCCACCCGGATTGAGGCGAGTCACTACACCACCACGAGGACCTACTAAGTAGCGGGAATTGGTTCTTCCTTGAACCACGACTGGACAAAATAATGGAAAGGAATTGGTCAAGAACAGTTGGAAGTGCTGGTGATGGAGAGCTATGCAGGTTTTTGCTGTGTTTGCCGATTGCATCTGACAGGACATTTATCCACCTGTTCATCTCCGTTTTGGCCTCGTCCCATGTTTGATCTGAGCAGCCGCTTGAAACTGCTGAGCTTTTTATAGCACGTCTGCCACTGATGTTGGTGAAGCGATCTCGTTAAGGCAATCCAGTGTCTCGGGGCGAGTCTAAGGAGGTTGAGTATTAGTCTAATCCTGAGTGTCAAAATATCTCTTCTCCTTGAGTATTTCCAGCACGTTTTTAGTCGCAGCTCCCCCCCTGTAGTAAAGCGCCAACGCAGCACAACTGATTGAAAGCAAGATGTATGTTCGGTGTGGAGCGAGTGATCGCTCGTGGAGATTGAGGGATGGAGAAAAGCATCGAGTCCATCTGAGAGATTGGTCTTAAATCTATCTTCTCTCCCCATTCCACTGTAATTTACTGCTCTTGTGTCTGATGCCTCCAAGTTAAAACCTCTTCAATAATATCAAAAACAAGATTAATGTGGATGCAAGTGTCCCGAGAGTTTATTCAGCTCATTGAGGTACGCATAGGACGTTTCCTAAACTCAAACTGTAGTTTTGTGGCTTTTAGTCTGTGGCCGTTTTCAGCAGTGAATGCAGTGATTTAAAGCTCTCTGATATGGAAAGCATTTCAAACTGTTCTGAGACCAGTGCAGCTACTGAGAGAATTTAGGTGTGGTGGTGGCGTAGTGTGCTAAAGCACATAACTGGTAATCAGAAGGTTGCTGGTTTGATCCCCACAGTCACCACCATTGTGTCCTTGAGTAAGACACTTAACTCCAGGTTGCTCCCAATGGCAGACTGGCACCGTGTGTGTGTGTGTGTGATATGAAGTAGCGGGTTGTTGATTTCGTGAGCTGCTTCGCTGACGTCAGGTGCAGGGAACAATGTGTCTTAATGTGTAACATTCTGTTCCTCTCAATCACCAAACAGAGTTCAAACAAACGTTTACTCTGATTATTTTATGCTTTGACGTGAAATTGGAGTGTTTTAAGATCCCAGCATTGACTGTTGCTCATTCTTGCTGTCGGTGAATTTAGGTGCTTTTGACTTGGGCCGTAAGCAACCACATAGTATCTAACCACCCTTGCAACTGCATAGCAACGCCCTGGCAACCATCCACAACATGTTGGCGACTTCTGCCTGGGCGAACACCACTCAGGTTAAAATCTAGTGTCAATTGTTAGTGTTTGAAGTAAACATTGAGTACATGTGGCTCAGGTGGTAGAGCGGGTTGGCGCTTCAAGTCCCGGCCCACATGCCGACGTGTCCTTGGGCAAGACACAGAACCCCAAGTTGCTCCCAATGCCAGGCTGGCACCTTGCATGCAGCTCTGCCACCATGTGTGTGAATGAGTCACAGTGTAAAGTGCTTTGAGTACCGCTAAGGTTAAATATAAGTCACTAAGCTATATAAGTGCAGACCATTTGTGGAGCTTGTTTAAGTGCAATGGGAGGATATTCCGTGTCAATGCTTCAAGTGTCCGGCTGGTTGATGTCTTCACTGGTGTCTGATGCCAAGCGCAGCTCTTTCACACCGTCCTGTGATGCGGTGAGCGGCGGCTCAAGGTCTCTTCAGATCCATGTTTAATCCACACGTGATGTCTGTACTGCTGCCCGGCCTAAAACACTGTCCTAATACTACAATATAATCCTAAAATGTAATAGCTTGCTCCACTTCTGAAGCAGATTCCTTTTTCTGATATGGATTGCCCATGTTCACCATCCAATCAGTTTCTGATGAATAATCTCATTTGATTATCCCGTTACACTCCATTACATCACAGTACTGTCATAAAGTTATATAGCGTTTGAATATAACATGTAGAGCAGTGGGAGTTCATGTGGCATAACATCACATTACACGTGTGTGTATAAATGTATTGTGACTGTAGCTTTAAAGGACATTCATTATAGTTGTATGTCATCTCTTGCTAATAGATTTGTCTTGCGCTTGAGGTGCTAATCACACTGTCATGTTGATCACTCAATCGCCAGAAAAAATGCACGTGTTTCCATTTGACCGTGCATATGTGCTTGAGGAATGACGACACAGGCGTGCTCAAACGCTTAACTGGCACGACATGGAAGTGACATCATAATGTGGCCTGCGACATTCACGCTTGTGTGTCTAAACACCCCATTGAGAGCGAGAACCACTAATCACGACCACGAGGAGGTTACCCCATGTGAGTCTACCCTCCCTAGCAACCTGGCCAATTTGGTTACCCCATGTGACTCTACCCTCCCTAGCAACCGGGACAATTTGGCTACCCCATGTGACTCTACCCTCCCTAGCAACCGGGACAATTTGGCTACCCCATGTGACTCTACCCTCCCTAGCAACCGGGACAATTAGGTTGCTATGGAGACCTGACTGGTGTCACTCAGCACACCCTGGATTCAATCTCACGACTCCAGGTGTGATAGTCAGCGTCAATACTCGCTGAGATACCCAGACACCCTCAACATTTTGCATTGGTCATATTATTTTTCCTGTCATATTTTCATCTGCATACTTGCAGACGGTATTTAATAGAAGCAGTACTGATAATTGGCTTATTGTTAGAAAAGAAGTTAAGTGACTGTAACTGTTCAGGAGAGGCTGATGGATCACGTGCTTTACAGGTTAATAAATGAGCGCTCCACTAGATTCTGGATCTGCTCAAGAGGTTGGTTTATTACATCTGTTTTAATGAGATATGCACATTTGCAGTTTGTATATGATATTAGTTTAACCGATATTTGCCTTTTTATCATTGGACAAGGCAGTTAACAGTTACAGAACTGAGGGGAGAGAGAGGGAGAATGAAACGGATGAAGTCTTGAACATTATGAGCTCAAACAGGCGATTCTCAGCACCCTCAAATGGGAAAGTCAGAATATCGGCCGACGTGTCGGCCTTGGCGAGATATCGGTCAACCACTAAATGTTTGTAGGCTAGTTCACCTGTAGTTTTAGCAAAGTGATCAGTCGAGCATCTTCATCCGACATGTAGTCTATATGGGGAGCGTTCACACATTGCACGCTGCTCTGACAGCTGAAAACAGCGTTGAGCGTACATGCTATATATTAACCTATAAACGCAGCCTTTTGCAATTCACAAGTCTATTGTATGGCTGTAATGCATGAGTGATATGGACGACTATGATGGTATTTGTTTTGATCTGACAGCCAGTACTAACACACGGTATATAAACGATATGGACAAAAGTACTGGGACACCTGCACATTACACCTACAGCAGCTTTTATGACATCCTGTTCTAAATCCATAGGCATTAATATCGAGTTGGTCCCCCCTTTTGGAGCTATAACAGCTTCCACTCTTCTGGGAGGGCTTTCTACAAGATTTTGGAGTGTGTCTGTTTGGAATATTTGCCCATTCTTCCAGAAGAGCGTTTGTGAGGACAGACACTGATGTGGGACGAGATGGTCTGGCTCCCAATCCTCGTAAACGTGTTGGATAGGGTTGGGGTCAGGACTCTGCCCGGGCCAGTCAAGATCTTCCACACCAAACTCATCCAGCCATGCCTTTATGGACCTTGCTTTGTGCACTGGGGCACCGTCATGCCGGAACAGAAAAGGGCCTTCCCCAAACTGTTCCATAAAGTTGGAAGCATAGAATCTTCCAGAATGTCTTGGTAAGTGGAGGCATTGACATTTCCCCTCAGTGGAACTAAAGGGGCCTTCGCCAACCCCAGATGCCAATCCCAGAGCATTACCCCCCCCCCCCCTTCACCAACCCTTACAAGTTGGCACAATGCAGTCAGGCAGGAAACATTCTCCGGGCATTCGCCAAACCCAGACTCGTCCATCAGACAAGCGTGATTCGCCACGGCACAGAACACATCTGCACTGCTCCAGACTCCAGTGCCAGCGTGCTTTACACCACTCCATCCGACGCTTGGCATTGGTGATGCAAGGCTTGCATACAGCTGCTCGACCATGCAAACCCATGCCAGGACGCTCCCGGCGCACCGTTATGGTGCTGATGTTAATGCCAGAGGAGGTACTCTGCAGTTATTGAGTCAGCAGATTAACACTGTAATCCGGTTGTTTGTTCATGGACTACTACAGATTTATACATTATTTAATCAAATATGTCTTTGTGTTTGCAGGGTGAAGAAGGACCTCCGAGTCTGGAGTATATCCAGGCCAGGGATCTGTTCCCTCAGAAAGAACTGGTCAAAGAACACGACAGTCTTCAGGTTTGTACTCAACTTATTCTGCGTTCAAATCCTCCTGAGACACTTGCCTTATGTAGGGTCAAGGGTTAAACTCTGCAGCATTAACTTCCTTAATGTGCCCCCCCCCCGTAGTCTTGCATGCACCGATTGAACATCATGTGACTTGTTCCACCTGTGAAATATAAACCTTTTTGTGTGTTATGCACATGTCGACACATCCCTCATCATGATGTTATCTCGTGGTGTTCTTTGTATGTCTCAATGGCACCAAACATGGGTTGGTCACGCCTCTCACGCACAGTGTTTTGTCATGTAAAGGTATCTGTCGTTACCGTGTCATTAACTGATATCAGCTTTCAGCTAACGCACACTTTAATGCTTGAACAGTTCTGAATATTACACACTGGACTAAGAGTCCCGATGGTGGGAGCGACAGACCCTGTTTAAAGGGAGTTAGCATCCGCTCGGGTGTTCAAAGCTCTCTGTTAGTGGACACGCTCTGGGTTTGTCCTGGGTCAGAAATGGTCTTCGGTGGCGGCTGTACATACCTGCTTTAATACCATCTACTTTAGGGCTGAACAGTGTCTATAAAGCAAGAATAAGAAATCAGCCGATAAAGGGTTAATAGATATTTATAATGCTAAACAAGTCAATAACTGCTCACAAGGTTCATTTTGTAATGTGCAAAACATTATGCAACAGTATGTCACAGTAAAAACATTTAGTCAATAGGATCCATTTTTAAATGCCACGTATAGAAATGTAAGTCAATATGAAATCAAGCCGGGCCTTCTGAAATAAAGTTGTTTGCCTCACACAAAGTGTAATTGTCCTCAAACGAGACATTATTAGGATGGTAATGAGATCATCCGAGAAGGCTTGCCAAGGTTTGGGACATTATACGCATTTCTTTCGTCCATTAGACGAACTCTCTGACGTGCACTCTCGTACTCACCGTCAGCCAAAGTGAAGCTTGTGTGACATTAAACGGAATTGCTGGGCTGAGCTCCTGTAATGGTGATCTGGTGCTCAATGGCTCTGTTGGGTTTTGCAGTAAATGTTCGGTTAAAATGTGCCGTAAGTAACGAGTGTAAGACATCGTTTACCACGTTCATCATCACAACACGAGCACTCGCTGAGAGTTTAACACTTGTGTCAATAGTTACTCAGAGGACCTTAGAGGAAACTGACATATTAATATTGAGTTTAACCAACATCAGCCCTGATCACAACTACCAAATATTCATTTATTTTCAGCATTTTAACCCTTTAAATGCCCGTTTGTTTACATAATGCCACTGTTGTTTTACACACACACACACACACACACACACACACACACACACACCCACTCTCTCATACACGCACATACATTATAAACAAAGTGTTCTCTCTCTCTCTCTCTCTCCAGGTTCCGTTCCCCGTCCTCCAGGGTGAGGGGGTGGAGTTTTTGGGTCGTGCAGATGATGCCATCATTGCGATTTCCAACTATAGACTCCACATCAAGTTCGAGGACTCCATCATCAACGTAAGACCTCCGATCAATGCAAACGTGACGGTAGAAAAAGTGTGAAGAAACAGCAAATCCTCTTAAGGGTGACTTTCACAGACTGATGAAGGGTATCCTCTAGGGGCGCAAGTCTTTTAATGCCAATCCATTTGATGCACTTCACAATTCTATATGATGTCGTGGGGAAAACACTTAAGGGGGTCGCACAACGGACGAGAAGCGCCGCGCAGCGCCATGTCTTTAAAATTCGAACACAATATTCTCTATGGGTGTACACACACCGGCGGCGCCATTCGACGTCTGTCCGCGGCGCCCAGCTACGGCTCAGGACCTTGTTCAAAACCCTGCCGTGCCACAGAGCGCCATTTACATGGTTTTATATTAAATTTACATTTTGTCGTTAATGTACATACTGACTTCACCCTGTGCTGCAATATACATTTAGTTTAACATTCCTAATTGAACAGCTTGAATAAAGTCATATTGGAAAAAATATAACAAACATAGCCCTTTTTTGTGTTGAGTTGAATAGAATGTGCGCGTCCGGTGTGCTTTTTTTTTTTTTTACCTGTGAGTTGTCCTAGACGTGGTGCTTCTTGTCCGGTGTGCGACACCACCACCCCCCCCCCCCCCCCCCCCCCCCCCCCTTTAGGTTCTATTAACGTCATAGGAGAACCTTTGAGTTCCAACTTCTATATGATGTCATAGGAGAACCTTTGGGTTCCAACTTCTATATGATGTCATAGGAGAACCTTTGGGTTCCAACTTCTATATGATGTCATAGGAGAACCTTTGAGTTCCAACTTCTATATGATGTCATAGGAGAACCTTTGAGTTCCAACTTCTATATGATGTCATAGGAGAACCTTTTAAGACATTTTTTAAATACAACAATTTCAGTTCAGGTCATTTTCATGGTTTGTGCTCAAAAAGGGGCGCATCAACAGGTTCAATAAGTCCTCTAATGTGTCTTAAGCAAGAAAAAGACAAACTACTTAAGATCGTTTATTGCACCAAAAGCAACTTGGAAAAAACGCAATAAATGCATGTACATACAGGCTACATGGAATTGGGGCTGAAGCGATTAATCGTTGACAACACAATGTTTGTTGCCGAATAGTCGTTTGATCTCATTTACCGTAACTTGTGATCATATGAAACACTAATGATGACTCGCGCTTGACTGAGGAGAGGAAGAAAACACGTGTCCAGATGCACTCTAAACTTTCCCAACAGCTTCAGCTGATGTACATCACAAAATATAACAGGATTATAATGTAAAACCTGCATGTCAGAGCATCTAAAAAATCAAACAACCTGCCATTTATATCTTTAATGCATCCGTTATTAAAGTTCAATAATAAATGCATCATAAACTATGACAATGGCTCTGTGCGGTCAGCGTCACGTCTCCGAGTCATGTGACGGAGTCCATCCCTCGTGCATTATCTGTGCATGATCGTGACGTATTGAATCATAACATACTGCAGCTCTGTTAAGATGTGAGTTAAAGAAGTGTAAATAGTGAGAGAGGGTTAATATCTACACCTCTAAAGCAACGTACATTTACATTAGTAGCTTTACTGCAGAGGAAACCATTGTTATTGGAGAATGTTGAATACAATATTTAAAAATATCTAAAAACGGCCTAATTAAAACATGATGCATTGACCTGAGAAGCCACACATCAGATATTTAGACTTGCTATTAGAGAATATGGAAAACAAGACAAACACACACGGTGAATTTTTACTGAATTAAACTTGATAAAAGTCATTTAAAATAATGTCCTTTTATTGTTAGTAAGCACATTTAATACAACCTTTTAGGTCACGACACAAGCTGAAGGATTGGTTAAGAGCTCATGATTAATCATAGCAATAATAGGTCTAATAATCGGCGAATAATCGCTCTATAATAGTCGCAGAATAGGCGAATAATCGCTCTAATGATATTATATTGTAAACTGATTTGCTGAATCTCGAATCATTTGATTTTTAACCGTTTAAATCGATTATTGAACGATAGATTGTTGCGTATGAATCTGCAGGTTTATTAATCGATGAATCGAGTTAACAGGTGCATTGTTACACCCCTAATGACCTCGTAAAGGGAGTGAATGCATCCGGCATCTCTTTCTCTGCTGTCATGATTCATCGCGCTTTTTGTTTTTGTTTTTTTTTGTAAACGTGGAATTGTTTTTCTTCTGCTGTTGGAGAAAATGTTAATGCAAAAAGAATATTTGTGGTCTCCGATTCACGGCTGTCTTAGTTTTCCTGATATAGTTTGCTTCCGAGATCATTCCGGGCCCATATTTCCCATATTCAGAGACTCTTTCTCTTGGTACATTTTCTACCCTTCCATAACTTATATTTTTCTCTTTGTGTTTTAGTATTTTTGCTGAGTCACTTTCATTTCCCTCTTGTTTTTCCTCTCCCTCTTTTCCTCATCCGTCGTCTTTCTTTCCTCCCTCTTCCTCCTCCCTGTCTGTATCTGTGCTGATGTTGTAGATGTATCCTGGTGTGGACAGTGAAATATCTGTGAGTAATCCACACTCACTCTTCCAACCTTCATCCATTCTGTGTATTTATTTTCCCCTCGTAACACTTTATGATTTTTATTTTCTGTGTTTCTCAAACTGGATCTGGTTCAGTGTGTTTACATTAATAAACAAGATATGTATTATATAGGGTGTCAAAGTTAACAAAGTTGAATTAAATATTACATCTAAGATTGATTGTCATAATGGACATTATTATAGATATAACCACTAAAACACAATTGTGCATAATGTCCCTTATATAAGAGTGTGGAAATGTCTCGTGAAGTTATAAACATGTATGAAAGCAAATTAAGTGTTTAAATTCTGCAATAGATGTACACCTGACACATTTAAAACTTTATTGAATTGTTGCAGGTATTTGTAGTGGTTGATTCAGTCATGTGATGAAGTCTTCTGGTCTCTGATTGGCTGATTGTGTTGTGTGCAGGTTCCCCTCAGACTGATAGAGAGTGTTGAGAGTAAAGAGATGTTTCAACTTCGCATCATCTGCAAGGACTCTAAAGTAGTGAGGTAACACACACACACACACACACTTATTACACTCATTTGCATGTGGAAATGATCAGTTCTTATTTGAAATGCTGAATTTGCCGCTTTTATCCGTTTGATTTCTTCCACGTCAGGTGTCGTTTCTCAACGTTTAAGCAGTGTGAGGAGTGGCTGAAGCGTCTGAATAGTGCGATCGCACTTCCTGTCCGTCTCGAGGATCTGTTCGCTCTCGCATATCACGCCTGGTGTTTGGGAGGGAACATGGAGGACGAAGAACAACACCTGCATCTGTGCAGACCAGGTACACACACCTCGTCATCTCTAGTAAGGTATTATTATATAGTTATGCAAGCGTGCCGTGAGCATGATGTCATCGTGTCTGTCTCAGGTGAACATGTGCGTCACAGGATGGAGGTGGAGTGTAAGCGGATGGGCTTTGATATGCAGAACGCCTGGAGAGTGTCTGATATCAACAGCAAATACAAGTACGATATACACCCTTAACAAATAAACTGCACATCCCATAATACACAGATGTCCTGACTGTTGGAAGAACAAAGACCGATTGAACGCTGCAGTGCAGACCTGCTGTAGAGATGCATAAAGTGTGTCAGAACCTGCTGAGATCTGAGTCAACAGCGAGAGAGAGAGAGAGTGTGTGTGTGTGTGTGTCTCTGAGTGTGTGTGTGTAAATGTGTATTAACAGAAACATGATCAGCAGTCCCGTTACTTCACTTCCGGAGTGTGTCGTCTCGTTACATTGTAACTCTGGTTGTGTTTGTAGATTGTGTTCCAGTTACCCTCAAAAACTGCTGGTGCCCGTCTGGATCACGGATAAAGAGTTGGAGAGCGTGTCTTCCTTCAGGTCCTGGAAGAGAATTCCTGTGGTTGTGTACAGGTGAGATGATCAAGCTTCGAGTTTAGTGATGTATTCGATTGGCTCCATCGTTCTTATATTGGGATTTAATCCTCAAACCCATTAATGTAGCAGAAATCACTTCTACTCTTGTGTTCATGTGGAGCGCATCTCAATTTGTGTGACATGTTCATGTTTTGGCCCCATTCACTTCCATTGGAAGTGCCTCACTGTAGCTATTTATTTATTTACTTTTTCCCTAATAAACGAGGGGCGAATGCACATTCCTTTAAATGACACTTGCTGAAGACTTCCTAAAAGCACTTCGAGAGAAACAATGCATTAATAACAATAATCTCTCTTGAGGGATGAAATATGCATTATTTTGCAATTCCAACAACGGTACTGCCCAGCTGTGTATATTATTGATAAAACACAGTTTTACTTGTTGCATTTTAATTTTTCATTGCATCTGTTGCTTGTGTTAAACTGTTAAACCTGTATCTGTTGTTGTGTCAGGCACCAGCGGAACGGTGCGGTGATCGCGCGCTGCAGTCAGCCGGAGATCAGCTGGTGGGGCTGGAGAAACTCAGATGACGAGTATTTGGTGACGTCTATAGCGAAGGCGTGTCAGCTGGACGCGGGTCAGCGTGTCAGCAGAACCAGAGGAGAAGGGCCGGACTCGTCCGACAGTGACTTCGGTAAGATTCCTTTAAACTGAGATCCGAGAAAGGAATTCTTCAATGATAAGATTGTGAAACGTTGACTTCCTGAAGAGTGTAAACGCCGTTTTCTCCCCAATTTGGAACGCCCAATTCCCAAAGTCGTCGTGGTGGCGTAGTGACTCGCCTCAATCCGGGTGGTGGAGGACGAATCTCAGTTGCCTCCGCGTCTGAGACCGTCAATCCACATCTTATCACGTGACTTGTTGAGGGCATTACCATGGAGACGTAACCCATGGCATCCCACACACCACACGCCCCATTGAGAGCGAGAACCACTAATCGCCACCACAATTTGGTTACCCCATGTGACTCTACCCTCCCTAGCAACCGGGCCAATTAGGTTACCCCATGTGACTCTACCCTCCCTAGCAACCGGGCCAATTAGGTTACCCCATGTGACTCTACCCTCCCTAGCAACCGGGCCAATTAGGTTACCCCATGTGACTCTACCCTCCCTAGCAACCGGGCCAATTAGGTTACCCCATGTGACTCTACCCTCCCTAGCAACCGGGCCAATTAGGTTACCCCATGTGACTCTACCCTCCCTTGCAACCGGGCCAATTTGGTTACCCCATGTGACTACCCTCCCTAGCAACCGGGCCAATTTGGTTACCCCATGTGACCAAACTGGAGTCACTCACCACACCTTGGATTCAAACTCGCGACTCCAGGTGTGCTAGTCAGCGGCAACACTATTTTGACGTGAATACTTTTCTGGTTCTGTGTTTTTGATGGTAGTTTCACACTTCCAGATAAGACAGCGGTTATATGACCTAGTGTGATTAATGAAGTGCACAATGCTGCGATTGAAGTATATAAATATAAAGTTTGCATGCACTGCACGCGTCGCCGTGGATTAGCGCTCTCTTCTGTCATCTACTACAACAAGCAAAGCGCTTTGTTCATTAAATGTGGGTTTAACTCCGGTCAATGGAAAGGAGTCGGCGAGAACCGTCTTGATAATATAAATGATAATAAACTTAACCACAAGACAAACACACACAGGTGTCGACAGCTGCCCGTAACTCTCCTCCCTAGCGGCCCTGACCACTCCGGGCGCTGGCCGTTCCTCCGCTCTCAGGTGGCCAGAAAGGCAATTTCGGCTGAGATTGGGACCGTGTTTTGTCACATGACTCGGTACACTGAAAGTTTAACCCTTTAATGACAGCCTAGAGTCTCCTGAACTGAGATCAGTTGGTTAAAAATATATAGCATAGCCTATAGCGAAGCCAAAGCGTAATGTCCACGTGCGTGGACGCCGGGTCTCACATGTTCTTATTGGCTGTGATTAATGTTGGGTGAGTTGTTGCTTGAGTGGAGTGGTGGTGTAGTGGGCTAAAGCACATAACTGGTAAGCGGAAGGTTGCTGGTTTGATGTGCATACTATGTATTCTCTCATTTTCTCTCCTTCAGACTCTTCTCTTACGGCTTGTCCTGGTTCTGACGGCAACGCTGCGGTTCAGAAGTTGTTGATTCTCGATGCCCGCTCGTACACTGCTGCTGTGGCAAACCGTGCCAAGGGAGGAGGCTGCGAGTGTGAAGGTGTGTTCTGATGCACTCCTCTAATGAAACCTCAGATGTCGCTTGACATTGACTAAAGTCTCTTGTTTTGTGTCATTAGAGTACTACCCCAACTGTGAGGTGGTGTTTATGGGCATGGCCAACATTCACTCCATCAGAAACAGCTTTCAGTCGCTGCGAACGGTTTGCAGTCAGATTCCAGATTCCGCCAAGTAAGTGCCGTCTCTACGCCCTGATGCGGCACCTTTGACCGCTGGCTGCTGTATGACACCGAACATCTGAAGTTATATTTATCTTTAGCAGCATGTGAAGCATCAGTATCCAGTTACATTCCAACTGCAAGATCAGCAACATGGTTGTTTATAATGTAGGTCAGGCGTTCCAGACCCGTTTTGTAACCACAGTCTCTCGATTGCGTCTTCTCAGCTGGCTCTCGGCTTTGGAGGGCACCCGTTGGCTCCAGCACCTGTCTGTCATGCTGAAAGTGGCCATGCTGGTCTGCACTGCAGTGGAGAGAGACGGGCGTCCCGTGTTGGTCCATTGTTCTGACGGCTGGGACCGCACACCTCAGATCGTGGCCCTTGCAAAGATCATATTGGATCCCTTCTACAGAACCATTGAGGTAGGCACGATTGCTCTTATTGAAATCACACTTGGATCATGCACATTGGTTTTAATTCATTTAAATAATCCGTCACGTATAGCGAAGCCAAAACGCAACGTCCACACATGTCTGATTTGGGCCTTTGGGAGCGGTTTCGGTATGTTTGTAATCCGCTGAACCATTCTGTCTTTCTGTAGGGTTTTCAGCTGCTGGTCGAGACTGAGTGGTTGGATTACGGGCACAAGTTTGCCGATCGCTGCGGTCATCAGGAGAACGGAGATGATGTCAGCGAGCAGTGCCCGGTGTTCTTGCAGTGGCTGGACTGTGTGCATCAGCTGTTCAAGCAGTTCCCCTGCCTCTTTGAATTCAACGAAGCCTTTCTGGTGCGTAAGAGACCGAATTCATTTATTATCATACAGCTTATAATTCCTAGAGATTGGACGCATACAGATAGAAAGACAGGGGCGGCTGCGGCTCAGGTGGTAGAGCGGGTCGGTTGCTAATCGCAGGGTTGGCGCTTCGAGTCCCGGCCCACATGACTCCACATGCCGAAGTGTCCTTGGGCAAGACACTGAACCCCAAGTTGCCCCCAATGGCAGACTGGCACCTTACATGCAGCTCTGCCATCATTGGTGTGTGTGAATGAGACGCAGGTGTAGTGGGCTAAAGCACATAACTGGTAATCAGAAGGTTGCTGGTTTGATCCCCACAGTCACCACCATTGTGTCCTTGAGTAAGGCACTTAACTCCAGGTTGCTCCGGGGGGGGATTGTCCCTGTAATAAGTGCACTGTAAGTCACTTTGGATAAAAGTGTGGAGTGGTGGTGGTGTAGTGGGCTAAAGCACATAACTGGTCATCAGAAGGTTGCTGGTTTGATCCCCACAGTCACCACCATTGTGTCCTTGAGTAAGGCACTTAACTCCAGGTTGCTCCGGGGGGGGATTGTCCCTGTAATAAGTGCACTGTAAGTCACTTTGGACAAAAGTGTGGAGTGGTGGTGGTGTAGTGGGCTAAAGCACATAACTGGTAATCAGAAGGTTGCTGGTTTGATCCCCACAGTCACCACCATTGTGTCCTTGAGTAAGGCACTTAACTCCAGGTTGCTCCGGGGGGGGATTGTCCCTGTAATAAGTGCACTGTAAGTCACTTTGGATAAAAGTGTGGAGTGGTGGTGGTGTAGTGGGCTAAAGCACATAACTGGTCATCAGAAGGTTGCTGGTTTGATCCCCACAGTCACCACCATTGTGTCCTTGAGTAAGACACTTAACTCCAGGTTGCTCCGGGGGGGGGATTGTCCCTGTAATAAGTGCACTGTAAGTCACTTTGGACAAAAGTGTGTGAGTGGTGGTGGTGTAGTGGGCTAAAGCACAGAACTGGTAATCAGGAGGTTGCTGGTTTGATCCCCACAGTCACCACCATTGTGTCCTTGAGTAAGACACTTAACTCCAGGTTGCTCCGGGGGGGATTGTCCTTGTAATAAGGGCACTGTAAGTCACTTTGGTGGTGTAGTGGGCTAAAGCACATAACTGGTCATCAGGAGGTTGCTGGTTTGATCCCCACAGTCACCACCATTGTGTCCTTATGTATAGTCCTGTAAACTTGAACTGCAAATGAGCAACAAAACTAGATCTAAAACTGATGTAATCAACAACTAGACACGGCCAGTGACGTAACGCCTATTAAAGGGGTGTAGTGTTGCATGCACACTAAATCTGGAGGACTAGCCCTTGTGCACAGCTTAAAATACAACTTCCAATTTAAATAATAAATACCTCCATAAAGGAGCATCAGCCTTTTCTATAAGAAGCAGCTGTGCAATAATGCAACACTTTTAAAAGTGTTTTTCCCTCTTTATAAGCCCACGTGTTTAATAGTTGAATGTATTGATTCACATGTTTTGTTTGTAGGTGAAGCTGGTCCAGCACACATACTCGTGTCTTTATGGCACGTTCCTGTGTAACAACGCTAAAGAACGAGACACATGTAACCTATATAAACGCACATGCTCTGTCTGGTCCCTCCTGCGCACTGGCAACAAGAACTTCCAGAACCTTCTCTATATGCCCTGCCATGACACGGTGAGCACACGCGCTCGCACACACACACACACACACACACACACACAGTCTCTCACACACACACAGTACCTCCGTGAAGTTGGCACCCCATAAAACGAAATCTCCAAAACTATGCCATTGGTTTCTGCTGCGTTTGTGCCGCAAAAACGTACGTTTGTGCTGGTTTGGTGTTTGAGATATTGAACATTATTTTTTTTTGGTTGTTATGTCACTCTCCACCCCATGTCGTTCAAATTGCTCCAATCCAGTTTCATTCGTTTGTGCTGTAGAAAGAACCATCATAAATTATTCCATTCTTCAGACATCACAAAATCTTTGGAGTAGTGACGTCACGCAAGCAAGCCGAGCTCTCCATCCATCTCGTCTACAAACCTGTCTGGTGCGTTTGTGCTCGCACAGGGCCGCTGCTGTCTTTGTCTTTTCTTCTTTAGATAGCCTATACTGAAATGTTTTAGTTTAGATTTGTGCTAGATATTGACATTTGGTCTTTATAAAATCACCAATGCACTATGATATGTAGGCCTAATGTACTGTCAATACTCTGGCTCAAGGCTACGTGTGACTGACTGCTTTCATTTTGTCCAATAAAAAAAAAAAGTTGTGTACTGTCTTAAGTTTTCGGAATACTTCAGCTTCAGTTTACAGACATTTAAAGTCTTTCTGCCCCCTTAAAGACATTTGTTTACCCTAAGCACTGCATAGTGGGAAAACAAAACAGGAAAAGGTATCTGGCTGTGCAAAAGGTAAGCATGTGCTCAAAGCACTAAAATCATGTGTGCAGGCCAATACAATTTACAGGATCATTTGAACAAATAAGAAATTGACAGAGCGTGAAGTTGCCCCCCACCCAACGCAAAACATCAGCAAAATAGTCAATCGTTTGTGCTGTAAAAAGTTTCGTTTGTGCTGCTTCGGTTTTTTAAATATTAGAAATTGAATTATTGGCGATGACGTCACCAACCCCCCCACATGCTCCAAATTCATCCAAAATAGTCTCAATCGTTTGTGCCGATAAAAGTTTCGTTTTGCGAATGTCTTAACAGTTCAAGAAAGAAGGGTAAGATCCAAATGGCAAACGAAATCACATAGTTGAATTCACTTAACTGTTACCGATCCACTGTTCGTTTTCAACTTGTAGGATGAATGTAACAGAAACTCCAAGGTAAGTGTTTTAACTTGTTACTGTATGTATTGTAATGTCTTGTTCAATAATCTTGTCATGTGAATGACAGTATAGTAATATTAACATTGTCATAAATATAAGCACCATAATCTGTTTGCTGTAGCTCTGTGTTTATACACACATTGGCTGTGCGTGTGTGTGTGTATGCAGTACAGGTCAAAAGTTTGGAAACATTAAGATTTTTAAATGTTTTTGAAAGAAGTCTCGTAATCTCATCAAGGCTGTATTTATTTGATAAAAAAATAAACCGTATATTGTGAAACAATACACATTCAAATAGCTGTTTTCTGTTTTAATAGAATTTAAAATGTATTTTTATTTCTGTGATGTCAAAGCTGAATTTTCAGCATCATTACTCCAGTCTTCAGTGGTTTGTTTGTTTTGTTTGTTTCTAAAGTCTATATATGCTCAGGTTTATATGTGTTGGATACAATATGATTGGCATAATTAAAAAAACATCCAAACTTCAATGTCACATGATCCTTCAGAAATCATAGAAAAATGTTGATTGAGCTATTATCATTATTGGTGCTCAATTAAGAATTGTTCTTATTTTTTTTTATCAATGTTTAAAACAATTTTTGTAGAAACTATGATGAATAGAAAGGTAAAAAGAAGAGCATTTATTTGAAATAGAAATATTTAACCATATAAATGTCTGGGGGGGGGGATTGACCTCAGATTGACCTATAAATATTTTAATATCTAAAAAACCGAAGCACACAAACGAAACTTTTTACAGCACAAACGATTGACTATTTTGCTGATGTTTTGCGTTGGGTGGGGGGCAACTTCACGCTCTGTCAATTTCTTATGTTCAAATGATCCTGTAAATTGTATTGACCTGCACACATGATTTTAGTGCTTTGAGCACATGCTTACCTTTTGCACAGCCAGATACCTTTTCCTGTTTTGTTTTCCCACTATGCAGTGCTTAGGGTAAACAAATGTCTTTAAGGGGGCAGAAAGACTTTAAATGTCTGTAAACTGAAGCTGAAGTATTCCGAAAACTTAAGACGGTACACAACTTATTTTTTTTTTTTTTATTGGACAAAATTAAAGCATCAGTCACACGCAGCCTTGAGCCAGAGTATTGACAGTACATTAGACCTACATATCATAGTGCATTGGTGATTTTATAAAGATCAAATGTCAATATCTAGCACAAATCTAAACTAAAACATTTCAGTATAGGCTATCTAAAGAAGAAAAGAGAAAGACAGCAGCGGCCCTGTGCGAGCACAAACGCACCAGACAGGTTTGTAGACGAGATGGATGGAGAGCTCGGCTTGCTTGCGTGACGTCACTACTCCAAAGATTTTGTGATGTCTGAAGAATGGAATAATTTATGATGGTTCTTTCTACGGCACAAACCAGCACAAACGAATGAAACCGGTTTGGAGCGATTTGAACGACATGGGGTGGAGAGTGACGTAACAACCAAAAAAATAATGTTCAATATCTCAAACACCAAACCAGCACAAACGTACGTTTTTGCGGCACAAACGCAGCAGAAACCAATGGCATAGTTTTGGAGATTTCGTTTTATGGGGTGCCAACTTCACGGAGGGACACACACGGAGGGACACACTCACTCACACAGACACGCACACACACGCAGTCTCTCTCTCTCTCACACACACACACACACACACAGTCTCACACACACACACACAGTCTCACACACACACACACACACACACACAGTGTCTCTCACACACAGTTAATACTCGCACTCTCTCGCACACACACACACTCGCTCGCACTCAATCACTCACTCATATACACGGTACATTTTATGATCACTTTTCAGCTTGTGTGGATTCATAATGCTACGATTTGAGATTTGACTTCTTAATATTTTGCTTCCTAATTGTCAGTTTTCCGCTGCTTTGAACGGCTGTTTCTCTGCGTAACGCTCGCCTCATGAGTGCGTCTGACTTGTGTAGCAGGTTTTGGAGCCGGTATATCACACGTGTGCTCTGCAGTTGTGGACGGCCATTTATCTGCCAACGTCGTCCCCGTGCACAGCGGCCGAAGACGCCGTGGAAACCTACATGAGCCCGTCCGCACAGGTCGATGACTTCACTGCACGCTCTCTCGACAGGTACCTGTCCAGACTATTTGCTAAATCTTTATTGGCGATCCTAAATGATTACCACCTGACACGCTTTCCTTCCAGTCATTAGGGATCTGCCACCATTCACATTTCGTCTGGACGCTGTGCCTTCAACTTCCATTTTGTGTGTTTCCCTGGAAGTGACGTTTTTATGCGTTTAAACGCATGGGATGGAAACGGTGCTTTATGCACAAACTGTTTTAGCAATATTAAAATTTTTTTGCATATTAAATTCATACTTGAAACATGACTGATGTCAGCACATCTTTACACGCTATGGGCTCAAATTATTTGTACCATGCAAACTGTGTGTACTGTCAATTAATAATATTCTTGAAATATGTCGTTGCGCTAAGACGTTTCAAAACCACGTCTCATCTCAGCGCTAAGTCTAAATTCAGTTCCTGCATTTGCAGTTTGGTGATTCCACCTGCAGGTGGCGATTAATTTCCAAACTCTGACAATATAGTGAAACATCATGTTGTAGCTGTTTAATGAAACAAATATTTATGTGATAAACTATCTATAGATCGTGGTTTATTTTTTAAATTATGATGTTTGAATTTACAATTCATGATCATTTTTATTGGTATTTTTCCACCTGTTGTCGTGGAGTCACTGCAAATGGGAAGAAGTTGGAATGATTTTTTTTTTTTGGCCACTTAATTATATTTTAGTGTAATTTAAATGTAAAATATTTTTTGGTTACTTTTTTGTCAATTTTTCTGAATCAAAATTTAGCGGTAGAACTGTGCAGATATAATTAACGTTAATATTAGCCATTTTTGAAAGAGTTTTACATTCCGTATAATTTAACAGAACTTGCATCCAAATTCTGACCACAATCACATTTTCTGTGCATATAAAAGGGGCGCGTCACCAACTACGTTTCCATCCAAGGATTTTTGCGAGATTTAGTGCATCAAAATAAAACGGATGGAAACGCAAATTATCGACATTTTTTTTTTTTAATTTAACAAGCGCATAAACTCTGTAAATTTTTCAAATGTAGTGAAAAACTGGTTTGGAAACACTGTCGATAAAATTGCCATTAATGCAAAAATGTAGGATCACATGACAGTTTACCCCAAAAGTTAGCCTGGGTTACCATGACGACGATGTAAACATCCTTGAAAGCTGATATATTGTCCGTGATTTATGGATTGATCGTTACGGCATATAGATCCGATCTGCAAACGGGACACTTCAGGAGTGCAACACAAATCTCGTATCATGCACCGGTTATCGATAAGTACAAGGAGAAAAAATTAACGGCCACTGTTTGTGATTTGATAAATAACGGCTGGCTACCGCCATTATATTAAAGTTGTTTTTCCCACACCATTCAAAATAATAGACGGCAGTCATGGAACAAGCCCACAATACCAAATACATAGATGTTTTAAATTAAAAATAAATACACAATACTGGAGGAAGGCATCCGTGCGTTTATTTGGAACGCTAACATACAGCCCGATTAAATTGTTTAGTTTACTTGGAAAAAATGCTGGGAAAAATTCCCTGTATTAAATAAATAAAAAAAAAAGCATTAAATTAAAAAAAAATGAATTATCAAACAAAAACATTTATACAGGTGTTGGTCATATAATTAGAATATCTTCAAAAAGTTTTTTATTTCAGTAATTCCATTCAAAAAGTGAAACTTGTATAATGTATACATTCATTCCACACAGACTGATATATTTTAAGTGTTCATTCCTTTTAATTTTGATAATTATAACTGACAACTAATGAAAACCCCAAAATCAGTATCTCAGAAAATTTGAATATTGTGAAAAGGTTCAATATTGAAGACACCTGGTGCCACACTCGAATCAGCTAATTAACTCAAAACACCTGCAAAGGCCTTTAAATGGTCTCTCAGTCTAGTTCTGTAGGCTACACAATCATGGGGAAGACTGCTGACTTGACAGCTGTCCTAAAGATGACCATTGACATCTTGCACAAGGAGGGCAAGACACAAAGGTCATTGCTAAAGAGGCTGGCTGTTCACAGAGCTCTGTGTCCAAGCACATTAATAGAGAGGCGAAGGGAAGAAAAAGATGTGGTAGAAAAAGTGTACAAGCAATAGGGATAACCGCACCCTGGAGAGGATTGTGAAACAAAACCCATTCAAAAATGTGGGGGAGATTCACAAAGAGTGGACTGCAGCTGGAATCAGTGCTTCAAGAACCACCACGCACAGACGTATGCAAGACATGGGTTTCAGCTGTCGCATTCCTTGTGTCAAGCCACTCTTGAAGAAGACACAGCGTCAGAAGCGTCTCGCCTGGGCTAAAGACAAAAAGGACTGGACTGCTGCTGAGTGGTCCAAAGTTATGTTCTCTGATGAAAGTAAATCTTGCATTTCCTTTGGAAATCAAGGTCCCAGAGTCTGGAGGAAGAGAGAAGCACAGAATCCACGTCGCTTGAAGTCCAGTGTAAAGTTTCCACAGTCAGTGATGGTTTGGGGTGCCATGTCATCTGCTGGTGTTGGTCCACTGTGTTTTCTGAGGTTCAAGGTTAACGCAGCCGTCTACCAGGAAGTTCATGCCTCCTTTTATGGAGATGCAGATTTCATTTTCCAACAGGACTTGGCACCTGCACACATTTACATTTATGCATTTGGCAGACGCTTTTATCCAAAGCGACTTACCTTTGAGCGACTTGACCCTTATTACAAGGACAATCCCCCCCCCGGAGCAACCTGGAGTTAAGTACCTTGCACAATGGTGGTGGCTGTGGGGTTTGAACCAGCGACCTTCTGATTAGCAGCCCTGTGCTCTAGCCACTATGCCGCCGCCACCACCACACAGGGTATCCCTGTTATTAATTGGCCAGCAAACTCACCTGTCCTTAACCCTATAGAAAATCTATGGGGTATTGTGAAGAGGAAGATGCGATATGCCAGACCCAACAATGCAGAAGAGCTGAAGGCCACTATCAGAGCAACCTGGGCTCTCATAACACCTGAGCAGTGCCACAGACTGATCGACTCCATGCCACGCCACAGACTGATCGACTCCATGCCACGCCGCATTGCTGCAGTAATTCAGGCAGAAGGAGCCCCAACTAAGTATTGAGTGCTGTACATGCTCATACTTTTCATGTTCATACTTTTCAGTTGGCCAACATTTCTAAAAATCCTTTTTTTGTATTGGTCTTAAATAATATTCTAATTTTTGGAGATACTGAATTTGGGGTTTTCATTAGTTGTCAGTTTTAATCACAATTAAATGAAATAAACATTTGAAATATATTAGTCTGTGTGTAATGAATGAATATAATATCCAAGTTTCACTTTTTGATGATATAATTAGAATATGACCAACACCTGTATAGATCATGCTTTATTTTTTAATTGTTTGAAATTACATCTCATGATCTCATTTTTATTGGTATTTTTCCACCTGTTGTCATGGATGTGCCTTCTCTTTACACAGTTAAATTAGCCGTACCCTGTTCTCTAGATGAATAAAGTCGGTTGAATGACTCTCTAGAACATTCTGACTTTTCTCAAGCATATAAACTATCAGAACTATTTGTCCAATAATGAGTCACTTTCAGAAAACCAACTTTTGAACATTTTTTTAAAACTGACCATCTTTACCTCAGATCACATTTACTTCTTCGGGAAATATTAATGACATTATGATGCTAAAATTAATCTAAGATGATCAAGTTCAGTTGGTGGTTAAAAGGAGAAATCTGCGGGACATGATGCAGTTGTCATGGTGATGCTTTAGATGATTCAAATATTGAATATGAGGAATGTATCATATGTAACTGATATTACACGCATCAATGTTTCTTTAATATCTGTCACACATCATAAACACATCCATGATGATCCCGGAAGTTTCTCCAATACTTGAACAGGGTCATGATGATCCGCTTCCGGGTCGTAACCGATGGCAACCGTTAATATGTGCAACATCAGGACCGATATCACAGTCCCATCAGAAGAACAACTGCTCCATAATGCAATTCCTCTTCTGATCGCTTTTATTAGTTCATTATAATAACAGTAAACTGATTAACTTCAACTGTCTCAATAATCTCCCCATTTTACCCAAACCTCAGAGGAAAAACATCAGAGACATCTGGGTGGCGAATCAGTGATAAACATTTCTGTATGGAAACGGCTTCAGGGCAGATTTCTGTTGCAATAAACCAAAACTTACTTTGTTGTGTATTTATTTTTTTGGCATGACATCACGCACACCATTTTTAGCAATAAAAGTCCATTTGAATGAAAACAGGCCAAATTTCTTTACACATTTTAACTTTGTCGATAACAAAATAGCACTAAAAGTGGGGCGCTGTTAGTGCACAGTAGAATACAGGCCAACTTATGAATGTGCCGTTTTGTTTATATCGCTGGTGCTTGAGTGAATATATAATTGGATGCAGATGGTGGAAGAACCTCAGAATTAAATTGCACTTGATCCCGCCCATTAGCGTGTTGCACAGGCGATTTGGCCAAATTTGGGTGAACTAACCAGGCTTGTCCTTTTCAATTCACTCAGGCTCCCCAAGACACGATCGATGGACAACTTGGTATCCGCTTGTGAGAATGGAGTGACCCTCACTCGCACCTCGAGTGACCCCAACCTTAACAAGCACTGCCAGGAGGGGCGCACAGCCCTGGAGTCCAATCAACCCATGACCATCCAGGGTAGCGGTTTGTCTGAAAACCCAGAGGATGAACCAGTCCATGGATTGGTCAATGGCGACCAGGAGTTTGTGCCACGCAAAGAAATGAACGAGTCGCATGAGGAGAAACTGAGGACGGAGCCTTGTCTGACTACACAGCCTCTGCCATCTTTGCCCCACCCCTTAGCATTAAACCAGGCCCCGGCCCAAATCTCAAGTTGTCCACTCCCACCCTTTCCACTGGAAGTGCAAGCCAGGAATGCCGAAATCACTTCTTACATCAGCACTACCACAAATCCACCTCCTCCATGTAACAGCTTTGCACACGATGAGAACGGATCTGTGACATCGGAGTCGCCGATCTTGGCAGAGCTCTTCGAACAGTTACCGCCTCTCGCACCAATGGATGCTTCCGTGGAGACCCTAACGGAGCAAAGCGACATCCCTCCAGCTCGGAAAACCATTACTGTCGAATCGCAAATCCCACTGGATACAAAGTGGACTGAGGGTGCACGAAATGGCGAACTCGTTCCTTTGAGAGAACGAGCGATGGCCACCGCGCCGCCTGCCGACTACGCCAGAGCGGCACGCCGTCTGATATCCCAGAGCCATTTGACCGATCTCTCCCTGCTCGGCTCCCAGTGGGACAGCGTACAAGGCCTTGTGCAGTCAGCCTGCGGGGGTGCCATCCAGCATGGCAGCTATCACGGTCGTCGCTTGGCGAACAAGCTCCTCCGCGCCCACGGAGGAAGTGCCAACGGTGGGCCGTGCTGTCGCCGAGACCCTCTGCACCCTCCCGGGAGTCCGGTCCAATCTGGATGGTTCTCTGCGGTTAAAAACTCAAGCTATGCCGCACTCTGTTCGTCAGCTGCCTCTTCGTTAGCCATGGGTCCGTCTTTCCGGCAACTTCTACCGTCCCATTCCTCGCCGTCCTCAGGCGGGTCGCCGGGTCTGAGTCAGACGCCCGCGTACCAGGACGACGACGGTTTGCCGGTCGCTGTGGATGCGGTGCAGCAGCGACTGCGACAGATTGAAGCCAGTTATAAACAGGAAGTCGAGGTGTTGAGACGGCAGGTCCGACAGCTTCAGTTGAAACTGGAAAGTAAACCGTTCTGCACGACCCCCTCCGAGCCAGATGTCGACTACGAGGATGATATTGTGAGTTTGCATTCTTAGATACTCTTGTTTCTTATGTTGCAAATTGTTGAAACATTTTAAATCACATTTGAAAAGTTATGATATGTAGAATGACCACTGTTCCCTCCAGGCCCTACAATACGGGACAATAGGCATCCCGTATGGAACGTCCTCATTTCTGGCTAAAATACGGGACGCCCCGGCTAATATAGGACAGTTGGCAACCAAGTGTGGAGATCACAGTATGGCGGCCGTGCATTTGGAGATGTCTCGACTGTATCGGCTGCCGATATTTATCAGTCAATTATTGAACATATCGGAATGAGTTATAAGCATGGAAACATTATGATTTATTTATAATTAATGGTTAGTAACACACTCTGAATTCAAATACTCAATCCAGATAAATAATAGAAGGGTTGGCTCTCCTAAGATCATGTAATATTTGTATTCGTTCTCACGTTAATAAAGAAAAAAAAACGGTGTTACAAACGTGACGGTTGTGAAAGCGGCACTTACCTAAACATGATGATGAAAACCATCTTAAATGCTTGAAATCAGCCAACTTTGACGTCTAAAGGCTCTGCCACACCGACGGTCGGCTAATGTCGGGCTGTCGGCGAGCATCTGGCGGAACATTCTGATTGGCTGTTCAGCTTAGCGGCGCACAAGACGAAAAACGGAAGTGACGAAGCAAGCAAACGACAAAGTCAAGCGGGAACCCACAGAACGCTCTTCTCATTTCGTTCTGCATTACACAAATATTTTCGAATATTTTCAAACGCCATGGCGGTCTGGAACGACGCAAGTGAAGACGAATTAAGCGGCATGATTCAAGAGAGGCCACGTTTTTTTGTATCCCAGCAGTCACTAGCTCTTCCGGTTTCCCGTTTTGAGTAAGGAATACAGACTACTGCCACCTGCTGGTATGGAACGTTATTTCCTGTCACGCAGGCGCAGAATGGACGTGCCAGTTGGGTGTCGTGTTTGTGGTGTATTCAAGAGCAACGTTTTGACTCTGACGCAGGCGACGTTAGCGCCAACTCTGCTTTAATCGGCGCTAGTTCTTTGAAGTCAGTATGTTATCCATTAATGCTGCATCAGTGATTGAAATAAGATTGAAATCCCAATGTGGTTTTGTGCAAAGGATGCGTTTTAACGTATAGTCTGCATTCAGTGCTTCATACTGCGTTGTGTGAGCAAGCGGCGCCCTCTAGCGGTCTGGTCGGCATTAGCCATTAAATCAGGGCGGTTTTGTTCCTTTGGATAAAACCTTTTATTTTTCCATGATGTGATATTTCGGTATTGTATCAGCCAAAAAAAAATTGATTTGGAAATTGTATTTTTGAAATTCCGTTTGGTGTCGCCATGAACGCTCACAGGCGCACACTCGCTCAGTTTAGAGGGAACATTGATCATGCCGTATCCTATAAGGGTCACTGACCACTTCTTTTGTCCTCCTGGCAGACGTGCCTGCGGGAATCGGATGGCAGTGATGAGGAAGACTCGCTGTCCTATCATAGTGAAGGCAGCTTCAGTGTGGGCAGCTGGGACCGCGTGGAGAGGAAGGACACAGAGGTCAGTCTTCCTCACTCGCGGTTTGGCTGCAGGAAACGCTTTTCTACTTGAACACATCGTTGCTCCAGAGCAACTTGAATTGATTTATTACATGAATAAAGAAAAAAGCAAGTCTGTTAACAGATTTTGGAACGTGACCGAACAACATTTTAAAATAAGATGGCTCTGACATGCCCCACTTGAGTATCGATTTATGCCATCCCAGATGTGTGACTTTCTTTAATCAGAACACAAATGAAGATTTTTGGAAGAATATTTCAGCTCTGTAGGTCCATACAATGCAAGTGAATGGTGACCAGAACTGTGAAGCTCTAAAAAGCACATAAAAGCAGCATAAAAGTAATCCATTGACTCCAGTGGTTTAATCCATGTCTTCAGAAGTGATATGACAGGTGTGGCGAGAAACAGATCAATATTTAAGTCCTTTTTTGCTTGAAATTCTCCTCCCTGCCCAGTAGGGGGTAATGTGCACGAAGAATGTGAATCGCCAAAACAAGAGAGGAAGAATGAGAAAGTGAAAGTGTAGATTTATAGTAAAAAAAGGACTTAAATGTTGATCTGTTTCTCACCCACACCTATCCTATCACTTCTGAAGACATGGATTAAACCACTGGAGTCTTATGTGAAAGTGAAAGTGGAGATTTATAGTATAAAAAAAAGGACTTAAATGTTGATCTGTTTCTCACCCACACCTATCATATCACATCTGAGGACATGGATTAAACCACTGGAGTTTTATGTGAAAGTGAAAGTGGAGATTTATAGGAGAAAAAAGGACTTAAATGTTGATCTGTTTCTCACCCACACCTATCCTATCACTTCTGAAGACATGGATTAAACCACTGGAGTCTTATGTGAAAGTGAAAGTGGAGATTTATAGTAAAAAAAGGACTTAAATGTTGATCTGTTTCTCACCCACACCTATCCTATCACTTCTGAAGACATGGATTAAACCACTGGAGTCTTATGTGAAAGTGAAAGTGGAGATTTATAGTAAAAAAAGGACTTAAATGTTGATCTGTTTCTCACCCACACCTATCATATCACTTCTGAAGACATTTTGCACATTACTTTTATGCTGCCTTTATGTGCTTTTTGGAGCTTCAAAGTTCTGGTCACCATTCACTTGCATTGTTGGACCTACAGAGCTGAAATATTCTTCTAAAAATCTTCATTTGTGTTCTGCAGAAGAAAGTCACACACATCTGGGATGACATGAGGGTGAGTAAATGATGACAGAACTTTCATATTTGGGTGTACTGTCCCTTTAAATTCAAATATATAAATCAAATAATAAAAGAGGGTTATTTAATTTCCTTTTAAGGCTTTATAATTTGTAAATTACATTGTTTTAAATATCTCTGTTGACCAGAATGCTCTTTATTAGAGGCAAAACAAACGATTTATGATATATGCATCGCACCACTGTATAGACGGTTGTTTTAATATTACCTGAACCGGTCATGTTCCCTGACCCGCAGGTCACCAGGTGGGTTCCCGATCACATGGCTTCACACTGTTTCAACTGCGACTGTGAGTTCTGGATCGCCAAGAGACGCCATCATTGCAGGTGAGTCTCAAGTGAAGCGATGTCCCCTTCGCTAACTCCGCCAGTCTTTCTAGCAAGTCCACTGGCGGGCATCTTTGGGACACTATTTCCAGTCATGCCAGTGCAGCTCCTATACACTCGAATGGAGAAACTCTGAAATCTCAAAAACTGCTTGACAAGTTTACGTTTGAACTTTTAAGGTGGGGCTTACGAATGGTCCATTACAATGTACAGGATATTAGCAACCGGTGCGATCCAACAGACAAATGACTCGTGTGAACTGAATCTTTTCAGTGAATCAAAAGAGACAGTACAGTTTTTGAAAATGACTCTTCTTAAACGGTTGTTTTAATAAATCATTCAAAAAGACTCACAGCTTGGCATGAGGAAAATTAGGCAATTGTTTTGTATTTAAAGATACATATTTGCAACAAGATGTTTTTGTAATAAATATTAATTTATAATAAAACGACTCTTTTGTCTTGCGATGGCTTATTTCGTAGATTTAATGTATCCTAAACACACTTTTTGCTGCATTTGGCAGAATTACAGCTTGACTTGCACCCTATTGCATATGTGTTTATGCGCCTCTGGTGAATCGGATCAGTAATAATAATAATAATAATAATAATATTGTGTCTGTGTTTCTCGCAGGAATTGTGGGAATGTGTTTTGTAAAGACTGCTGTCACCTGAAGCTTCCCATTCCAGACCAGCAGCTGTACGACCCGGTGCTCGTGTGCAACTCCTGCTACGACCTTCTTCTGGAGTCACGTATGCGAGATCTGCGCTTGCAACAGCTCAAGAAACCCATCGCCACGGCATCCAGCTGAGATAGCCAATCAGAGCCCAACTGGGCCATAAGGCCTCCCACAGGGGTGTCCGTACAGATGTCCGTTATTTAGCGGACGAGCCACTCTCTTAGAGAGATGACAGCTGTGAGACTGATCTAACCCAGAGAGGAAGGGTCAAGTGCGACGAAGAGCTGAACTGAAGCGTTTCAGGCTGAGGACTGCTGTTGGCGAGCTCACATGCCTAAAGAGGCGTTCATCTAAATACCCCCCATTCATCACGTCTCGCCAACACAAACACACGGGAGAAGCGCCTCTACATCGTTGTCCAGAGGCTCACTATTTCACACGAGAAGCTGCTACACTATTTAACAATGACTTTATACTTTGTGCACTACGGAGAGGATTTGCAGTTGTTTACGAAGCTTGAATTAATGATGTTTTTCTTGAAACTGGAGGGGTAAATGAGTTGTCTCATGCTGCGGGTTTGGGTTATAATTCATGGGACGTGCAGAGAAGAGTTTCTTTCCTCGCTTCAGAATAAATCTAATGCAAAAATAAATCATCCTTCAATGCCAAAAATGCATTTAAAATCGCAACCGTCATCTCTTGTGCATCTTCAGCTGGACATGATCAAACGGGACATTTAATGTGTGCGTTACGTACGTTAAATAAAACTATAGCCATGTTGCACTTCGTCCGTCTGATATTTCCTCTTGATGTCGTTTCTTTTCTATAACTTCACAACTGGACAACACAGTGATTTTACTGTATTGACTCGTTTGAGGCGTCACTGGTTAGTCTCTAGTAATGGTCGTGTCGACTATGATTATTCCCTGTTTTTCCTGGCAGTCCTGGATCCCTAAAATGACTGAAACTGTGCCATTGATTCTTTGTTTCCTTCTGACACTGTTACAATAGATGCCTAACAAACTGATTTGGGACACAACGGGACAATTTGTTTCTTGAGTTCATATAATAAAAGGAACCCAGAAATGTGATGTTATTTGGTCTAATAGTGGCTGTACTTTGGCACTTAGTGAATAATTGTTGTAAAAAAGCAACTGTTCAATCCCATGGGTGAAATAAAAGACGTCTTTATCAGCGATCGGTGTCGTGTTGTGTGTAAATGATTCTTCTAACATACACAATAAAGATGCATTCTGATCAAAGGAGAATATTTTGGGGTATTTCAACCTCAGCTCACACACATGAAAGGAGGAAAGAAAGAGAATTTCCTTTTAATACAATCAAATGAAAAACTTTTCCATTACATCATTTTTCATAAAACACTAAATACTGCCATTCATAAACAAAACCATACAATACACCATCACTGCAAAACATGACTGTCCCTTCATGAACATAATACCAAAACATGACTGTCCCTTCATGAACATAATACCAAAACATGACTGTCCCTTCATGAACGTAATACCAAAACATGACTGTCCCTTCATGAACGTAATACCTCTCGACTACACCATCACTGCAAAACATGACTGTCCCTTCATGAACATAATACCAAAACATGACTGTCCCTTCATGAACGTAATACCAAAACATGACTGTCCCTTCATGAACGTAATACCAAAACATGACTGTCCCTTCATGAACGTAATACCAAAACATGACTGTCCCTTCATGAACGTAATACCAAAACATGACTGTCCCTTCATGAACGTAATACCTCTCGACCACACCATCACTGCAAAACATGACTGTCCCTTCATGAACATAATACCAAAACATGACTGTCCCTTCATGAACGTAATACCAAAACATGACTGTCCCTTCATGAACGTAATACCAAAACATGACTGTCCCTTCATGAACGTAATACCAAAACATGACTGTCCCTTCATGAACGTAATACCAAAACATGACTGTCCCTTCATGAACGTAATACCAAAACATGACTGTCCCTTCATGAACGTAATACCAAAACATGACTGTCCCTTCATGAACGTAATACCAAAACATGACTGTCCCTTCATGAACGTAATACCAAAACATGACTGTCCCTTCATGAACGTAATACCAAAACATGACTGTCCCTTCATGAACGTAATACCAAAACATGACTGTCCCTTCATGAACGTAATACCAAAACATGACTGTCCCTTCATGAACGTAATACCAAAACATGACTGTCCCTTCATGAACGTAATACCTCTCGACCACACCATCACTGCAAAACATGACTGTCCCTTCATGAACATAATACCAAAACATGACTGTCCCTTCATGAACGTAATACCTCTCGACCACACCATCACTGCAAAACATGACTGTCCCTTCATGAACAGAATACCAAAACATGACTGTCCCTTCATGAACGTAATACCTCTCGACCACACCATCACTGCAAAACATGACTGTCCCTTCATGAACAGAATACCAAAACATGACTGTCCCTTCATGAACGTAATACCTCTCGACCACACCATCACTGCAAAACATGACTGTCCCTTCATGAACAGAATACCAAAACATGACTGTCCCTTCATGAACATACCAAAACATGACTGTCCCTTCATGAACATACCAAAACATGACTGTCCCTTCATGAACGTAATACCAAAACATGACTGTCCCTTCATGAACGTAATACCAAAACATGACTGTCCCTTCATGAACGTAATACCAAAACATGACTGTCCCTTCATGAACACAATACCAAAACATGACTGTCCCTTCATGAACGTAATACCAAAACATGACTGTCCCTTCATGAACACAATACCAAAACATGACTGTCCCTTCATGAACATAATACCAAAACATGACTGTCCCTTCATGAACAGAATACCAAAACATGACTGTCCCTTCATGAACGTAACACCAAAACATGACTGTCCCTTCATGAACGTAATACCAAAACATGACTTTCCCTTCATGAACGTAATACCAAAACATGACTGTCCCTTCATGAACACAATACCAAAACATGACTGTCCCTTCATGAACAGAATACCAAAACATGACTGTCCCTTCATGAACGTAATACCAAAACATGACTGTCCCTTCATGAACGTAATACCAAAACATGACTGTCCCTTCATGAACGTAATACCAAAACATGACTGTCCCTTCATGAACACAATACCAAAACATGACTGTCCCTTCATGAACATAACACCAAAACATGACTGTCCCTTCATGAACACAATACCAAAACATGACTGTCCCTTCATGAACGTAATACCAAAACATGACTGTCCCTTCAAGAACGTAACACCAAAACATGACTGTCCCTTCATGAACGTAATACCAAAACATGACTGTCCCTTCATGAACGTAATACCAAAACATGACTGTCCCTTCATGAACAGAATACCAAAACATGACTGTCCCTTCATGAACGTAATACCAAAACATGACTGTCCCTTCATGAACAGAATACCAAAACATGACTGTCCCTTCATGAACAGAATACCAAAACATGACTGTCCCTTCATGAACAGAATACCAAAACATGACTGTCCCTTCATGAACGTAATACCAAAACATGACTGTCCCTTCATGAACGTAATACCAAAACATGACTGTCCCTTCATGAACAGAATACCAAAACATGACTGTCCCTTCATGAACGTAATACCAAAACATGACTGTCCCTTCATGAACAGAATACCAAAACATGACTGTCCCTTCATGAACAGAATACCAAAACATGACTGTCCCTTCATGAACAGAATACCAAAACATGACTGTCCCTTCATGAACGTAATACCAAAACATGACTGTCCCTTCATGAACGTAATACCAAAACATGACTGTCCCTTCATGAACAGAATACCAAAACATGACTGTCCCTTCATGAACAGAATACCAAAACATGACTGTCCCTTCATGAACAGAATACCAAAACACGACTGTCCCTTCATGAACAGAATACCAAAACATGACTGTCCCTTCATGAACAGAATACCAAAACATGACTGTCCCTTCATGAACATAACACCAAAACATGACTGTCCCTTCATGAACATAACACCAAAACATGACTGTCCCTTCATGAACAGAATACCAAAACATGACTGTCCCTTCATGAACATAATACCAAAACATGACTGTCCCTTCATGAACAGAATACCAAAACATGACTGTCCCTTCATGAACGTAATACCAAAACATGACTGTCCCTTCATGAACAGAATACCAAAACATGACTGTCCCTTCATGAACGTAATACCAAAACATGACTGTCCCTTCATGAACATAATACCAAAACATGACTGTCCCTTCATGAACAGAATACCAAAACATGACTGTCCCTTCATGAACATAATACCAAAACATGACTGTCCCTTCATGAACGTAATACCTCTCGACCACACCATCACTGCAAAACATGACTGTCCCTTCATGAACATAATACCAAAACATGACTGTCCCTTCATGAACGTAATACCTCTCGACTACACCATCACTGCAAAACATGACTGTCCCTTCATGAACGTAATACCAAAACATGACTGTCCCTTCATGAACGTAATACCAAAACATGACTGTCCCTTCATGAACAGAATACCAAAACATGACTGTCCCTTCATGAACAGAATACCAAAACATGATTGTCCCTTCATGAACAGAATACCAAAACATGACTGTCCCTTCATGAACAGAATACCAAAACATGACTGTCCCTTCATGAACAGAATACCAAAACATGATTGTCCCTTCATGAACAGAATACCAAAACATGACTGTCCCTTCATGAACAGAATACCAAAACATGACTGTCCCTTCATGAACAGAATACCAAAACATGACTGTCCCTTCATGAACAGAATACCAAAACATGACTGTCCCTTCATGAACAGAATACCAAAACATGACTGTCCCTTCATGAACGTAATACCAAAACATGACTGTCCCTTCATGAACAGAATAGCTCTCGACCACACCATCACTGCAAAACATGACTGTCCCTTCATGAACATAATACCAAAACATGACTGTCCCTTCATGAACATAATACCAAAACATGACTGTCCCTTCATGAACAGAATACCAAAACATGACTGTCCCTTCATGAACATAATACCAAAACATGACTGTCCCTTCATGAACGTAATACCTCTCGACTACACCATCACTGCAAAACATGACTGTCCCTTCATGAACATAATACCAAAACATGACTGTCCCTTCATGAACGTAATACCAAAACATGACTGTCCCTTCATGAACGTAATACCAAAACATGACTGTCCCTTCATGAACGTAATACCAAAACATGACTGTCCCTTCATGAACAGAATACCAAAACATGACTGTCCCTTCATGAATGTAATACCAAAACATGACTGTCCCTTCATGAACAGAATACCAAAACATGACTGTCCCTTCATGAACAGAATACCAAAACATGACTGTCCCTTCATGAACAGAATACCAAAACATGACTGTCCCTTCATGAACATAATACCAAAATATGACTGTCCCTTCATGAACATAATACCAAAACATGACTGTCCCTTCATGAACAGAATACCAAAACATGACTGTCCCTTCATGAACAGAATACCAAAACATGACTGTCCCTTCATGAACAGAATACCAAAACATGACTGTCCCTTCATGAACAGAATACCAAAACATGACTGTCCCTTCATGAACAGAATACCAAAACATGACTGTCCCTTCATGAACGTAATACCAAAACATGACTGTCCCTTCATGAACAGAATACCTCTCGACCACACCATCACTGCAAAACATGACTGTCCCTTCATGAACGTAATACCTCTCGACTACACCATCACTGCAAAACATGACTGTCCCTTCATGAACAGAATACCAAAACATGACTGTCCCTTCATGAACATAATACCAAAACATGACTGTCCCTTCATGAACGTAATACCTCTCGACTACACCATCACTGCAAAACATGACTGTCCCTTCATGAACATAATACCAAAACATGACTGTCCCTTCATGAACGTAATACCAAAACATGACTGTCCCTTCATGAACGTAATACCAAAACATGACTGTCCCTTCATGAACGTAATACCAAAACATGACTGTCCCTTCATGAACAGAATACCAAAACATGACTGTCCCTTCATGAACGTAATACCAAAACATGACTGTCCCTTCATGAACAGAATACCAAAACATGACTGTCCCTTCATGAACAGAATACCAAAACATGACTGTCCCTTCATGAACAGAATACCAAAACATGACTGTCCCTTCATGAACAGAATACCAAAACATGACTGTCCCTTCATGAACAGAATACCAAAACATGACTGTCCCTTCATGAACATAATACCAAAACATGACTGTCCATTCATGAACGTAATACCAAAACATGACTGTCCCTTCATGAACCGAATACCAAAACATGACTGTCCCTTCATGAACAGAATACCAAAACATGACTGTCCCTTCATGAACAGAATACCAAAACATGACTGTCCCTTCATGAACAGAATACCAAAACATGACTGTCCCTTCATGAACATAACACCAAAACATGACTGTCCCTTCATGAACATAACACCAAAACATGACTGTCCCTTCATGAACAGAATACCAAAACATGACTGTCCCTTCATGAACATAACACCAAAACATGACTGTCCCTTCATGAACATAATACCAAAACATGACTGTCCCTTCATGAACAGAATACCAAAACATGACTGTCCCTTCATGAACATAATACCAAAACATGACTGTCCCTTCATGAACGTAATACCAAAACATGACTGTCCCTTCATGAACAGAATACCAAAACATGACTGTCCCTTCATGAACGTAATACCAAAACATGACTGTCCCTTCATGAACATAACACCAAAACATGACTGTCCCTTCATGAACATAATACCAAAACATGACTGTCCCTTCATGAACAGAATACCAAAACATGACTGTCCCTTCATGAACATAATACCAAAACATGACAGTCCCTTCATGAACGTAATACCTCTCGACTACACCATCACTGCAAAACATGACTGTCCCTTCATGAACATAATACCAAAACATGACTGTCCCTTCATGAACGTAATACCAAAACATGACTGTCCCTTCATGAACGTAATACCAAAACATGACTGTCCCTTCATGAACAGAATACCAAAACATGACTGTCCCTTCATGAACGTAATACCAAAACATGACTGTCCCTTCATGAACAGAATACCTCTCGACCACACCATCACTGCAAAACATGACTGTCCCTTCATGAACATAATACCAAAACATGACTGTCCCTTCATGAACGTAATACCTCTCGACTACACCATCACTGCAAAACATGACTGTCCCTTCATGAACAGAATACCAAAACATGACTGTCCCTTCATGAACATAATACCAAAACATGACTGTCCCTTCATGAACGTAATACCTCTCGACTACACCATCACTGCAAAACATGACTGTCCCTTCATGAACATAATACCAAAACATGACTGTCCCTTCATGAACGTAATACCAAAACATGACTGTCCCTTCATGAACGTAATACCAAAACATGACTGTCCCTTCATGAACAGAATACCAAAACATGACTGTCCCTTCATGAACAGAATACCAAAACATGACTGTCCCTTCATGAACAGAATACCAAAACATGACTGTCCCTTCATGAACGTAATACCAAAACATGACTGTCCCTTCATGAACAGAATACCTCTCGACCACACCATCACTGCAAAACATGACTGTCCCTTCATGAACATAATACCAAAACATGACTGTCCCTTCATGAACGTAATACCTCTCGACTACACCATCACTGCAAAACATGACTGTCCCTTCATGAACAGAATACCAAAACATGACTGTCCCTTCATGAACAGAATACCAAAACATGACTGTCCCTTCATGAACATAATACCAAAACATGACTGTCCCTTCATGAACGTAATACCTCTCGACTACACCATCACTGCAAAACATGACTGTCCCTTCATGAACATAATACCAAAACATGACTGTCCCTTCATGAACAGAATACCAAAACATGACTGTCCCTTCATGAACAGAATACCAAAACATGACTGTCCCTTCATGAACAGAATACCAAAACATGACTGTCCCTTCATGAACGTAATACCTCTCGACTACACCATCACTGCAAAACATGACTGTCCCTTCATGAACAGAATACCAAAACATGACTGTCCCTTCATGAACGTAATACCAAAACATGACTGTCCCTTCATGAACGTAATACCAAAACATGACTGTCCCTTCATGAACAGAATACCAAAACATGACTGTCCCTTCATGAACGTAATACCAAAACATGACTGTCCCTTCATGAACAGAATACCAAAACATGACTGTCCCTTCATGAACAGAATACCAAAACATGACTGTCCCTTCATGAACAGAATACCAAAACATGACTGTCCCTTCATGAACAGAATACCAAAACATGACTGTCCCTTCATGAACAGAATACCAAAACATGACTGTCCCTTCATGAACAGAATACCAAAACATGACTGTCCCTTCATGAACAGAATACCAAAACATGACTGTCCCTTCATGAACAGAATACCAAAACATGACTGTCCCTTCATGAACAGAATACCAAAACATGACTGTCCCTTCATGAACAGAATACCAAAACATGACTGTCCCTTCATGAACGTAATACCAAAACATGACTGTCCCTTCATGAACATAATACCAAAACATGACTGTCCCTTCATGAACAGAATACCTCTCGACCACACCATCACTGCAAAACATGACTGTCCCTTCATGAACGTAATACCTCTCGACTACACCATCACTGCAAAACATGACTGTCCCTTCATGAACAGAATACCAAAACATGACTGTCCCTTCATGAACATAATACCAAAACATGACTGTCCCTTCATGAACGTAATACCTCTCGACTACACCATCACTGCAAAACATGACTGTCCCTTCATGAACATAATACCAAAACATGACTGTCCCTTCATGAACGTAATACCAAAACATGACTGTCCCTTCATGAACGTAATACCAAAACATGACTGTCCCTTAATGAACGTAATACCAAAACATGACTGTCCCTTCATGAACAGAATACCAAAACATGACTGTCCCTTCATGAACGTAATACCAAAACATGACTGTCCCTTCATGAACAGAATACCAAAACATGACTGTCCCTTCATGAACAGAATACCAAAACATGACTGTCCCTTCATGAACAGAATACCAAAACATGACTGTCCCTTCATGAACAGAATACCAAAACATGACTGTCCCTTCATGAACAGAATACCAAAACATGACTGTCCCTTCATGAACAGAATACCAAAACATGACTGTCCCTTCATGAACGTAATACCAAAACATGACTGTCCCTTCATGAACAGAATACCAAAACATGACTGTCCCTTCATGAACAGAATACCAAAACATGACTGTCCCTTCATGAACAGAATACCAAAACATGACTGTCCCTTCATGAACATAATACCAATACATGACTGTCCCTTCATGAACGTAATACCAAAACATGACTGTCCCTTCATGAACAGAATACCAAAACATGACTGTCCCTTCATGAACGTAATACCAAAACATGACTGTCCCTTCATGAACATAACACCAAAACATGACTGTCCCTTCATGAACATAATACCAAAACATGACTGTCCCTTCATGAACAGAATACCAAAACATGACTGTCCCTTCATGAACATAATACCAAAACATGACAGTCCCTTCATGAACGTAATACCTCTCGACTACACCATCACTGCAAAACATGACTGTCCCTTCATGAACATAATACCAAAACATGACTGTCCCTTCATGAACGTAATACCAAAACATGACTGTCCCTTCATGAACGTAATACCAAAACATGACTGTCCCTTCATGAACAGAATACCAAAACATGACTGTCCCTTCATGAACAGAATACCAAAACATGACTGTCCCTTCATGAACAGAATACCAAAACATGACTGTCCCTTCATGAACGTAATACCAAAACATGACTGTCCCTTCATGAACAGAATACCTCTCGACCACACCATCACTGCAAAACATGACTGTCCCTTCATGAACATAATACCAAAACATGACTGTCCCTTCATGAACGTAATACCTCTCGACTACACAATCACTGCAAAACATGACTGTCCCTTCATGAACAGAATACCAAAACATGACTGTCCCTTCATGAACATAATACCAAAACATGACTGTCCCTTCATGAACGTAATACCTCTCGACTACACCATCACTGCAAAACATGACTGTCCCTTCATGAACATAATACCAAAACATGACTGTCCCTTCATGAACAGAATACCAAAACATGACTGTCCCTTCATGAACAGAATACCAAAACATGACTGTCCCTTCATGAACAGAATACCAAAACATGACTGTCCCTTCATGAACGTAATACCTCTCGACTACACCATCACTGCAAAACATGACTGTCCCTTCATGAACAGAATACCAAAACATGACTGTCCCTTCATGAACAGAATACCAAAACATGACTGTCCCTTCATGAACGTAATACCAAAACATGACTGTCCCTTCATGAACAGAATACCAAAACATGACTGTCCCTTCATGAACGTAATACCAAAACATGACTGTCCCTTCATGAACAGAATACCAAAACATGACTGTCCCTTCATGAACAGAATACCAAAACATGACTGTCCCTTCATGAACAGAATACCAAAACATGACTGTCCCTTCATGAACATAATACCAAAACATGACTGTCCCTTCATGAACAGAATACCAAAACATGACTGTCCCTTCATGAACAGAATACCAAAACATGACTGTCCCTTCATGAACAGAATACCAAAACATGACTGTCCCTTCATGAACAGAATACCAAAACATGACTGTCCCTTCATGAACAGAATACCAAAACATGACTGTCCCTTCATGAACAGAATACCAAAACATGACTGTCCCTTCATGAACGTAATACCAAAACATGACTGTCCCTTCATGAACAGAATACCTCTCGACCACACCATCACTGCAAAACATGACTGTCCCTTCATGAACGTAATACCTCTCGACTACACCATCACTGCAAAACATGACTGTCCCTTCATGAACATAATACCAAAACATGACTGTCCCTTCATGAACGTAATACCAAAACATGACTGTCCCTTCATGAACGTAATACCAAAACATGACTGTCCCTTCATGAACGTAATACCAAAACATGACTGTCCCTTCATGAACAGAATACCAAAACATGACTGTCCCTTCATGAACGTAATACCAAAACATGACTGTCCCTTCATGAACAGAATACCAAAACATGACTGTCCCTTCATGAACAGAATACCAAAACATGACTGTCCCTTCATGAACAGAATACCAAAACATGACTGTCCCTTCATGAACGTAATACCAAAACATGACTGTCCCTTCATGAACAGAATACCAAAACATGACTGTCCCTTCATGAACGTAATACCAAAACATGACTGTCCCTTCATGAACATAACACCAAAACATGACTGTCCCTTCATGAACATAATACCAAAACATGACTGTCCCTTCATGAACAGAATACCAAAACATGACTGTCCCTTCATGAACATAATACCAAAACATGACAGTCCCTTCATGAACGTAATACCTCTCGACTACACCATCACTGCAAAACATGACTGTCCCTTCATGAACATAATACCAAAACATGACTGTCCCTTCATGAACGTAATACCAAAACATGACTGTCCCTTCATGAACGTAATACCAAAACATGACTGTCCCTTCATGAACAGAATACCAAAACATGACTGTCCCTTCATGAACAGAATACCAAAACATGACTGTCCCTTCATGAACAGAATACCAAAACATGACTGTCCCTTCATGAACGTAATACCAAAACATGACTGTCCCTTCATGAACAGAATACCTCTCGACCACACCATCACTGCAAAACATGACTGTCCCTTCATGAACATAATACCAAAACATGACTGTCCCTTCATGAACGTAATACCTCTCGACTACACCATCACTGCAAAACATGACTGTCCCTTCATGAACAGAATACCAAAACATGACTGTCCCTTCATGAACATAATACCAAAACATGACTGTCCCTTCATGAACGTAATACCTCTCGACTACACCATCACTGCAAAACATGACTGTCCCTTCATGAACATAATACCAAAACATGACTGTCCCTTCATGAACGTAATACCAAAACATGACTGTCCCTTCATGAACGTAATACCAAAACATGACTGTCCCTTCATGAACAGAATACCAAAACATGACTGTCCCTTCATGAACAGAATACCAAAACATGACTGTCCCTTCATGAACAGAATACCAAAACATGACTGTCCCTTCATGAACGTAATACCAAAACATGACTGTCCCTTCATGAACAGAATACCTCTCGACCACACCATCACTGCAAAACATGACTGTCCCTTCATGAACATAATACCAAAACATGACTGTCCCTTCATGAACGTAATACCTCTCGACTACACCATCACTGCAAAACATGACTGTCCCTTCATGAACAGAATACCAAAACATGACTGTCCCTTCATGAACATAATACCAAAACATGACTGTCCCTTCATGAACGTAATACCTCTCGACTACACCATCACTGCAAAACATGACTGTCCCTTCATGAACATAATACCAAAACATGACTGTCCCTTCATGAACAGAATACCAAAACATGACTGTCCCTTCATGAACAGAATACCAAAACATGACTGTCCCTTCATGAACAGAATACCAAAACATGACTGTCCCTTCATGAACGTAATACCTCTCGACTACACCATCACTGCAAAACATGACTGTCCCTTCATGAACAGAATACCAAAACATGACTGTCCCTTCATGAACAGAATACCAAAACATGACTGTCCCTTCATGAACGTAATACCAAAACATGACTGTCCCTTCATGAACAGAATACCAAAACATGACTGTCCCTTCATGAACGTAATACCTCTCGACTACACCATCACTGCAAAACATGACTGTCCCTTCATGAACAGAATACCAAAACATGACTGTCCCTTCATGAACGTAATACCTCTCGACTACACCATCACTGCAAAACATGACTGTCCCTTCATGAACAGAATACCAAAACATGACTGTCCCTTCATGAACAGAATACCAAAACATGACTGTCCCTTCATGAACAGAATACCAAAACATGACTGTCCCTTCATGAACAGAATACCAAAACATGACTGTCCATTCATGAACATAATACCTCTCGACCACACCATCACTGCAAAACATGACTGTCCCTTCATGAACATAATACCTCTCGACTACATCACTGCAAAACATGACTGTCCCTTCATGAACATAATACCAAAACATGACTGTCCCTTCATGAACAGAATACCAAAACATGACTGTCCCTTCATGAACAGAATACCAAAACATGACTGTCCCTTCATGAACAGAATACCAAAACATGACTGTCCCTTCATGAACATAACACCAAAACATGACTGTCCCTTCATGAACATAACACCAAAACATGACTGTCCCTTCATGAACATAACACCAAAACATGACTGTCCCTTCATGAACGTAATACCAAAACATGACTGTCCCTTCATGAACAGAATACCAAAACATGACTGTCCCTTCATGAACAGAATACCAAAACATGACTGTCCCTTCATGAACAGAATACCAAAACATGACTGTCCCTTCATGAACGTAATACCTCTCGACTACACCATCACTGCAAAACATGACTGTCCCTTCATGAACAGAATACCAAAACATGACTGTCCCTTCATGAACAGAATACCAAAACATGACTGTCCCTTCATGAACGTAATACCAAAACATGACTGTCCCTTCATGAACAGAATACCAAAACATGACTGTCCCTTCATGAACGTAATACCAAAACATGACTGTCCCTTCATGAACAGAATACCAAAACATGACTGTCCCTTCATGAACAGAATACCAAAACATGACTGTCCCTTCATGAACAGAATACCAAAACATGACTGTCCCTTCATGAACATAATACCAAAACATGACTGTCCCTTCATGAACAGAATACCAAAACATGACTGTCCCTTCATGAACAGAATACCAAAACATGACTGTCCCTTCATGAACAGAATACCAAAACATGACTGTCCCTTCATGAACAGAATACCAAAACATGACTGTCCCTTCATGAACAGAATACCAAAACATGACTGTCCCTTCATGAACAGAATACCAAAACATGACTGTCCCTTCATGAACGTAATACCAAAACATGACTGTCCCTTCATGAACAGAATACCTCTCGACCACACCATCACTGCAAAACATGACTGTCCCTTCATGAACGTAATACCTCTCGACTACACCATCACTGCAAAACATGACTGTCCCTTCATGAACATAATACCAAAACATGACTGTCCCTTCATGAACGTAATACCAAAACATGACTGTCCCTTCATGAACGTAATACCAAAACATGACTGTCCCTTCATGAACGTAATACCAAAACATGACTGTCCCTTCATGAACAGAATACCAAAACATGACTGTCCCTTCATGAACGTAATACCAAAACATGACTGTCCCTTCATGAACAGAATACCAAAACATGACTGTCCCTTCATGAACAGAATACCAAAACATGACTGTCCCTTCATGAACAGAATACCAAAACATGACTGTCCCTTCATGAACGTAATACCAAAACATGACTGTCCCTTCATGAACAGAATACCAAAACATGACTGTCCCTTCATGAACGTAATACCAAAACATGACTGTCCCTTCATGAACATAACACCAAAACATGACTGTCCCTTCATGAACATAATACCAAAACATGACTGTCCCTTCATGAACAGAATACCAAAACATGACTGTCCCTTCATGAACATAATACCAAAACATGACAGTCCCTTCATGAACGTAATACCTCTCGACTACACCATCACTGCAAAACATGACTGTCCCTTCATGAACATAATACCAAAACATGACTGTCCCTTCATGAACGTAATACCAAAACATGACTGTCCCTTCATGAACGTAATACCAAAACATGACTGTCCCTTCATGAACAGAATACCAAAACATGACTGTCCCTTCATGAACAGAATACCAAAACATGACTGTCCCTTCATGAACAGAATACCAAAACATGACTGTCCCTTCATGAACGTAATACCAAAACATGACTGTCCCTTCATGAACAGAATACCTCTCGACCACACCATCACTGCAAAACATGACTGTCCCTTCATGAACATAATACCAAAACATGACTGTCCCTTCATGAACGTAATACCTCTCGACTACACCATCACTGCAAAACATGACTGTCCCTTCATGAACAGAATACCAAAACATGACTGTCCCTTCATGAACATAATACCAAAACATGACTGTCCCTTCATGAACGTAATACCTCTCGACTACACCATCACTGCAAAACATGACTGTCCCTTCATGAACATAATACCAAAACATGACTGTCCCTTCATGAACGTAATACCAAAACATGACTGTCCCTTCATGAACGTAATACCAAAACATGACTGTCCCTTCATGAACAGAATACCAAAACATGACTGTCCCTTCATGAACAGAATACCAAAACATGACTGTCCCTTCATGAACAGAATACCAAAACATGACTGTCCCTTCATGAACGTAATACCAAAACATGACTGTCCCTTCATGAACAGAATACCTCTCGACCACACCATCACTGCAAAACATGACTGTCCCTTCATGAACATAATACCAAAACATGACTGTCCCTTCATGAACGTAATACCTCTCGACTACACCATCACTGCAAAACATGACTGTCCCTTCATGAACAGAATACCAAAACATGACTGTCCCTTCATGAACATAATACCAAAACATGACTGTCCCTTCATGAACGTAATACCTCTCGACTACACCATCACTGCAAAACATGACTGTCCCTTCATGAACATAATACCAAAACATGACTGTCCCTTCATGAACAGAATACCAAAACATGACTGTCCCTTCATGAACAGAATACCAAAACATGACTGTCCCTTCATGAACAGAATACCAAAACATGACTGTCCCTTCATGAACGTAATACCTCTCGACTACACCATCACTGCAAAACATGACTGTCCCTTCATGAACAGAATACCAAAACATGACTGTCCCTTCATGAACAGAATACCAAAACATGACTGTCCCTTCATGAACGTAATACCAAAACATGACTGTCCCTTCATGAACAGAATACCAAAACATGACTGTCCCTTCATGAACGTAATACCTCTCGACTACACCATCACTGCAAAACATGACTGTCCCTTCATGAACAGAATACCAAAACATGACTGTCCCTTCATGAACGTAATACCTCTCGACTACACCATCACTGCAAAACATGACTGTCCCTTCATGAACAGAATACCAAAACATGACTGTCCCTTCATGAACAGAATACCAAAACATGACTGTCCCTTCATGAACAGAATACCAAAACATGACTGTCCCTTCATGAACAGAATACCAAAACATGACTGTCCATTCATGAACATAATACCTCTCGACCACACCATCACTGCAAAACATGACTGTCCCTTCATGAACATAATACCTCTCGACTACATCACTGCAAAACATGACTGTCCCTTCATGAACATAATACCAAAACATGACTGTCCCTTCATGAACAGAATACCAAAACATGACTGTCCCTTCATGAACAGAATACCAAAACATGACTGTCCCTTCATGAACAGAATACCAAAACATGACTGTCCCTTCATGAACATAACACCAAAACATGACTGTCCCTTCATGAACATAACACCAAAACATGACTGTCCCTTCATGAACATAACACCAAAACATGACTGTCCCTTCATGAACGTAATACCAAAACATGACTGTCCCTTCATGAACATAATACCTCTCGACTACACCATCACTGCAAAACATGCCTGTCCCTTCATGAACATAATACCAAAACATGACTGTCCCTTCATGAACATAATACCAAAACATGACTGTCCCTTCATGAACAGAATACCAAAACATGACTGTCCCTTCATGAACAGAATACCAAAACATGACTGTCCCTTCATGAACAGAATACCTCTCGACCACACCATCACTGCAAAACATGACTGTCCCTTCATGAACAGAATACCAAAACATGACTGTCCCTTCATGAACATAATACCAAAACATGACTGTCCCTTCATGAACAGAATACCAAAACATGACTGTCCCTTCATGAACAGAATACCAAAACATGACTGTCCCTTCATGAACAGAATACCAAAACATGACTGTCCCTTCATGAACGTAATACCAAAACATGACTGTCCCTTCATGAACATAATACCAAAACATGACTGTCCCTTCATGAACAGAATACCAAAACATGACTGTCCCTTCATGAACAGAATACCAAAACATGACTGTCCCTTCATGAACGTAATACCAAAACATGACTGTCCCTTCATGAACACAATACCTCTCGACCACACCATCACTGCAAAACATGACTGTCCCTTCATGAACATAATACCAAAACATGACTGTCCCTTCATGAACATAATACCAAAACATGACTGTCCCTTCATGAACATAATACCAAAACATGACTGTCCCTTCATGAACATAATACCTCTCGACCACACCATCACTGCAAAACATGACTGTCCCTTCATGAACAGAATACCAAAACATGACTGTCCCTTCATGAACATAATACCAAAACATGACTGTCCCTTCATGAACAGAATACCAAAACATGACTGTCCCTTCATGAACAGAATACCAAAACATGACTGTCCCTTCATGAACGTAATACCAAAACATGACTGTCCCTTCATGAACATAATACCTCTCGACCACACCATCACTGCAAAACATGACTGTCCCTTCATGAACATAATACCAAAACATGACTGTCCCTTCATGAACATAATACCAAAACATGACTGTCCCTTCATGAACGTAATACCAAAACATGACTGTCCCTTCATGAACGTATTACCTCTCGACTACACCATCACTGCAAAACATGAGTGTCCCTTCATGAACACAATACCAAAACATGACTGTCCCTTCATGAACGTAATACCAAAACATGACTGTCCCTTCATGAACAGAATACCTCTCGACCACACCATCACTGCAAAACATGACTGTCCCTTCATGAACAGAATACCAAAACATGACTGTCCCTTCATGAACATAATACCAAAACATGACTGTCCCTTCATGAACAGAATACCAAAACATGACTGTCCCTTCATGAACGTAATACCAAAACATGACTGTCCCTTCATGAACATAATACCAAAACATGACTGTCCCTTCATGAACAGAATACCAAAACATGACTGTCCCTTCATGAACAGAATACCAAAACATGACTGTCCCTTCATGAACAGAATACCAAAACATGACTGTCCCTTCATGAACGTAATACCAAAACATGACTGTCCCTTCATGAACATAATACCTCTCGACCACACCATCACTGCAAAACATGACTGTCCCTTCATGAACATAATACCAAAACATGACTGTCCCTTCATGAACGTAATACCAAAACATGACTGTCCCTTCATGAACACAATACCTCTCGACCACACCATCACTGCAAAACATGACTGTCCCTTCATGAACATAATACCAAAACATGACTGTCCCTTCATGAACATAATACCAAAACATGACTGTCCCTTCATGAACATAATACCAAAACATGACTGTCCCTTCATGAACATAATACCTCTCGACCACACCATCACTGCAAAACATGACTGTCCCTTCATGAACAGAATACCAAAACATGACTGTCCCTTCATGAACATAATACCAAAACATGACTGTCCCTTCATGAACAGAATACCAAAACATGACTGTCCCTTCATGAACGGAATACCAAAACATGACTGTCCCTTCATGAACGTAATACCAAAACATGACTGTCCCTTCATGAACGTAATACCAAAACATGACTGTCCCTTCATGAACAGAATACCAAAACATGACTGTCCCTTCATGAACAGAATACCAAAACATGACTGTCCCTTCATGAACATAATACCAAAACATGACTGTCCCTTCATGAACGTAATACCAAAACATGACTGTCCCTTCATGAACGTAATACCAAAACATGACTGTCCCTTCATGAACGTAATACCAAAACATGACTGTCCCTTCATGAACGTAATACCAAAACATGACTGTCCCTTCATGAACGTAATACCAAAACATGACTGTCCCTTCATGAACGTAATACCAAAACATGACTGTCCCTTCATGAACGTAATACCAAAACATGACTGTCCCTTCATGAACGTAATACCAAAACATGACTGTCCCTTCATGAACATAATACCAAAACATGACTGTCCCTTCATGAACGTAATACCAAAACATGACTGTCCCTTCATGAACGTAATACCAAAACATGACTGTCCCTTCATGAACGTAATACCAAAACATGACTGTCCCTTCATGAACGTAATACCTCTCGACCACACCATCACTGCAAAACATGACTGTCCCTTCATGAACATAATACCAAAACATGACTGTCCCTTCATGAACGTAATACCTCTCGACCACACCATCACTGCAAAACATGACTGTCCCTTCATGAACAGAATACCAAAACATGACTGTCCCTTCATGAACGTAATACCTCTCGACCACACCATCACTGCAAAACATGACTGTCCCTTCATGAACAGAATACCAAAACATGACTGTCCCTTCATGAACATACCAAAACATGACTGTCCCTTCATGAACATACCAAAACATGACTGTCCCTTCATGAACGTAATACCAAAACATGACTGTCCCTTCATGAACGTAATACCAAAACATGACTGTCCCTTCATGAACGTAATACCAAAACATGACTGTCCCTTCATGAACACAATACCAAAACATGACTGTCCCTTCATGAACGTAATACCAAAACATGACTGTCCCTTCATGAACACAATACCAAAACATGACTGTCCCTTCATGAACACAATACCAAAACATGACTGTCCCTTCATGAACATAATACCAAAACATGACTGTCCCTTCATGAACAGAATACCAAAACATGACTGTCCCTTCATGAACGTAACACCAAAACATGACTGTCCCTTCATGAACGTAATACCAAAACATGACTTTCCCTTCATGAACGTAATACCAAAACATGACTGTCCCTTCATGAACACAATACCAAAACATGACTGTCCCTTCATGAACAGAATACCAAAACATGACTGTCCCTTCATGAACGTAATACCAAAACATGACTGTCCCTTCATGAACGTAATACCAAAACATGACTGTCCCTTCATGAACGTAATACCAAAACATGACTGTCCCTTCATGAACACAATACCAAAACATGACTGTCCCTTCATGAACATAACACCAAAACATGACTGTCCCTTCATGAACACAATACCAAAACATGACTGTCCCTTCATGAACGTAATACCAAAACATGACTGTCCCTTCAAGAACGTAACACCAAAACATGACTGTCCCTTCATGAACGTAATACCAAAACATGACTGTCCCTTCATGAACGTAATACCAAAACATGACTGTCCCTTCATGAACGTAATACCAAAACATGACTGTCCCTTCATGAACAGAATACCAAAACATGACTGTCCCTTCATGAACGTAATACCAAAACATGACTGTCCCTTCATGAACAGAATACCAAAACATGACTGTCCCTTCATGAACAGAATACCAAAACATGACTGTCCCTTCATGAACAGAATACCAAAACATGACTGTCCCTTCATGAACGTAATACCAAAACATGACTGTCCCTTCATGAACGTAATACCAAAACATGACTGTCCCTTCATGAACAGAATACCAAAACATGACTGTCCCTTCATGAACGTAATACCAAAACATGACTGTCCCTTCATGAACAGAATACCAAAACATGACTGTCCCTTCATGAACAGAATACCAAAACATGACTGTCCCTTCATGAACAGAATACCAAAACATGACTGTCCCTTCATGAACGTAATACCAAAACATGACTGTCCCTTCATGAACGTAATACCAAAACATGACTGTCCCTTCATGAACAGAATACCAAAACATGACTGTCCCTTCATGAACAGAATACCAAAACATGACTGTCCCTTCATGAACAGAATACCAAAACACGACTGTCCCTTCATGAACAGAATACCAAAACATGACTGTCCCTTCATGAACAGAATACCAAAACATGACTGTCCCTTCATGAACATAACACCAAAACATGACTGTCCCTTCATGAACATAACACCAAAACATGACTGTCCCTTCATGAACAGAATACCAAAACATGACTGTCCCTTCATGAACATAATACCAAAACATGACTGTCCCTTCATGAACAGAATACCAAAACATGACTGTCCCTTCATGAACGTAATACCAAAACATGACTGTCCCTTCATGAACAGAATACCAAAACATGACTGTCCCTTCATGAACGTAATACCAAAACATGACTGTCCCTTCATGAACATAACACCAAAACATGACTGTCCCTTCATGAACATAATACCAAAACATGACTGTCCCTTCATGAACAGAATACCAAAACATGACTGTCCCTTCATGAACATAATACCAAAACATGACTGTCCCTTCATGAACGTAATACCTCTCGACCACACCATCACTGCAAAACATGACTGTCCCTTCATGAACATAATACCAAAACATGACTGTCCCTTCATGAACGTAATACCTCTCGACTACACCATCACTGCAAAACATGACTGTCCCTTCATGAACATAATACCAAAACATGACTGTCCCTTCATGAACGTAATACCAAAACATGACTGTCCCTTCATGAACGTAATACCAAAACATGACTGTCCCTTCATGAACAGAATACCAAAACATGACTGTCCCTTCATGAACAGAATACCAAAACATGACTGTCCCTTCATGAACAGAATACCAAAACATGACTGTCCCTTCATGAACGTAATACCAAAACATGACTGTCCCTTCATGAACAGAATAGCTCTCGACCACACCATCACTGCAAAACATGACTGTCCCTTCATGAACATAATACCAAAACATGACTGTCCCTTCATGAACATAATACCAAAACATGACTGTCCCTTCATGAACAGAATACCAAAACATGACTGTCCCTTCATGAACATAATACCAAAACATGACTGTCCCTTCATGAACGTAATACCTCTCGACTACACCATCACTGCAAAACATGACTGTCCCTTCATGAACATAATACCAAAACATGACTGTCCCTTCATGAACGTAATACCAAAACATGACTGTCCCTTCATGAACGTAATACCAAAACATGACTGTCCCTTCATGAACGTAATACCAAAACATGACTGTCCCTTCATGAACAGAATACCAAAACATGACTGTCCCTTCATGAATGTAATACCAAAACATGACTGTCCCTTCATGAACAGAATACCAAAACATGACTGTCCCTTCATGAACAGAATACCAAAACATGACTGTCCCTTCATGAACAGAATACCAAAACATGACTGTCCCTTCATGAACATAATACCAAAATATGACTGTCCCTTCATGAACATAATACCAAAACATGACTGTCCCTTCATGAACAGAATACCAAAACATGACTGTCCCTTCATGAACAGAATACCAAAACATGACTGTCCCTTCATGAACAGAATACCAAAACATGACTGTCCCTTCATGAACAGAATACCAAAACATGACTGTCCCTTCATGAACAGAATACCAAAACATGACTGTCCCTTCATGAACGTAATACCAAAACATGACTGTCCCTTCATGAACAGAATACCTCTCGACCACACCATCACTGCAAAACATGACTGTCCCTTCATGAACGTAATACCTCTCGACTACACCATCACTGCAAAACATGACTGTCCCTTCATGAACAGAATACCAAAACATGACTGTCCCTTCATGAACATAATACCAAAACATGACTGTCCCTTCATGAACGTAATACCTCTCGACTACACCATCACTGCAAAACATGACTGTCCCTTCATGAACATAATACCAAAACATGACTGTCCCTTCATGAACGTAATACCAAAACATGACTGTCCCTTCATGAACGTAATACCAAAACATGACTGTCCCTTCATGAACGTAATACCAAAACATGACTGTCCCTTCATGAACAGAATACCAAAACATGACTGTCCCTTCATGAACGTAATACCAAAACATGACTGTCCCTTCATGAACAGAATACCAAAACATGACTGTCCCTTCATGAACAGAATACCAAAACATGACTGTCCCTTCATGAACAGAATACCAAAACATGACTGTCCCTTCATGAACAGAATACCAAAACATGACTGTCCCTTCATGAACAGAATACCAAAACATGACTGTCCCTTCATGAACATAATACCAAAACATGACTGTCCATTCATGAACGTAATACCAAAACATGACTGTCCCTTCATGAACCGAATACCAAAACATGACTGTCCCTTCATGAACAGAATACCAAAACATGACTGTCCCTTCATGAACAGAATACCAAAACATGACTGTCCCTTCATGAACAGAATACCAAAACATGACTGTCCCTTCATGAACATAACACCAAAACATGACTGTCCCTTCATGAACATAACACCAAAACATGACTGTCCCTTCATGAACAGAATACCAAAACATGACTGTCCCTTCATGAACATAACACCAAAACATGACTGTCCCTTCATGAACATAATACCAAAACATGACTGTCCCTTCATGAACAGAATACCAAAACATGACTGTCCCTTCATGAACATAATACCAAAACATGACTGTCCCTTCATGAACGTAATACCAAAACATGACTGTCCCTTCATGAACAGAATACCAAAACATGACTGTCCCTTCATGAACGTAATACCAAAACATGACTGTCCCTTCATGAACATAACACCAAAACATGACTGTCCCTTCATGAACATAATACCAAAACATGACTGTCCCTTCATGAACAGAATACCAAAACATGACTGTCCCTTCATGAACATAATACCAAAACATGACAGTCCCTTCATGAACGTAATACCTCTCGACTACACCATCACTGCAAAACATGACTGTCCCTTCATGAACATAATACCAAAACATGACTGTCCCTTCATGAACGTAATACCAAAACATGACTGTCCCTTCATGAACGTAATACCAAAACATGACTGTCCCTTCATGAACAGAATACCAAAACATGACTGTCCCTTCATGAACGTAATACCAAAACATGACTGTCCCTTCATGAACAGAATACCTCTCGACCACACCATCACTGCAAAACATGACTGTCCCTTCATGAACATAATACCAAAACATGACTGTCCCTTCATGAACGTAATACCTCTCGACTACACCATCACTGCAAAACATGACTGTCCCTTCATGAACAGAATACCAAAACATGACTGTCCCTTCATGAACATAATACCAAAACATGACTGTCCCTTCATGAACGTAATACCTCTCGACTACACCATCACTGCAAAACATGACTGTCCCTTCATGAACATAATACCAAAACATGACTGTCCCTTCATGAACGTAATACCAAAACATGACTGTCCCTTCATGAACGTAATACCAAAACATGACTGTCCCTTCATGAACAGAATACCAAAACATGACTGTCCCTTCATGAACAGAATACCAAAACATGACTGTCCCTTCATGAACAGAATACCAAAACATGACTGTCCCTTCATGAACGTAATACCAAAACATGACTGTCCCTTCATGAACAGAATACCTCTCGACCACACCATCACTGCAAAACATGACTGTCCCTTCATGAACATAATACCAAAACATGACTGTCCCTTCATGAACGTAATACCTCTCGACTACACCATAACTGCAAAACATGACTGTCCCTTCATGAACAGAATACCAAAACATGACTGTCCCTTCATGAACAGAATACCAAAACATGACTGTCCCTTCATGAACATAATACCAAAACATGACTGTCCCTTCATGAACGTAATACCTCTCGACTACACCATCACTGCAAAACATGACTGTCCCTTCATGAACAGAATACCAAAACATGACTGTCCCTTCATGAACAGAATACCAAAACATGACTGTCCCTTCATGAACAGAATACCAAAACATGACTGTCCCTTCATGAACATAATACCAAAACATGACTGTCCCTTCATGAACAGAATACCAAAACATGACTGTCCCTTCATGAACAGAATACCAAAACATGACTGTCCCTTCATGAACAGAATACCAAAACATGACTGTCCCTTCATGAACAGAATACCAAAACATGACTGTCCCTTCATGAACAGAATACCAAAACATGACTGTCCCTTCATGAACAGAATACCAAAACATGACTGTCCCTTCATGAACGTAATACCAAAACATGACTGTCCCTTCATGAACAGAATACCTCTCGACCACACCATCACTGCAAAACATGACTGTCCCTTCATGAACGTAATACCTCTCGACTACACCATCACTGCAAAACATGACTGTCCCTTCATGAACAGAATACCAAAACATGACTGTCCCTTCATGAACATAATACCAAAACATGACTGTCCCTTCATGAACGTAATACCTCTCGACTACACCATCACTGCAAAACATGACTGTCCCTTCATGAACATAATACCAAAACATGACTGTCCCTTCATGAACGTAATACCAAAACATGACTGTCCCTTCATGAACGTAATACCAAAACATGACTGTCCCTTCATGAACGTAATACCAAAACATGACTGTCCCTTCATGAACAGAATACCAAAACATGACTGTCCCTTCATGAACGTAATACCAAAACATGACTGTCCCTTCATGAACAGAATACCAAAACATGACTGTCCCTTCATGAACAGAATACCAAAACATGACTGTCCCTTCATGAACAGAATACCAAAACATGACTGTCCCTTCATGAACAGAATACCAAAACATGACTGTCCCTTCATGAACAGAATACCAAAACATGACTGTCCCTTCATGAACAGAATACCAAAACATGACTGTCCCTTCATGAACGTAATACCAAAACATGACTGTCCCTTCATGAACAGAATACCAAAACATGACTGTCCCTTCATGAACAGAATACCAAAACATGACTGTCCCTTCATGAACAGAATACCAAAACATGACTGTCCCTTCATGAACATAATACCAAAACATGACTGTCCCTTCATGAACGTAATACCAAAACATGACTGTCCCTTCATGAACAGAATACCAAAACATGACTGTCCCTTCATGAACGTAATACCAAAACATGACTGTCCCTTCATGAACATAACACCAAAACATGACTGTCCCTTCATGAACATAATACCAAAACATGACTGTCCCTTCATGAACAGAATACCAAAACATGACTGTCCCTTCATGAACATAATACCAAAACATGACAGTCCCTTCATGAACGTAATACCTCTCGACTACACCATCACTGCAAAACATGACTGTCCCTTCATGAACATAATACCAAAACATGACTGTCCCTTCATGAACGTAATACCAAAACATGACTGTCCCTTCATGAACGTAATACCAAAACATGACTGTCCCTTCATGAACAGAATACCAAAACATGACTGTCCCTTCATGAACAGAATACCAAAACATGACTGTCCCTTCATGAACAGAATACCAAAACATGACTGTCCCTTCATGAACGTAATACCAAAACATGACTGTCCCTTCATGAACAGAATACCTCTCGACCACACCATCACTGCAAAACATGACTGTCCCTTCATGAACATAATACCAAAACATGACTGTCCCTTCATGAACGTAATACCTCTCGACTACACCATCACTGCAAAACATGACTGTCCCTTCATGAACAGAATACCAAAACATGACTGTCCCTTCATGAACATAATACCAAAACATGACTGTCCCTTCATGAACGTAATACCTCTCGACTACACCATCACTGCAAAACATGACTGTCCCTTCATGAACATAATACCAAAACATGACTGTCCCTTCATGAACAGAATACCAAAACATGACTGTCCCTTCATGAACAGAATACCAAAACATGACTGTCCCTTCATGAACAGAATACCAAAACATGACTGTCCCTTCATGAACGTAATACCTCTCGACTACACCATCACTGCAAAACATGACTGTCCCTTCATGAACAGAATACCAAAACATGACTGTCCCTTCATGAACAGAATACCAAAACATGACTGTCCCTTCATGAACGTAATACCAAAACATGACTGTCCCTTCATGAACAGAATACCAAAACATGACTGTCCCTTCATGAACGTAATACCAAAACATGACTGTCCCTTCATGAACAGAATACCAAAACATGACTGTCCCTTCATGAACAGAATACCAAAACATGACTGTCCCTTCATGAACAGAATACCAAAACATGACTGTCCCTTCATGAACATAATACCAAAACATGACTGTCCCTTCATGAACAGAATACCAAAACATGACTGTCCCTTCATGAACAGAATACCAAAACATGACTGTCCCTTCATGAACAGAATACCAAAACATGACTGTCCCTTCATGAACAGAATACCAAAACATGACTGTCCCTTCATGAACAGAATACCAAAACATGACTGTCCCTTCATGAACAGAATACCAAAACATGACTGTCCCTTCATGAACGTAATACCAAAACATGACTGTCCCTTCATGAACAGAATACCTCTCGACCACACCATCACTGCAAAACATGACTGTCCCTTCATGAACGTAATACCTCTCGACTACACCATCACTGCAAAACATGACTGTCCCTTCATGAACAGAATACCAAAACATGACTGTCCCTTCATGAACATAATACCAAAACATGACTGTCCCTTCATGAACGTAATACCTCTCGACTACACCATCACTGCAAAACATGACTGTCCCTTCATGAACATAATACCAAAACATGACTGTCCCTTCATGAACGTAATACCAAAACATGACTGTCCCTTCATGAACGTAATACCAAAACATGACTGTCCCTTCATGAACGTAATACCAAAACATGACTGTCCCTTCATGAACAGAATACCAAAACATGACTGTCCCTTCATGAACGTAATACCAAAACATGACTGTCCCTTCATGAACAGAATACCAAAACATGACTGTCCCTTCATGAACAGAATACCAAAACATGACTGTCCCTTCATGAACAGAATACCAAAACATGACTGTCCCTTCATGAACGTAATACCAAAACATGACTGTCCCTTCATGAACAGAATACCAAAACATGACTGTCCCTTCATGAACGTAATACCAAAACATGACTGTCCCTTCATGAACATAACACCAAAACATGACTGTCCCTTCATGAACGTAATACCAAAACATGACTGTCCCTTCATGAACAGAATACCAAAACATGACTGTCCCTTCATGAACATAATACCAAAACATGACAGTCCCTTCATGAACGTAATACCTCTCGACTACACCATCACTGCAAAACATGACTGTCCCTTCATGAACATAATACCAAAACATGACTGTCCCTTCATGAACGTAATACCAAAACATGACTGTCCCTTCATGAACGTAATACCAAAACATGACTGTCCCTTCATGAACAGAATACCAAAACATGACTGTCCCTTCATGAACAGAATACCAAAACATGACTGTCCCTTCATGAACAGAATACCAAAACATGACTGTCCCTTCATGAACGTAATACCAAAACATGACTGTCCCTTCATGAACAGAATACCTCTCGACCACACCATCACTGCAAAACATGACTGTCCCTTCATGAACATAATACCAAAACATGACTGTCCCTTCATGAACGTAATACCTCTCGACTACACCATCACTGCAAAACATGACTGTCCCTTCATGAACAGAATACCAAAACATGACTGTCCCTTCATGAACATAATACCAAAACATGACTGTCCCTTCATGAACGTAATACCTCTCGACTACACCATCACTGCAAAACATGACTGTCCCTTCATGAACATAATACCAAAACATGACTGTCCCTTCATGAACGTAATACCAAAACATGACTGTCCCTTCATGAACGTAATACCAAAACATGACTGTCCCTTCATGAACAGAATACCAAAACATGACTGTCCCTTCATGAACAGAATACCAAAACATGACTGTCCCTTCATGAACAGAATACCAAAACATGACTGTCCCTTCATGAACGTAATACCAAAACATGACTGTCCCTTCATGAACAGAATACCTCTCGACCACACCATCACTGCAAAACATGACTGTCCCTTCATGAACATAATACCAAAACATGACTGTCCCTTCATGAACGTAATACCTCTCGACTACACCATCACTGCAAAACATGACTGTCCCTTCATGAACAGAATACCAAAACATGACTGTCCCTTCATGAACATAATACCAAAACATGACTGTCCCTTCATGAACGTAATACCTCTCGACTACACCATCACTGCAAAACATGACTGTCCCTTCATGAACATAATACCAAAACATGACTGTCCCTTCATGAACAGAATACCAAAACATGACTGTCCCTTCATGAACAGAATACCAAAACATGACTGTCCCTTCATGAACAGAATACCAAAACATGACTGTCCCTTCATGAACGTAATACCTCTCGACTACACCATCACTGCAAAACATGACTGTCCCTTCATGAACAGAATACCAAAACATGACTGTCCCTTCATGAACAGAATACCAAAACATGACTGTCCCTTCATGAACGTAATACCAAAACATGACTGTCCCTTCATGAACAGAATACCAAAACATGACTGTCCCTTCATGAACGTAATACCTCTCGACTACACCATCACTGCAAAACATGACTGTCCCTTCATGAACAGAATACCAAAACATGACTGTCCCTTCATGAACGTAATACCTCTCGACTACACCATCACTGCAAAACATGACTGTCCCTTCATGAACAGAATACCAAAACATGACTGTCCCTTCATGAACAGAATACCAAAACATGACTGTCCCTTCATGAACAGAATACCAAAACATGACTGTCCCTTCATGAACAGAATACCAAAACATGACTGTCCATTCATGAACATAATACCTCTCGACCACACCATCACTGCAAAACATGACTGTCCCTTCATGAACATAATACCTCTCGACTACATCACTGCAAAACATGACTGTCCCTTCATGAACATAATACCAAAACATGACTGTCCCTTCATGAACAGAATACCAAAACATGACTGTCCCTTCATGAACAGAATACCAAAACATGACTGTCCCTTCATGAACAGAATACCAAAACATGACTGTCCCTTCATGAACATAACACCAAAACATGACTGTCCCTTCATGAACATAACACCAAAACATGACTGTCCCTTCATGAACATAACACCAAAACATGACTGTCCCTTCATGAACGTAATACCAAAACATGACTGTCCCTTCATGAACATAATACCTCTCGACTACACCATCACTGCAAAACATGCCTGTCCCTTCATGAACATAATACCAAAACATGACTGTCCCTTCATGAACATAATACCAAAACATGACTGTCCCTTCATGAACAGAATACCAAAACATGACTGTCCCTTCATGAACAGAATACCAAAACATGACTGTCCCTTCATGAACAGAATACCTCTCGACCACACCATCACTGCAAAACATGACTGTCCCTTCATGAACAGAATACCAAAACATGACTGTCCCTTCATGAACATAATACCAAAACATGACTGTCCCTTCATGAACAGAATACCAAAACATGACTGTCCCTTCATGAACAGAATACCAAAACATGACTGTCCCTTCATGAACAGAATACCAAAACATGACTGTCCCTTCATGAACGTAATACCAAAACATGACTGTCCCTTCATGAACATAATACCAAAACATGACTGTCCCTTCATGAACAGAATACCAAAACATGACTGTCCCTTCATGAACAGAATACCAAAACATGACTGTCCCTTCATGAACGTAATACCAAAACATGACTGTCCCTTCATGAACACAATACCTCTCGACCACACCATCACTGCAAAACATGACTGTCCCTTCATGAACATAATACCAAAACATGACTGTCCCTTCATGAACATAATACCAAAACATGACTGTCCCTTCATGAACATAATACCAAAACATGACTGTCCCTTCATGAACATAATACCTCTCGACCACACCATCACTGCAAAACATGACTGTCCCTTCATGAACAGAATACCAAAACATGACTGTCCCTTCATGAACATAATACCAAAACATGACTGTCCCTTCATGAACAGAATACCAAAACATGACTGTCCCTTCATGAACAGAATACCAAAACATGACTGTCCCTTCATGAACGTAATACCAAAACATGACTGTCCCTTCATGAACATAATACCTCTCGACCACACCATCACTGCAAAACATGACTGTCCCTTCATGAACATAATACCAAAACATGACTGTCCCTTCATGAACGTAATACCAAAACATGACTGTCCCTTCATGAACGTAATACCAAAACATGACTGTCCCTTCATGAACATAATACCTCTCGACTACACCATCACTGCAAAACATGACTGTCCCTTCATGAACAGAATACCAAAACATGACTGTCCCTTCATGAACATAATACCAAAACATGACTGTCCCTTCATGAACAGAATACCAAAACATGACTGTCCCTTCATGAACGTAATACCAAAACATGACTGTCCCTTCATGAACGTAATACCTCTCGACTACACCATCACTGCAAAACATGACTGTCCCTTCATGAACAGAATACCAAAACATGACTGTCCCTTCATGAACATAATACCAAAACATGACTGTCCCTTCATGAACAGAATACCAAAACATGACTGTCCCTTCATGAACATAATACCAAAACATGACTGTCCCTTCATGAACATAATACCAAAACCTGACTGTCCCTTCATGAACACAATACCAAAACATGACTGTCCCTTCATGAACGTAATACCAAAACATGACTGTCCCTTCATGAACAGAATACCTCTCGACTACACCATCACTGCAAAACATGACTGTCCCTTCATGAACATAATACCAAAACATGACTGTCCCTTCATGAACGTAATACCTCTCGACCACACCATCACTGCAAAACATGACTGTCCCTTCATGAACATAATACCAAAACATGACTGTCCCTTCATGAACATAATACCAAAACATGACTGTCCCTTCATGAACATAATACCAAAACATGACTGTCCCTTCATGAACATAATACCAAAACATGACTGTCCCTTCATGAACATAATACCAAAACATGACTGTCCCTTCATGAACGTAATACCTCTCGACCACACCATCACTGCAAAACATGACTGTCCCTTCATGAACATAATACCAAAACATGACTGTCCCTTCATGAACATAACACCAAAACATGAGTGTCCCTTCATGAACAGAATACCAAAACATGAGTGTCCCTTCATGAACAGAATACCAAAACATGACTGTCCCTTCATGAACGTAATACCAAAACATGACTGTCCCTTCATGAACGTAATACCTCTCGACCACACCATCACTGCAAAACATGACTGTCCCTTCATGAACATAATACCAAAACATGACTGTCCCTTCATGAACATAATACCAAAACATGAGTGTCCCTTCATGAACAGAATACCAAAACATGACTGTCCCTTCATGAACATAACACCAAAACATGACTGTCCCTTCATGAACAGAATACCAAAACATGACTGTCCCTTCATGAACATAATACCAAAACATGACTGTCCCTTCATGAACACAATACCAAAACATGACTGTCCCTTCATGAACACAATACCAAAACATGACTGTCCCTTCATGAACATAACACCAAAACATGACTGTCCCTTCATGAACATAACACCAAAACATGACTGTCCCTTCATGAACGTAATACCAAAACATGACTGTCCCTTCATGAACGTAATACCAAAACATGACTGTCCCTTCATGAACGTAATACCAAAACATGACTGTCCCTTCATGAACGTAATACCAAAACATGACTGTCCCTTCATGAACGTAATACCAAAACATGACTGTCCCTTCATGAACGTAATACCAAAACATGACTGTCCCTTCATGAACGTAATACCAAAACATGACTGTCCCTTCATGAACGTAATACCAAAACATGACTGTCCCTTCATGAACGTAATACCAAAACATGACTGTCCCTTCATGAACGTAATACCAAAACATGACTGTCCCTTCATGAACACAATACCAAAACATGACTGTCCCTTCATGAACATAATACCAAAACATGACTGTCCCTTCATGAACATAACACCAAAACATGACTGTCCCTTCATGAACATAATACCAAAACATGACTGTCCCTTCATGAACATAACACCAAAACATGACTGTCCCTTCATGAACACAATACCAAAACATGACTGTCCCTTCATGAACACAATACCAAAACATGACTGTCCCTTCATGAACACAATACCAAAACATGACTGTCCCTTCAAGAACGTAACACCAAAACATGACTGTCCCTTCATGAACGTAACACCAAAACATGACTGTCCCTTCATGAACGTAATACCAAAACATGACTGTCCCTTCATGAACGTAATACCAAAACATGACTGTCCCTTCATGAACAGAATACCAAAACATGACTGTCCCTTCATGAACAGAATACCAAAACATGACTGTCCCTTCATGAACATAACACCAAAACATGACTGTCCCTTCATGAACATAACACCAAAACATGACTGTCCCTTCATGAACATAACACCAAAACATGACTGTCCCTTCATGAACATAATACCAAAACATGACTGTCCCTTCATGAACATAATACCAAAACATGACTGTCCCTTCATGAACATAATACCAAAACATGACTGTCCCTTCATGAACGTAATACCTCTCGACCACACCATCACTGCAAAACATGACTGTCCCTTCATGAACATAATACCAAAACATGACTGTCCCTTCATGAACATAATACCAAAACATGACTGTCCCTTCATGAACGTAATACCAAAACATGACTGTCCCTTCATGAACATAATACCTCTCGACCACACCATCACTGCAAAACATGACTGTCCCTTCATGAACATAATACCAAAACATGACTGTCCCTTCATGAACGTAATACCAAAACATGACTGTCCCTTCATGAACATAATACCTCTCGACTACACCATCACTGCAAAACATGACTGTCCCTTCATGAACGTAATACCAAAACATGACTGTCCCTTCATGAACGTAATACCTCTCGACTACACCATCACTGCAAAACATGACTGTCCCTTCATGAACATAATACCAAAACATGACTGTCCCTTCATGAACAGAATACCAAAACATGACTGTCCCTTCATGAACATAATACCAAAACATGACTGTCCCTTCATGAACAGAATACCAAAACATGACTGTCCCTTCATGAACAGAATACCAAAACATGACTGTCCCTTCATGAACAGAATACCAAAACATGACTGTCCCTTCATGAACAGAATACCAAAACATGACTGTCCCTTCATGAACAGAATACCAAAACATGACTGTCCCTTCATGAACGTAATACCAAAACATGACTGTCCCTTCATGAACATAATACCTCTCGACCACACCATCACTGCAAAACATGACTGTCCCTTCATGAACATAATACCAAAACATGACTGTCCCTTCATGAACGTAATACCAAAACATGACTGTCCCTTCATGAACGTAATACCTCTCGACTACACCATCACTGCAAAACATGACTGTCCCTTCATGAACAGAATACCAAAACATGACTGTCCCTTCATGAACAGAATACCAAAACATGACTGTCCCTTCATGAACATAATACCAAAACATGACTGTCCCTTCATGAACATAATACCAAAACCTGACTGTCCCTTCATGAACACAATACCAAAACATGACTGTCCCTTCATGAACAGAATACCAAAACATGACTGTCCCTTCATGAACATAATACCAAAACATGACTGTCCCTTCATGAACATAATACCAAAACCTGACTGTCCCTTCATGAACACAATACCAAAACATGACTGTCCCTTCATGAACGTAATACCAAAACATGACTGTCCCTTCATGAACAGAATACCTCTCGACCACACCATCACTGCAAAACATGACTGTCCCTTCATGAACATAATACCAAAACATGACTGTCCCTTCATGAACGTAATACCTCTCGACCACACCATCACTGCAAAACATGACTGTCCCTTCATGAACATAATACCAAAACATGACTGTCCCTTCATGAACGTAATACCTCTCGACTACACCATCACTGCAAAACATGACTGTCCCTTCATGAACGTAATACCTCTCGACTACACCATCACTGCAAAACATGACTGTCCCTTCATGAACAGAATACCAAAACATGACTGTCCCTTCATGAACATAATACCAAAACATGACTGTCCCTTCATGAACATAATACCAAAACCTGACTGTCCCTTCATGAACACAATACCAAAACATGACTGTCCCTTCATGAACGTAATACCAAAACATGACTGTCCCTTCATGAACATAATACCTCTCGACTACACCATCACTGCAAAACATGACTGTCCCTTCATGAACACAATACCAAAACATGACTGTCCCTTCATGAACGTAATACCAAAACATGACTGTCCCTTCATGAACATAATACCTCTCGACTACACCATCACTGCAAAACATGACTGTCCCTTCATGAACAGAATACCTCTCGACCACACCATCACTGCAAAACATGACTGTCCCTTCATGAACATTATACCAAAACATGACTGTCCCTTCATGAACGTAATACCTCTCGACTACACCATCACTGCAAAACCTGACTGTCCCTTCATGAACACAATACCAAAACATGACTGTCCCTTCATGAACATAATACCAAAACATGACTGTCCCTTCATGAACGTAATACCTCTCGACTACACCATCACTGCAAAACATGACTGTCCCTTCATGAACATAATACCAAAACATGACTGTCCCTTCATGAACGTAATACCTCTCGACTACACCATCACTGCAAAACATGACTGTCCCTTCATGAACATCATACCAAAACATGACTGTCCCTTCATGAACATAATACCTCTCGACTACACCATCACTGCAAAACATGACTGTCCCTTCATGAACGTAATACCTCTCGACTACACCATCACTGCAAAACATGACTGTCCCTTCATGAACATAATACCTCTCGACTACACCATCACTGCAAAACATGACTGTCCCTTCATGAACGTAATACCTCTCGACTACACCATCACTGCAAAACATGACTGTCCCTTCATGAACATAATACCTCTCGACTACACCATCACTGCAAAACATGACTGTCCCTTCATGAACAGAATACCAAAACATGACTGTCCCTTCATGAACGTAATACCTCTCGACTACACCATCACTGCAAAACATGACTGTCCCTTCATGAACATCATACCAAAACATGACTGTCCCTTCATGAACAGAATACCAAAACATGACTGTCCCTTCATGAACAGAATACCAAAACATGACTGTCCCTTCATGAACGTAATACCTCTCGACTACACCATCACTGCAAAACATGACTGTCCCTTCATGAACATAATACCTCTTGACTACACCATCACTGCAAAACACCATGATTGTCCCTTCATGAACGTAATACCTCTCGACCACACCATCACTGCAAAACATGACTGTCCCTTCATGAACGTAATACCTCTCGACTACACCATCACTGCAAAACATGACTGTCCCTTCATGAACGTAATACCTCTCGACCACACCATCACTGCAAAACATGACTGTCCCTTCATGAACGTAATACCAAAACATGACTGTCCCTTCATGAACATAATACCAAAACATGACTGTCCCTTCATGAACGTAATACCAAAACATGACTATCCCTTCATGAACATAATACCAAAACATGACTGTCCCTTCATGAACGTAATACCTCTCGACCACACCATCACTGCAAAACATGACTGTCCCTTCATGAACATAATACCAAAACATGACTGTCCCTTCATGAACGTAATACCTCTCGACTACACCATCACTGCAAAACATGACTGTCCCTTCATGAACATCATACCAAAACATGACTGTCCCTTCATGAACATAATACCTCTCGACTACACCATCACTGCAAAACATGACTGTCCCTTCATGAACATAATACCAAAACATGACTGTCCCTTCATGAACATAATACCTCTCGACCACACCATCACTGCAAAACACGACTGTCCCTTCATGAACATCATACCAAAACATGACTGTCCCTTCATGAACATAATACCAAAACATGACTGTCCCTTCATGAACGTAATACCAAAACATGACTGTCCCTTCATGAACATAATACCTCTCGACCACACCATCACTGCAAAACACGACTGTCCCTTCATGAACATCATACCAAAACATGACTGTCACTTCATGAACATAATACCAAAACATGACTGTCCCTTCATGAACGTAATACCTCTCGACTACACCATCACTGCAAAACATGACTGTCCCTTCATGAACATAATACCTCTTGACTACACCATCACTGCAAAACACCATGATTGTCCCTTCATGAACGTAATACCAAAACATGACTGTCCCTTCATGAACATAATACCAAAACCTGACTGTCCCTTCATGAACACAATACCAAAACATGACTGTCCCTTCATGAACATAATACCAAAACATGACTGTCCCTTCATGAACATAATACCAAAACATGACTGTCCCTTCATGAACATAATACCAAAACATGACTGTCCCTTCATGAACATAATACCAAAACATGACTGTCCCTTCATGAACATAATACCAAAACATGACTGTCCCTTCATGAACGTAATACCTCTCGACTACACCATCACTGCAAAACATGACTGTCCCTTCATGAACACAATACCTCTCGACCACACCATCACTGCAAAACATGACTGTCCCTTCATGAACACAATACCAAAACATGACTGTCCCTTCATGAACACAATACCAAAACATGACTGTCCCTTCATGAACGTAATACCTCTCGACTACACCATCACTGCAAAACATGACTGTCCCTTCATGAACACAATACCTCTCGACCACACCATCACTGCAAAACATGAGTGTCCCTTCATGAACATAATACCAAAACATGACTGTCCCTTCATGAACATAATACCAAAACATGACTGTCCCTTCATGAACGTAATACCAAAACATGACTGTCCCTTCATGAACGTATTACCTCTCGACTACACCATCACTGCAAAACATGAGTGTCCATTCATGAACATAATACCAAAACATGACTGTCCCTTCATGAACAGAATACCAAAACATGACTGTCCCTTCATGAACATAACACCAAAACATGACTGTCCCTTCATGAACATAACACCAAAACATGACTGTCCCTTCATGAACGTAATACCAAAACATGACTGTCCCTTCATGAACGTAATACCAAAACATGACTGTCCCTTCATGAACAGAATACCAAAACATGACTGTCCCTTCATGAACATAATACCAAAACATGACTGTCCCTTCATGAACATAACACCAAAACATGACTGTCCCTTCATGAACATAACACCAAAACATGACTGTCCCTTCATGAACATAACACCAAAACATGACTGTCCCTTCATGAACATAATACCAAAACATGACTGTCCCTTCATGAACATAATACCAAAACATGACTGTCCCTTCATGAACATAATACCAAAACATGACTGTCCCTTCATGAACAGAATACCAAAACATGACTGTCCCTTCATGAACAGAATACCAAAACATGACTGTCCCTTCATGAACAGAATACCAAAACATGACTGTCCCTTCATGAACATAATACCAAAACATGACTGTCCCTTCATGAACAGAATACCAAAACATGACTGTCCCTTCATGAACATAATACCAAAACATGACTGTCCCTTCATGAACGTAATAGCTCTCGACCACACCATCACTGCAAAACATGACTGTCCCTTCATGAACACAATACCAAAACATGACTGTCCCTTCATGAACGTAATAGCTCTCGACCACACCATCACTGCAAAACATGACTGTCCCTTCATGAACACAATACCAAAACATGACTGTCCCTTCATGAACGTAATAGCTCTCGACCACACCATCACTGCAAAACATGACTGTCCCATCATGAACATAATACCAAAACATGACTGTCCCTTCATGAACGTAATACCTCTCGACCACACCATCACTGCAAAACATGACTGTCCCTTCATGAACATAATACCAAAACATGACTGTCCCTTCATGAACGTAATACCAAAACATGACTGTCCCTTCATGAACATAATACCTCTCGACTACACCATCACTGCAAAACATGACTGTCCCTTCATGAACGTAATACCAAAACATGACTGTCCCTTCATGAACGTAATACCTCTCGACCACACCATCACTGCAAAACATGACTGTCCCTTCATGAACATAATACCAAAACATGACTGTCCCTTCATGAACGTAATACCAAAACATGACTGTCCCTTCATGAACAGAATACCTCTCGACCACACCATCACTGCAAAACATGACTGTCCCTTCATGAACATAATACCAAAACATGACTGTCCCTTCATGAACGTAATACCTCTCGACTACACCATCACTGCAAAACATGACTGTCCCTTCATGAACAGAATACCAAAACATGACTGTCCCTTCATGAACATAATACCTCTCGACCACACCATCACTGCAAAACATGACTGTCCCTTCATGAACAGAATACCAAAACATGACTGTCCCTTCATGAACATAATACCAAAACATGACTGTCCCTTCATGAACAGAATACCAAAACATGACTGTCCCTTCATGAACAGAATACCAAAACATGACTGTCCCTTCATGAACGTAATACCAAAACATGACTGTCCCTTCATGAACGTAATACCAAAACATGACTGTCCCTTCATGAACATAACACCTCTCAACCACACCATCACTGCAAAACATGACTGTCCCTTCATGAACATAATACCAAAACATGACTGTCCCTTCATGAACGTAATACCAAAACATGACTGTCCCTTCATGAACGTAATACCTCTCGACTACACCATCACTGCAAAACATGACTGTCCCTTCATGAAAGTAATACCTCTCGACCACACCATCACTGCAAAACATGACTGTCCCTTCATGAACATCATACCAAAACATGACTGTCCCTTCATGAACGTAATACCTCTCGACTACACCATCACTGCAAAACATGACTGTCCCTTCATGAACAGAATACCAAAACATGACTGTCCCTTCATGAACAGAATACCAAAACATGACTGTCCCTTCATGAACATAATACCAAAACATGACTGTCCCTTCATGAACATAATACCAAAACCTGACTGTCCCTTCATGAACACAATACCAAAACATGACTGTCCCTTCATGAACGTAATACCAAAACATGACTGTCCCTTCATGAACATAATACCTCTCGACTACACCATCACTGCAAAACATGACTGTCCCTTCATGAACAGAATACCTCTCGACCACACCATCACTGCAAAACATGACTGTCCCTTCATGAACATAATACCAAAACATGACTGTCCCTTCATGAACGTAATACCTCTCGACCACACCATCACTGCAAAACATGACTGTCCCTTCATGAACATAATACCAAAACATGACTGTCCCTTCATGAACGTAATACCTCTCGACTACACCATCACTGCAAAACATGACTGTCCCTTCATGAACGTAATACCTCTCGACCACACCATCACTGCAAAACATGACTGTCCCTTCATGAACAGAATACCAAAACATGACTGTCCCTTCATGAACAGAATACCAAAACATGACTGTCCCTTCATGAAGATAATACCTCTCGACCACACCATCACTGCAAAACATGACTGTCCCTTCATGAACATCATACCAAAACATGACTGTCCCTTCATGAACGTAATACCTCTCGACTACACCATCACTGCAAAACATGACTGTCCCTTCATGAACGTAATACCAAAACATGACTGTCCCTTCATGAACGTAATACCTCTCGACTACACCATCACTGCAAAACATGACTGTCCCTTCATGAACATCATACCAAAACATGACTGTCCCTTCATGAACATAATACCAAAACATGACTGTCCCTTCATGAACATAATACCAAAACATGACTGTCCCTTCATGAACGTATTACCTCTCGACTACACCATCACTGCAAAACATGAGTGTCCCTTCATGAACATAATACCAAAACATGACTGTCCCTTCATGAACACAATACCAAAACATGACTGTCCCTTCATGAACATAATACCAAAACATGACTGTCCCTTCATGAACATAACACCAAAACATGACTGTCCCTTCATGAACATAACACCAAAACATGACTGTCCCTTCATGAACGTAATACCAAAACATGACTGTCCCTTCATGAACGTAATACCAAAACATGACTGTCCCTTCATGAACAGAATACCAAAACATGACTGTCCCTTCATGAACATAATACCAAAACATGACTGTCCCTTCATGAACATAATACCAAAACATGACTGTCCCTTCATGAACATAACACCAAAACATGACTGTCCCTTCATGAACATAACACCAAAACATGACTGTCCCTTCATGAACATAATACCAAAACATGACTGTCCCTTCATGAACAGAATACCAAAACATGACTGTCCCTTCATGAACATAATACCAAAACATGACTGTCCCTTCATGAACAGAATACCAAAACATGACTGTCCCTTCATGAACATAATACCAAAACATGACTGTCCCTTCATGAACAGAATACCAAAACATGACTGTCCCTTCATGAACATAATACCAAAACATGACTGTCCCTTCATGAACAGAATACCAAAACATGACTGTCCCTTCATGAACATAATACCAAAACATGACTGTCCCTTCATGAACGTAATACCTCTCGACCACACCATCACTGCAAAACATGACTGTCCCTTCATGAACATAATACCAAAACATGACTGTCCCTTCATGAACGTAATACCTCTCGACCACACCATCACTGCAAAACATGACTGTCCCTTCATGAACATAATACCAAAACATGACTGTCCCTTCATGAACGTAATACCAAAACATGACTGTCCCTTCATGAACATAATACCTCTCGACTACACCATCACTGCAAAACATGACTGTCCCTTCATGAACGTAATACCAAAACATGACTGTCCCTTCATGAACGTAATACCTCTCGACCACACCATCACTGCAAAACATGACTGTCCCTTCATGAACATAATACCAAAACATGACTGTCCCTTCATGAACATAATACCAAAACATGACTGTCCCTTCATGAACGTAATACCTCTCGACCACACCATCACTGCAAAACATGACTGTCCCTTCATGAACATAATACCAAAACATGACTGTCCCTTCATGAACATAATACCAAAACATGACTGTCCCTTCATGAACGTAATACCAAAACATGACTGTCCCTTCATGAACATAATACCTCTCGACCACACCATCACTGCAAAACATGACTGTCCCTTCATGAACATAATACCAAAACATGACTGTCCCTTCATGAACGTAATACCAAAACATGACTGTCCCTTCATGAACATAATACCTCTCGACTACACCATCACTGCAAAACATGACTGTCCCTTCATGAACGTAATACCAAAACATGACTGTCCCTTCATGAACGTAATACCTCTCGACTACACCATCACTGCAAAACATGACTGTCCCTTCATGAACATAATACCAAAACATGACTGTCCCTTCATGAACAGAATACCAAAACATGACTGTCCCTTCATGAACATAATACCAAAACATGACTGTCCCTTCATGAACAGAATACCAAAACATGACTGTCCCTTCATGAACAGAATACCAAAACATGACTGTCCCTTCATGAACAGAATACCAAAACATGACTGTCCCTTCATGAACAGAATACCAAAACATGACTGTCCCTTCATGAACATAATACCAAAACATGACTGTCCCTTCATGAACAGAATACCAAAACATGACTGTCCCTTCATGAACAGAATACCAAAACATGACTGTCCCTTCATGAACAGAATACCAAAACATGACTGTCCCTTCATGAACAGAATACCAAAACATGACTGTCCCTTCATGAACGTAATACCAAAACATGACTGTCCCTTCATGAACATAATACCTCTCGACCACACCATCACTGCAAAACATGACTGTCCCTTCATGAACATAATACCAAAACATGACTGTCCCTTCATGAACGTAATACCAAAACATGACTGTCCCTTCATGAACGTAATACCTCTCGACTACACCATCACTGCAAAACATGACTGTCCCTTCATGAACAGAATACCAAAACATGACTGTCCCTTCATGAACAGAATACCAAAACATGACTGTCCCTTCATGAACATAATACCAAAACATGACTGTCCCTTCATGAACATAATACCAAAACCTGACTGTCCCTTCATGAACACAATACCAAAACATGACTGTCCCTTCATGAACAGAATACCAAAACATGACTGTCCCTTCATGAACATAATACCAAAACATGACTGTCCCTTCATGAACATAATACCAAAACCTGACTGTCCCTTCATGAACACAATACCAAAACATGACTGTCCCTTCATGAACGTAATACCAAAACATGACTGTCCCTTCATGAACAGAATACCAAAACATGACTGTCCCTTCATGAACGTAATACCAAAACATGACTGTCCCTTCATGAACATAATACCTCTCGACCACACCATCACTGCAAAACATGACTGTCCCTTCATGAACATAATACCAAAACATGACTGTCCCTTCATGAACGTAATACCAAAACATGACTGTCCCTTCATGAACGTAATACCTCTCGACTACACCATCACTGCAAAACATGACTGTCCCTTCATGAACAGAATACCAAAACATGACTGTCCCTTCATGAACAGAATACCAAAACATGACTGTCCCTTCATGAACATAATACCAAAACATGACTGTCCCTTCATGAACATAATACCAAAACCTGACTGTCCCTTCATGAACACAATACCAAAACATGACTGTCCCTTCATGAACAGAATACCAAAACATGACTGTCCCTTCATGAACATAATACCAAAACATGACTGTCCCTTCATGAACATAATACCAAAACCTGACTGTCCCTTCATGAACACAATACCAAAACATGACTGTCCCTTCATGAACGTAATACCAAAACATGACTGTCCCTTCATGAACAGAATACCTCTCGACCACACCATCACTGCAAAACATGACTGTCCCTTCATGAACATAATACCAAAACATGACTGTCCCTTCATGAACGTAATACCTCTCGACCACACCATCACTGCAAAACATGACTGTCCCTTCATGAACATAATACCAAAACATGACTGTCCCTTCATGAACGTAATACCTCTCGACTACACCATCACTGCAAAACATGACTGTCCCTTCATGAACGTAATACCTCTCGACTACACCATCACTGCAAAACATGACTGTCCCTTCATGAACAGAATACCAAAACATGACTGTCCCTTCATGAACATAATACCAAAACATGACTGTCCCTTCATGAACATAATACCAAAACCTGACTGTCCCTTCATGAACACAATACCAAAACATGACTGTCCCTTCATGAACGTAATACCAAAACATGACTGTCCCTTCATGAACATAATACCTCTCGACTACACCATCACTGCAAAACATGACTGTCCCTTCATGAACACAATACCAAAACATGACTGTCCCTTCATGAACGTAATACCAAAACATGACTGTCCCTTCATGAACATAATACCTCTCGACTACACCATCACTGCAAAACATGACTGTCCCTTCATGAACAGAATACCTCTCGACCACACCATCACTGCAAAACATGACTGTCCCTTCATGAACGTAATACCTCTCGACCACACCATCACTGCAAAACATGACTGTCCCTTCATGAACATAATACCAAAACATGACTGTCCCTTCATGAACGTAATACCTCTCGACTACACCATCACTGCAAAACATGACTGTCCCTTCATGAACGTAATACCTCTCGACCACACCATCACTGCAAAACATGACTGTCCCTTCATGAACAGAATACCAAAACATGACTGTCCCTTCATGAACAGAATACCAAAACATGACTGTCCCTTCATGAAGATAATACCTCTCGACCACACCATCACTGCAAAACATGACTGTCCCTTCATGAACATCATACCAAAACATGACTGTCCCTTCATGAACGTAATACCTCTCGACTACACCATCACTGCAAAACATGACTGTCCCTTCATGAACGTAATACCAAAACATGACTGTCCCTTCATGAACGTAATACCTCTCGACTACACCATCACTGCAAAACATGACTGTCCCTTCATGAACATCATACCAAAACATGACTGTCCCTTCATGAACATAATACCAAAACATGACTGTCCCTTCATGAACATAATACCAAAACATGACTGTCCCTTCATGAACGTATTACCTCTCGACTACACCATCACTGCAAAACATGAGTGTCCCTTCATGAACATAATACCAAAACATGACTGTCCCTTCATGAACACAATACCAAAACATGACTGTCCCTTCATGAACATAATACCAAAACATGACTGTCCCTTCATGAACATAACACCAAAACATGACTGTCCCTTCATGAACATAACACCAAAACATGACTGTCCCTTCATGAACGTAATACCAAAACATGACTGTCCCTTCATGAACGTAATACCAAAACATGACTGTCCCTTCATGAACAGAATACCAAAACATGACTGTCCCTTCATGAACATAATACCAAAACATGACTGTCCCTTCATGAACATAATACCAAAACATGACTGTCCCTTCATGAACATAACACCAAAACATGACTGTCCCTTCATGAACATAACACCAAAACATGACTGTCCCTTCATGAACATAATACCAAAACATGACTGTCCCTTCATGAACAGAATACCAAAACATGACTGTCCCTTCATGAACATAATACCAAAACATGACTGTCCCTTCATGAACAGAATACCAAAACATGACTGTCCCTTCATGAACATAATACCAAAACATGACTGTCCCTTCATGAACAGAATACCAAAACATGACTGTCCCTTCATGAACATAATACCAAAACATGACTGTCCCTTCATGAACAGAATACCAAAACATGACTGTCCCTTCATGAACATAATACCAAAACATGACTGTCCCTTCATGAACGTAATACCTCTCGACCACACCATCACTGCAAAACATGACTGTCCCTTCATGAACATAATACCAAAACATGACTGTCCCTTCATGAACGTAATACCTCTCGACCACACCATCACTGCAAAACATGACTGTCCCTTCATGAACATAATACCAAAACATGACTGTCCCTTCATGAACGTAATACCAAAACATGACTGTCCCTTCATGAACATAATACCTCTCGACTACACCATCACTGCAAAACATGACTGTCCCTTCATGAACGTAATACCAAAACATGACTGTCCCTTCATGAACGTAATACCTCTCGACCACACCATCACTGCAAAACATGACTGTCCCTTCATGAACATAATACCAAAACATGACTGTCCCTTCATGAACGTAATACCTCTCGACCACACCATCACTGCAAAACATGACTGTCCCTTCATGAACATAATACCTCTCGACTACACCATCACTGCAAAACATGACTGTCCCTTCATGAACGTAATACCAAAACATGACTGTCCCTTCATGAACGTAATACCTCTCGACCACACCATCACTGCAAAACATGACTGTCCCTTCATGAACATAATACCAAAACATGACTGTCCCTTCATGAACGTAATACCTCTCGACCACACCATCACTGCAAAACATGACTGTCCCTTCATGAACATAATACCAAAACATGACTGTCCCTTCATGAACATAATACCAAAACATGACTGTCCCTTCATGAACGTAATACCAAAACATGACTGTCCCTTCATGAACATAATACCTCTCGACCACACCATCACTGCAAAACATGACTGTCCCTTCATGAACATAATACCAAAACATGACTGTCCCTTCATGAACGTAATACCAAAACATGACTGTCCCTTCATGAACATAATACCTCTCGACTACACCATCACTGCAAAACATGACTGTCCCTTCATGAACGTAATACCAAAACATGACTGTCCCTTCATGAACGTAATACCTCTCGACTACACCATCACTGCAAAACATGACTGTCCCTTCATGAACATAATACCAAAACATGACTGTCCCTTCATGAACAGAATACCAAAACATGACTGTCCCTTCATGAACATAATACCAAAACATGACTGTCCCTTCATGAACAGAATACCAAAACATGACTGTCCCTTCATGAACAGAATACCAAAACATGACTGTCCCTTCATGAACAGAATACCAAAACATGACTGTCCCTTCATGAACAGAATACCAAAACATGACTGTCCCTTCATGAACGTAATACCAAAACATGACTGTCCCTTCATGAACATAATACCTCTCGACCACACCATCACTGCAAAACATGACTGTCCCTTCATGAACATAATACCAAAACATGACTGTCCCTTCATGAACGTAATACCAAAACATGACTGTCCCTTCATGAACGTAATACCTCTCGACTACACCATCACTGCAAAACATGACTGTCCCTTCATGAACAGAATACCAAAACATGACTGTCCCTTCATGAACAGAATACCAAAACATGACTGTCCCTTCATGAACATAATACCAAAACATGACTGTCCCTTCATGAACATAATACCAAAACCTGACTGTCCCTTCATGAACACAATACCAAAACATGACTGTCCCTTCATGAACAGAATACCAAAACATGACTGTCCCTTCATGAACATAATACCAAAACATGACTGTCCCTTCATGAACATAATACCAAAACCTGACTGTCCCTTCATGAACACAATACCAAAACATGACTGTCCCTTCATGAACGTAATACCAAAACATGACTGTCCCTTCATGAACAGAATACCAAAACATGACTGTCCCTTCATGAACGTAATACCAAAACATGACTGTCCCTTCATGAACATAATACCTCTCGACCACACCATCACTGCAAAACATGACTGTCCCTTCATGAACATAATACCAAAACATGACTGTCCCTTCATGAACGTAATACCAAAACATGACTGTCCCTTCATGAACGTAATACCTCTCGACTACACCATCACTGCAAAACATGACTGTCCCTTCATGAACAGAATACCAAAACATGACTGTCCCTTCATGAACAGAATACCAAAACATGACTGTCCCTTCATGAACATAATACCAAAACATGACTGTCCCTTCATGAACATAATACCAAAACCTGACTGTCCCTTCATGAACACAATACCAAAACATGACTGTCCCTTCATGAACAGAATACCAAAACATGACTGTCCCTTCATGAACATAATACCAAAACATGACTGTCCCTTCATGAACATAATACCAAAACCTGACTGTCCCTTCATGAACACAATACCAAAACATGACTGTCCCTTCATGAACGTAATACCAAAACATGACTGTCCCTTCATGAACAGAATACCTCTCGACCACACCATCACTGCAAAACATGACTGTCCCTTCATGAACATAATACCAAAACATGACTGTCCCTTCATGAACGTAATACCTCTCGACCACACCATCACTGCAAAACATGACTGTCCCTTCATGAACATAATACCAAAACATGACTGTCCCTTCATGAACGTAATACCTCTCGACTACACCATCACTGCAAAACATGACTGTCCCTTCATGAACGTAATACCTCTCGACTACACCATCACTGCAAAACATGACTGTCCCTTCATGAACAGAATACCAAAACATGACTGTCCCTTCATGAACATAATACCAAAACATGACTGTCCCTTCATGAACATAATACCAAAACCTGACTGTCCCTTCATGAACACAATACCAAAACATGACTGTCCCTTCATGAACGTAATACCAAAACATGACTGTCCCTTCATGAACATAATACCTCTCGACTACACCATCACTGCAAAACATGACTGTCCCTTCATGAACACAATACCAAAACATGACTGTCCCTTCATGAACGTAATACCAAAACATGACTGTCCCTTCATGAACATAATACCTCTCGACTACACCATCACTGCAAAACATGACTGTCCCTTCATGAACAGAATACCTCTCGACCACACCATCACTGCAAAACATGACTGTCCCTTCATGAACATTATACCAAAACATGACTGTCCCTTCATGAACGTAATACCTCTCGACTACACCATCACTGCAAAACCTGACTGTCCCTTCATGAACACAATACCAAAACATGACTGTCCCTTCATGAACATAATACCAAAACATGACTGTCCCTTCATGAACGTAATACCTCTCGACTACACCATAACTGCAAAACATGACTGTCCCTTCATGAACATAATACCAAAACATGACTGTCCCTTCATGAACGTAATACCTCTCGACTACACCATCACTGCAAAACATGACTGTCCCTTCATGAACATCATACCAAAACATGACTGTCCCTTCATGAACATAATACCTCTCGACTACACCATCACTGCAAAACATGACTGTCCCTTCATGAACGTAATACCTCTCGACTACACCATCACTGCAAAACATGACTGTCCCTTCATGAACATAATACCTCTCGACTACACCATCACTGCAAAACATGACTGTCCCTTCATGAACGTAATACCTCTCGACTACACCATCACTGCAAAACATGACTGTCCCTTCATGAACATAATACCTCTCGACTACACCATCACTGCAAAACATGACTGTCCCTTCATGAACAGAATACCAAAACATGACTGTCCCTTCATGAACGTAATACCTCTCGACTACACCATCACTGCAAAACATGACTGTCCCTTCATGAACATCATACCAAAACATGACTGTCCCTTCATGAACAGAATACCAAAACATGACTGTCCCTTCATGAACGTAATACCTCTCGACTACACCATCACTGCAAAACATGACTGTCCCTTCATGAACATAATACCTCTTGACTACACCATCACTGCAAAACACCATGATTGTCCCTTCATGAACGTAATACCTCTCGACCACACCATCACTGCAAAACATGACTGTCCCTTCATGAACGTAATACCTCTCGACTACACCATCACTGCAAAACATGACTGTCCCTTCATGAACGTAATACCTCTCGACCACACCATCACTGCAAAACATGACTGTCCCTTCATGAACGTAATACCAAAACATGACTGTCCCTTCATGAACATAATACCAAAACATGACTGTCCCTTCATGAACGTAATACCAAAACATGACTGTCCCTTCATGAACATAATACCAAAACATGACTGTCCCTTCATGAACGTAATACCTCTCGACCACACCATCACTGCAAAACATGACTGTCCCTTCATGAACATAATACCAAAACATGACTGTCCCTTCATGAACGTAATACCTCTCGACTACACCATCACTGCAAAACATGACTGTCCCTTCATGAACATCATACCAAAACATGACTGTCCCTTCATGAACATAATACCTCTCGACTACACCATCACTGCAAAACATGACTGTCCCTTCATGAACATAATACCAAAACATGACTGTCCCTTCATGAACATAATACCTCTCGACCACACCATCACTGCAAAACACGACTGTCCCTTCATGAACATCATACCAAAACATGACTGTCCCTTCATGAACATAATACCAAAACATGACTGTCACTTCATGAACATAATACCAAAACATGACTGTCCCTTCATGAACGTAATACCTCTCGACTACACCATCACTGCAAAACATGACTGTCCCTTCATGAACATAATACCTCTTGACTACACCATCACTGCAAAACACCATGATTGTCCCTTCATGAACGTAATACCAAAACATGACTGTCCCTTCATGAACATAATACCAAAACCTGACTGTCCCTTCATGAACACAATACCAAAACATGACTGTCCCTTCATGAACATAATACCAAAACATGACTGTCCCTTCATGAACATAATACCAAAACATGACTGTCCCTTCATGAACATAATACCAAAACATGACTGTCCCTTCATGAACATAATACCAAAACATGACTGTCCCTTCATGAACATAATACCAAAACATGACTGTCCCTTCATGAACGTAATACCTCTCGACTACACCATCACTGCAAAACATGACTGTCCCTTCATGAACACAATACCTCTCGACCACACCATCACTGCAAAACATGACTGTCCCTTCATGAACACAATACCAAAACATGACTGTCCCTTCATGAACACAATACCAAAACATGACTGTCCCTTCATGAACGTAATACCTCTCGACTACACCATCACTGCAAAACATGACTGTCCCTTCATGAACACAATACCTCTCGACCACACCATCACTGCAAAACATGAGTGTCCCTTCATGAACATAATACCAAAACATGACTGTCCCTTCATGAACATAATACCAAAACATGACTGTCCCTTCATGAACGTAATACCAAAACATGACTGTCCCTTCATGAACGTATTACCTCTCGACTACACCATCACTGCAAAACATGAGTGTCCATTCATGAACATAATACCAAAACATGACTGTCCCTTCATGAACAGAATACCAAAACATGACTGTCCCTTCATGAACATAACACCAAAACATGACTGTCCCTTCATGAACATAACACCAAAACATGACTGTCCCTTCATGAACGTAATACCAAAACATGACTGTCCCTTCATGAACGTAATACCAAAACATGACTGTCCCTTCATGAACAGAATACCAAAACATGACTGTCCCTTCATGAACATAATACCAAAACATGACTGTCCCTTCATGAACATAACACCAAAACATGACTGTCCCTTCATGAACATAACACCAAAACATGACTGTCCCTTCATGAACATAACACCAAAACATGACTGTCCCTTCATGAACATAATACCAAAACATGACTGTCCCTTCATGAACATAATACCAAAACATGACTGTCCCTTCATGAACATAATACCAAAACATGACTGTCCCTTCATGAACAGAATACCAAAACATGACTGTCCCTTCATGAACAGAATACCAAAACATGACTGTCCCTTCATGAACAGAATACCAAAACATGACTGTCCCTTCATGAACATAATACCAAAACATGACTGTCCCTTCATGAACAGAATACCAAAACATGACTGTCCCTTCATGAACATAATACCAAAACATGACTGTCCCTTCATGAACGTAATAGCTCTCGACCACACCATCACTGCAAAACATGACTGTCCCTTCATGAACACAATACCAAAACATGACTGTCCCTTCATGAACGTAATAGCTCTCGACCACACCATCACTGCAAAACATGACTGTCCCTTCATGAACACAATACCAAAACATGACTGTCCCTTCATGAACGTAATAGCTCTCGACCACACCATCACTGCAAAACATGACTGTCCCATCATGAACATAATACCAAAACATGACTGTCCCTTCATGAACGTAATACCTCTCGACCACACCATCACTGCAAAACATGACTGTCCCTTCATGAACATAATACCAAAACATGACTGTCCCTTCATGAACGTAATACCAAAACATGACTGTCCCTTCATGAACATAATACCTCTCGACTACACCATCACTGCAAAACATGACTGTCCCTTCATGAACGTAATACCAAAACATGACTGTCCCTTCATGAACGTAATACCTCTCGACCACACCATCACTGCAAAACATGACTGTCCCTTCATGAACATAATACCAAAACATGACTGTCCCTTCATGAACGTAATACCAAAACATGACTGTCCCTTCATGAACAGAATACCTCTCGACCACACCATCACTGCAAAACATGACTGTCCCTTCATGAACATAATACCAAAACATGACTGTCCCTTCATGAACGTAATACCTCTCGACTACACCATCACTGCAAAACATGACTGTCCCTTCATGAACAGAATACCAAAACATGACTGTCCCTTCATGAACATAATACCTCTCGACCACACCATCACTGCAAAACATGACTGTCCCTTCATGAACAGAATACCAAAACATGACTGTCCCTTCATGAACATAATACCAAAACATGACTGTCCCTTCATGAACAGAATACCAAAACATGACTGTCCCTTCATGAACAGAATACCAAAACATGACTGTCCCTTCATGAACGTAATACCAAAACATGACTGTCCCTTCATGAACGTAATACCAAAACATGACTGTCCCTTCATGAACATAACACCTCTCAACCACACCATCACTGCAAAACATGACTGTCCCTTCATGAACATAATACCAAAACATGACTGTCCCTTCATGAACGTAATACCAAAACATGACTGTCCCTTCATGAACGTAATACCTCTCGACTACACCATCACTGCAAAACAAGACTGTCCCTTCATGAACGTAATACCTCTCGACCACACCATCACTGCAAAACATGACTGTCCCTTCATGAACATCATACCAAAACATGACTGTCCCTTCATGAACGTAATACCTCTCGACTACACCATCACTGCAAAACATGACTGTCCCTTCATGAACAGAATACCAAAACATGACTGTCCCTTCATGAACAGAATACCAAAACATGACTGTCCCTTCATGAACATAATACCAAAACATGACTGTCCCTTCATGAACATAATACCAAAACCTGACTGTCCCTTCATGAACACAATACCAAAACATGACTGTCCCTTCATGAACGTAATACCAAAACATGACTGTCCCTTCATGAACATAATACCTCTCGACTACACCATCACTGCAAAACATGACTGTCCCTTCATGAACAGAATACCTCTCGACCACACCATCACTGCAAAACATGACTGTCCCTTCATGAACATAATACCAAAACATGACTGTCCCTTCATGAACGTAATACCTCTCGACCACACCATCACTGCAAAACATGACTGTCCCTTCATGAACATAATACCAAAACATGACTGTCCCTTCATGAACGTAATACCTCTCGACTACACCATCACTGCAAAACATGACTGTCCCTTCATGAACGTAATACCTCTCGACCACACCATCACTGCAAAACATGACTGTCCCTTCATGAACATCATACCAAAACATGACTGTCCCTTCATGAACGTAATACCTCTCGACTACACCATCACTGCAAAACATGACTGTCCCTTCATGAACAGAATACCAAAACATGACTGTCCCTTCATGAACAGAATACCAAAACATGACTGTCCCTTCATGAAGATAATACCTCTCGACCACACCATCACTGCAAAACATGACTGTCCCTTCATGAACATCATACCAAAACATGACTGTCCCTTCATGAACGTAATACCTCTCGACTACACCATCACTGCAAAACATGACTGTCCCTTCATGAACATCATACCAAAACATGACTGTCCCTTCATGAACATAATACCAAAACATGACTGTCCCTTCATGAACATAATACCAAAACATGACTGTCCCTTCATGAACGTATTACCTCTCGACTACACCATCACTGCAAAACATGAGTGTCCCTTCATGAACATAATACCAAAACATGACTGTCCCTTCATGAACACAATACCAAAACATGACTGTCCCTTCATGAACATAATACCAAAACATGACTGTCCCTTCATGAACATAACACCAAAACATGACTGTCCCTTCATGAACATAACACCAAAACATGACTGTCCCTTCATGAACGTAATACCAAAACATGACTGTCCCTTCATGAACGTAATACCAAAACATGACTGTCCCTTCATGAACAGAATACCAAAACATGACTGTCCCTTCATGAACATAATACCAAAACATGACTGTCCCTTCATGAACATAATACCAAAACATGACTGTCCCTTCATGAACATAACACCAAAACATGACTGTCCCTTCATGAACATAACACCAAAACATGACTGTCCCTTCATGAACATAATACCAAAACATGACTGTCCCTTCATGAACAGAATACCAAAACATGACTGTCCCTTCATGAACATAATACCAAAACATGACTGTCCCTTCATGAACAGAATACCAAAACATGACTGTCCCTTCATGAACATAATACCAAAACATGACTGTCCCTTCATGAACAGAATACCAAAACATGACTGTCCCTTCATGAACATAATACCAAAACATGACTGTCCCTTCATGAACAGAATACCAAAACATGACTGTCCCTTCATGAACATAATACCAAAACATGACTGTCCCTTCATGAACGTAATACCTCTCGACCACACCATCACTGCAAAACATGACTGTCCCTTCATGAACATAATACCAAAACATGACTGTCCCTTCATGAAAGTAATACCTCTCGACCACACCATCACTGCAAAACATGACTGTCCCTTCATGAACATAATACCAAAACATGACTGTCCCTTCATGAACGTAATACCAAAACATGACTGTCCCTTCATGAACATAATACCTCTCGACTACACCATCACTGCAAAACATGACTGTCCCTTCATGAACGTAATACCAAAACATGACTGTCCCTTCATGAACGTAATACCTCTCGACCACACCATCACTGCAAAACATGACTGTCCCTTCATGAACATAATACCAAAACATGACTGTCCCTTCATGAACGTAATACCAAAACATGACTGTCCCTTCATGAACGTAATACCAAAACATGACTGTCCCTTCATGAACAGAATACCTCTCGACCACACCATCACTGCAAAACATGACTGTCCCTTCATGAACGTAATACCTCTCGACTACACCATCACTGCAAAACATGACTGTCCCTTCATGAACAGAATACCAAAACATGACTGTCCCTTCATGAACAGAATACCAAAACATGACTGTCCCTTCATGAACGTAATACCAAAACATGACTGTCCCTTCATGAACATAATACCTCTCGACCACACCATCACTGCAAAACATGACTGTCCCTTCATGAACATAATACCAAAACATGACTGTCCCTTCATGAAGATAATACCTCTCGACCACACCATCACTGCAAAACATGACTGTCCCTTCATGAACATCATACCAAAACATGACTGTCCCTTCATGAACGTAATACCTCTCGACTACACCATCACTGCAAAACATGACTGTCCCTTCATGAACATAATACCAAAACATGACTGTCCCTTCATGAACGTAATACCTCTCGACTACACCATCACTGCAAAACATGACTGTCCCTTCATGAACATCATACCAAAACATGACTGTCCCTTCATGAACATAATACCAAAACATGACTGTCCCTTCATGAACATAATACCAAAACATGACTGTCCCTTCATGAACGTATTACCTCTCGACTACACCATCACTGCAAAACATGAGTGTCCCTTCATGAACATAATACCAAAACATGACTGTCCCTTCATGAACACAATACCAAAACATGACTGTCCCTTCATGAACATAATACCAAAACATGACTGTCCCTTCATGAACATAACACCAAAACATGACTGTCCCTTCATGAACATAACACCAAAACATGACTGTCCCTTCATGAACGTAATACCAAAACATGACTGTCCCTTCATGAACGTAATACCAAAACATGACTGTCCCTTCATGAACAGAATACCAAAACATGACTGTCCCTTCATGAACATAATACCAAAACATGACTGTCCCTTCATGAACATAATACCAAAACATGACTGTCCCTTCATGAACATAACACCAAAACATGACTGTCCCTTCATGAACATAACACCAAAACATGACTGTCCCTTCATGAACATAATACCAAAACATGACTGTCCCTTCATGAACAGAATACCAAAACATGACTGTCCCTTCATGAACATAATACCAAAACATGACTGTCCCTTCATGAACAGAATACCAAAACATGACTGTCCCTTCATGAACATAATACCAAAACATGACTGTCCCTTCATGAACATAATACCAAAACATGACTGTCCCTTCATGAACAGAATACCAAAACATGACTGTCCCTTCATGAACATAATACCAAAACATGACTGTCCCTTCATGAACGAAATACCTCTCGACCACACCATCACTGCAAAACATGACTGTCCCTTCATGAACATAATACCAAAACATGACTGTCCCTTCATGAACGTAATACCTCTCGACCACACCATCACTGCAAAACATGACTGTCCCTTCATGAACATAATACCAAAACATGACTGTCCCTTCATGAACGTAATACCAAAACATGACTGTCCCTTCATGAACATAATACCTCTCGACTACACCATCACTGCAAAACATGACTGTCCCTTCATGAACGTAATACCTCTCGACCACACCATCACTGCAAAACATGACTGTCCCTTCATGAACATAATACCAAAACATGACTGTCCCTTCATGAACGTAATACCAAAACATGACTGTCCCTTCATGAACGTAATACCAAAACATGACTGTCCCTTCATGAACAGAATACCTCTCGACCACACCATCACTGCAAAACATGACTGTCCCTTCATGAACATAATACCAAAACATGACTGTCCCTTCATGAACGTAATACCTCTCGACTACACCATCACTGCAAAACATGACTGTCCCTTCATGAACAGAATACCAAAACATGACTGTCCCTTCATGAACATAATACCTCTCGACCACACCATCACTGCAAAACATGACTGTCCCTTCATGAACAGAATACCAAAACATGACTGTCCCTTCATGAACATAATACCAAAACATGACTGTCCCTTCATGAACAGAATACCAAAACATGACTGTCCCTTCATGAACATAATACCAAAACATGACTGTCCCTTCATGAACGTAATACCAAAACATGACTGTCCCTTCATGAACATAATACCTCTCGACCACACCATCACTGCAAAACATGACTGTCCCTTCATGAACATAATACCAAAACATGACTGTCCCTTCATGAACGTAATACCAAAACATGACTGTCCCTTCATGAACATAATACCTCTCGACTACACCATCACTGCAAAACATGACTGTCCCTTCATGAACGTAATACCAAAACATGACTGTCCCTTCATGAACGTAATACCTCTCGACTACACCATCACTGCAAAACATGACTGTCCCTTCATGAACATAATACCAAAACATGACTGTCCCTTCATGAACAGAATACCAAAACATGACTGTCCCTTCATGAACAGAATACCAAAACATGACTGTCCCTTCATGAACAGAATACCAAAACATGACTGTCCCTTCATGAACAGAATACCAAAACATGACTGTCCCTTCATGAACAGAATACCAAAACATGACTGTCCCTTCATGAACAGAATACCAAAACATGACTGTCCCTTCATGAACGTAATACCAAAACATGACTGTCCCTTCATGAACATAATACCTCTCGACCACACCATCACTGCAAAACATGACTGTCCCTTCATGAACATAATACCAAAACATGACTGTCCCTTCATGAACGTAATACCAAAACATGACTGTCCCTTCATGAACGTAATACCTCTCGACTACACCATCACTGCAAAACATGACTGTCCCTTCATGAACAGAATACCAAAACATGACTGTCCCTTCATGAACAGAATACCAAAACATGACTGTCCCTTCATGAACATAATACCAAAACATGACTGTCCCTTCATGAACATAATACCAAAACCTGACTGTCCCTTCATGAACACAATACCAAAACATGACTGTCCCTTCATGAACAGAATACCAAAACATGACTGTCCCTTCATGAACATAATACCAAAACATGACTGTCCCTTCATGAACATAATACCAAAACCTGACTGTCCCTTCATGAACACAATACCAAAACATGACTGTCCCTTCATGAACGTAATACCAAAACATGACTGTCCCTTCATGAACAGAATACCTCTCGACCACACCATCACTGCAAAACATGACTGTCCCTTCATGAACATAATACCAAAACATGACTGTCCCTTCATGAACGTAATACCTCTCGACCACACCATCACTGCAAAACATGACTGTCCCTTCATGAACATAATACCAAAACATGACTGTCCCTTCATGAACGTAATACCTCTCGACTACACCATCACTGCAAAACATGACTGTCCCTTCATGAACGTAATACCTCTCGACTACACCATCACTGCAAAACATGACTGTCCCTTCATGAACAGAATACCAAAACATGACTGTCCCTTCATGAACATAATACCAAAACATGACTGTCCCTTCATGAACATAATACCAAAACCTGACTGTCCCTTCATGAACACAATACCAAAACATGACTGTCCCTTCATGAACGTAATACCAAAACATGACTGTCCCTTCATGAACATAATACCTCTCGACTACACCATCACTGCAAAACATGACTGTCCCTTCATGAACACAATACCAAAACATGACTGTCCCTTCATGAACGTAATACCAAAACATGACTGTCCCTTCATGAACATAATACCTCTCGACTACACCATCACTGCAAAACATGACTGTCCCTTCATGAACAGAATACCTCTCGACCACACCATCACTGCAAAACATGACTGTCCCTTCATGAACATTATACCAAAACATGACTGTCCCTTCATGAACGTAATACCTCTCGACTACACCATCACTGCAAAACCTGACTGTCCCTTCATGAACACAATACCAAAACATGACTGTCCCTTCATGAACATAATACCAAAACATGACTGTCCCTTCATGAACGTAATACCTCTCGACTACACCATAACTGCAAAACATGACTGTCCCTTCATGAACATAATACCAAAACATGACTGTCCCTTCATGAACGTAATACCTCTCGACTACACCATCACTGCAAAACATGACTGTCCCTTCATGAACATCATACCAAAACATGACTGTCCCTTCATGAACATAATACCAAAACATGACTGTCCCTTCATGAACGTAATACCAAAACATGACTGTCCCTTCATGAACATAATACCAAAACATGACTGTCCCTTCATGAACGTAATACCTCTCGACCACACCATCACTGCAAAACATGACTGTCCCTTCATGAACATAATACCAAAACATGACTGTCCCTTCATGAACGTAATACCTCTCGACTACACCATCACTGCAAAACATGACTGTCCCTTCATGAACATCATACCAAAACATGACTGTCCCTTCATGAACATAATACCTCTCGACTACACCATCACTGCAAAACATGACTGTCCCTTCATGAACATAATACCAAAACATGACTGTCCCTTCATGAACATAATACCTCTCGACCACACCATCACTGCAAAACACGACTGTCCCTTCATGAACATCATACCAAAACATGACTGTCCCTTCATGAACATAATACCAAAACATGACTGTCACTTCATGAACATAATACCAAAACATGACTGTCCCTTCATGAACGTAATACCTCTCGACTACACCATCACTGCAAAACATGACTGTCCCTTCATGAACATAATACCTCTTGACTACACCATCACTGCAAAACACCATGATTGTCCCTTCATGAACGTAATACCAAAACATGACTGTCCCTTCATGAAAATAATACCAAAACCTGACTGTCCCTTCATGAACACAATACCAAAACATGACTGTCCCTTCATGAACATAATACCAAAACATGACTGTCCCTTCATGAACATAATACCAAAACATGACTGTCCCTTCATGAACATAATACCAAAACATGACTGTCCCTTCATGAACATAATACCAAAACATGACTGTCCCTTCATGAACATAATACCAAAACATGACTGTCCCTTCATGAACGTAATACCTCTCGACTACACCATCACTGCAAAACATGACTGTCCCTTCATGAACACAATACCTCTCGACCACACCATCACTGCAAAACATGACTGTCCCTTCATGAACACAATACCAAAACATGACTGTCCCTTCATGAACACAATACCAAAACATGACTGTCCCTTCATGAACGTAATACCTCTCGACTACACCATCACTGCAAAACATGACTGTCCCTTAATGAACACAATACCTCTCGACCACACCATCACTGCAAAACATGAGTGTCCCTTCATGAACATAATACCAAAACATGACTGTCCCTTCATGAACATAATACCAAAACATGACTGTCCCTTCATGAACGTAATACCAAAACATGACTGTCCCTTCATGAACGTATTACCTCTCGACTACACCATCACTGCAAAACATGAGTGTCCATTCATGAACATAATACCAAAACATGACTGTCCCTTCATGAACAGAATACCAAAACATGACTGTCCCTTCATGAACATAACACCAAAACATGACTGTCCCTTCATGAACATAACACCAAAACATGACTGTCCCTTCATGAACGTAATACCAAAACATGACTGTCCCTTCATGAACGTAATACCAAAACATGACTGTCCCTTCATGAACAGAATACCAAAACATGACTGTCCCTTCATGAACATAATACCAAAACATGACTGTCCCTTCATGAACATAACACCAAAACATGACTGTCCCTTCATGAACATAACACCAAAACATGACTGTCCCTTCATGAACATAACACCAAAACATGACTGTCCCTTCATGAACATAATACCAAAACATGACTGTCCCTTCATGAACATAATACCAAAACATGACTGTCCCTTCATGAACATAATACCAAAACATGACTGTCCCTTCATGAACAGAATACCAAAACATGACTGTCCCTTCATGAACAGAATACCAAAACATGACTGTCCCTTCATGAACAGAATACCAAAACATGACTGTCCCTTCATGAACAGAATACCAAAACATGACTGTCCCTTCATGAACATAATACCAAAACATGACTGTCCCTTCATGAACGTAATAGCTCTCGACCACACCATCACTGCAAAACATGACTGTCCCTTCATGAACACAATACCAAAACATGACTGTCCCTTCATGAACAGAATACCTCTCGACCACACCATCACTGCAAAACATGACTGTCCCTTCATGAACATAATACCAAAACATGACTGTCCCTTCATGAACGTAATACCTCTCGACTACACCATCACTGCAAAACATGACTGTCCCTTCATGAACAGAATACCAAAACATGACTGTCCCTTCATGAACATAATACCTCTCGACCACACCATCACTGCAAAACATGACTGTCCCTTCATGAACAGAATACCAAAACATGACTGTCCCTTCATGAACATAATACCAAAACATGACTGTCCCTTCATGAACAGAATACCAAAACATGACTGTCCCTTCATGAACAGAATACCAAAACATGACTGTCCCTTCATGAACGTAATACCAAAACATGACTGTCCCTTCATGAACGTAATACCAAAACATGACTGTCCCTTCATGAACATAACACCTCTCAACCACACCATCACTGCAAAACATGACTGTCCCTTCATGAACATAATACCAAAACATGACTGTCCCTTCATGAACGTAATACCAAAACATGACTGTCCCTTCATGAACGTAATACCTCTCGACTACACCATCACTGCAAAACAAGACTGTCCCTTCATGAACGTAATACCTCTCGACCACACCATCACTGCAAAACATGACTGTCCCTTCATGAACATCATACCAAAACATGACTGTCCCTTCATGAACGTAATACCTCTCGACTACACCATCACTGCAAAACATGACTGTCCCTTCATGAACAGAATACCAAAACATGACTGTCCCTTCATGAACAGAATACCAAAACATGACTGTCCCTTCATGAACATAATACCAAAACATGACTGTCCCTTCATGAACATAATACCAAAACCTGACTGTCCCTTCATGAACACAATACCAAAACATGACTGTCCCTTCATGAACGTAATACCAAAACATGACTGTCCCTTCATGAACATAATACCTCTCGACTACACCATCACTGCAAAACATGACTGTCCCTTCATGAACAGAATACCTCTCGACCACACCATCACTGCAAAACATGACTGTCCCTTCATGAACATAATACCAAAACATGACTGTCCCTTCATGAACGTAATACCTCTCGACCACACCATCACTGCAAAACATGACTGTCCCTTCATGAACATAATACCAAAACATGACTGTCCCTTCATGAACGTAATACCTCTCGACTACACCATCACTGCAAAACATGACTGTCCCTTCATGAACGTAATACCTCTCGACCACACCATCACTGCAAAACATGACTGTCCCTTCATGAACATCATACCAAAACATGACTGTCCCTTCATGAACGTAATACCTCTCGACTACACCATCACTGCAAAACATGACTGTCCCTTCATGAACAGAATACCAAAACATGACTGTCCCTTCATGAACAGAATACCAAAACATGACTGTCCCTTCATGAAGATAATACCTCTCGACCACACCATCACTGCAAAACATGACTGTCCCTTCATGAACATCATACCAAAACATGACTGTCCCTTCATGAACGTAATACCTCTCGACTACACCATCACTGCAAAACATGACTGTCCCTTCATGAACATAATACCAAAACATGACTGTCCCTTCATGAACGTAATACCTCTCGACTACACCATCACTGCAAAACATGACTGTCCCTTCATGAACATCATACCAAAACATGACTGTCCCTTCATGAACATAATACCAAAACATGACTGTCCCTTCATGAACATAATACCAAAACATGACTGTCCCTTCATGAACGTATTACCTCTCGACTACACCATCACTGCAAAACATGAGTGTCCCTTCATGAACATAATACCAAAACATGACTGTCCCTTCATGAACACAATACCAAAACATGACTGTCCCTTCATGAACATAATACCAAAACATGACTGTCCCTTCATGAACATAACACCAAAACATGACTGTCCCTTCATGAACATAACACCAAAACATGACTGTCCCTTCATGAACGTAATACCAAAACATGACTGTCCCTTCATGAACGTAATACCAAAACATGACTGTCCCTTCATGAACAGAATACCAAAACATGACTGTCCCTTCATGAACATAATACCAAAACATGACTGTCCCTTCATGAACATAATACCAAAACATGACTGTCCCTTCATGAACATAACACCAAAACATGACTGTCCCTTCATGAACATAACACCAAAACATGACTGTCCCTTCATGAACATAATACCAAAACATGACTGTCCCTTCATGAACAGAATACCAAAACATGACTGTCCCTTCATGAACATAATACCAAAACATGATTGTCCCTTCATGAACAGAATACCAAAACATGACTGTCCCTTCATGAACATAATACCAAAACATGACTGTCCCTTCATGAACAGAATACCAAAACATGACTGTCCCTTCATGAACATAATACCAAAACATGACTGTCCCTTCATGAACAGAATACCAAAACATGACTGTCCCTTCATGAACATAATACCAAAACATGACTGTCCCTTCATGAACGTAATACCTCTCGACCACACCATCACTGCAAAACATGACTGTCCCTTCATGAACATAATACCAAAACATGACTGTCCCTTCATGAAAGTAATACCTCTCGACCACACCATCACTGCAAAACATGACTGTCCCTTCATGAACATAATACCAAAACATGACTGTCCCTTCATGAACGTAATACCAAAACATGACTGTCCCTTCATGAACATAATACCTCTCGACTACACCATCACTGCAAAACATGACTGTCCCTTCATGAACGTAATACCAAAACATGACTGTCCCTTCATGAACGTAATACCTCTCGACCACACCATCACTGCAAAACATGACTGTCCCTTCATGAACATAATACCAAAACATGACTGTCCCTTCATGAACGTAATACCAAAACATGACTGTCCCTTCATGAACGTAATACCAAAACATGACTGTCCCTTCATGAACAGAATACCTCTCGACCACACCATCACTGCAAAACATGACTGTCCCTTCATGAACGTAATACCTCTCGACTACACCATCACTGCAAAACATGACTGTCCCTTCATGAACAGAATACCAAAACATGACTGTCCCTTCATGAACAGAATACCAAAACATGACTGTCCCTTCATGAACGTAATACCAAAACATGACTGTCCCTTCATGAACATAATACCTCTCGACCACACCATCACTGCAAAACATGACTGTCCCTTCATGAACATAATACCAAAACATGACTGTCCCTTCATGAAGATAATACCTCTCGACCACACCATCACTGCAAAACATGACTGTCCCTTCATGAACATCATACCAAAACATGACTGTCCCTTCATGAACGTAATACCTCTCGACTACACCATCACTGCAAAACATGACTGTCCCTTCATGAACATAATACCAAAACATGACTGTCCCTTCATGAACGTAATACCTCTCGACTACACCATCACTGCAAAACATGACTGTCCCTTCATGAACATCATACCAAAACATGACTGTCCCTTCATGAACATAATACCAAAACATGACTGTCCCTTCATGAACATAATACCAAAACATGACTGTCCCTTCATGAACGTATTACCTCTCGACTACACCATCACTGCAAAACATGAGTGTCCCTTCATGAACATAATACCAAAACATGACTGTCCCTTCATGAACACAATACCAAAACATGACTGTCCCTTCATGAACATAATACCAAAACATGACTGTCCCTTCATGAACATAACACCAAAACATGACTGTCCCTTCATGAACATAACACCAAAACATGACTGTCCCTTCATGAACGTAATACCAAAACATGACTGTCCCTTCATGAACGTAATACCAAAACATGACTGTCCCTTCATGAACAGAATACCAAAACATGACTGTCCCTTCATGAACATAATACCAAAACATGACTGTCCCTTCATGAACATAATACCAAAACATGACTGTCCCTTCATGAACATAACACCAAAACATGACTGTCCCTTCATGAACATAACACCAAAACATGACTGTCCCTTCATGAACAGAATACCAAAACATGACTGTCCCTTCATGAACAGAATACCAAAACATGACTGTCCCTTCATGAACATAATACCAAAACATGACTGTCCCTTCATGAACAGAATACCAAAACATGACTGTCCCTTCATGAACATAATACCAAAACATGACTGTCCCTTCATGAACAGAATACCAAAACATGACTGTCCCTTCATGAACATAATACCAAAACATGACTGTCCCTTCATGAACAGAATACCAAAACATGACTGTCCCTTCATGAACATAATACCAAAACATGACTGTCCCTTCATGAACGAAATACCTCTCGACCACACCATCACTGCAAAACATGACTGTCCCTTCATGAACATAATACCAAAACATGACTGTCCCTTCATGAACGTAATACCTCTCGACCACACCATCACTGCAAAACATGACTGTCCCTTCATGAACATAATACCAAAACATGACTGTCCCTTCATGAACGTAATACCAAAACATGACTGTCCCTTCATGAACATAATACCTCTCGACTACACCATCACTGCAAAACATGACTGTCCCTTCATGAACGTAATACCAAAACATGACTGTCCCTTCATGAACGTAATACCTCTCGACCACACCATCACTGCAAAACATGACTGTCCCTTCATGAACATAATACCAAAACATGACTGTCCCTTCATGAACGTAATACCAAAACATGACTGTCCCTTCATGAACGTAATACCAAAACATGACTGTCCCTTCATGAACAGAATACCTCTCGACCACACCATCACTGCAAAACATGACTGTCCCTTCATGAACATAATACCAAAACATGACTGTCCCTTCATGAACGTAATACCTCTCGACTACACCATCACTGCAAAACATGACTGTCCCTTCATGAACAGAATACCAAAACATGACTGTCCCTTCATGAACATAATACCTCTCGACCACACCATCACTGCAAAACATGACTGTCCCTTCATGAACAGAATACCAAAACATGACTGTCCCTTCATGAACATAATACCAAAACATGACTGTCCCTTCATGAACAGAATACCAAAACATGACTGTCCCTTCATGAACAGAATACCAAAACATGACTGTCCCTTCATGAACGTAATACCAAAACATGACTGTCCCTTCATGAACGTAATACCAAAACATGACTGTCCCTTCATGAACATAATACCTCTCGACCACACCATCACTGCAAAACATGACTGTCCCTTCATGAACATAATACCAAAACATGACTGTCCCTTCATGAACGTAATACCAAAACATGACTGTCCCTTCATGAACGTAATACCTCTCGACTACACCATCACTGCAAAACATGACTGTCCCTTCATGAACGTAATACCTCTCGACCACACCATCACTGCAAAACATGACTGTCCCTTCATGAACATCATACCAAAACATGACTGTCCCTTCATGAACGTAATACCTCTCGACTACACCATCACTGCAAAACATGACTGTCCCTTCATGAACAGAATACCAAAACATGACTGTCCCTTCATGAACAGAATACCAAAACATGACTGTCCCTTCATGAACAGAATACCAAAACATGACTGTCCCTTCATGAACAGAATACCAAAACATGACTGTCCCTTCATGAACAGAATACCAAAACATGACTGTCCCTTCATGAACATAATACCAAAACATGACTGTCCCTTCATGAACATAATACCAAAACCTGACTGTCCCTTCATGAACACAATACCAAAACATGACTGTCCCTTCATGAACGTAATACCAAAACATGACTGTCCCTTCATGAACATAATACCTCTCGACTACACCATCACTGCAAAACATGACTGTCCCTTCATGAACAGAATACCTCTCGACCACACCATCACTGCAAAACATGACTGTCCCTTCATGAACATAATACCAAAACATGACTGTCCCTTCATGAACGTAATACCTCTCGACCACACCATCACTGCAAAACATGACTGTCCCTTCATGAACGTAATACCTCTCGACTACACCATCACTGCAAAACATGACTGTCCCTTCATGAACAGAATACCAAAACATGACTGTCCCTTCATGAACAGAATACCAAAACATGACTGTCCCTTCATGAACGTAATACCAAAACATGACTGTCCCTTCATGAACATAATACCTCTCGACCACACCATCACTGCAAAACATGACTGTCCCTTCATGAACATAATACCAAAACATGACTGTCCCTTCATGAAGATAATACCTCTCGACCACACCATCACTGCAAAACATGACTGTCCCTTCATGAACATCATACCAAAACATGACTGTCCCTTCATGAACGTAATACCTCTCGACTACACCATCACTGCAAAACATGACTGTCCCTTCATGAACATAATACCAAAACATGACTGTCCCTTCATGAACGTAATACCTCTCGACTACACCATCACTGCAAAACATGACTGTCCCTTCATGAACATCATACCAAAACATGACTGTCCCTTCATGAACATAATACCAAAACATGACTGTCCCTTCATGAACATAATACCAAAACATGACTGTCCCTTCATGAACGTATTACCTCTCGACTACACCATCACTGCAAAACATGAGTGTCCCTTCATGAACATAATACCAAAACATGACTGTCCCTTCATGAACACAATACCAAAACATGACTGTCCCTTCATGAACATAATACCAAAACATGACTGTCCCTTCATGAACATAACACCAAAACATGACTGTCCCTTCATGAACATAACACCAAAACATGACTGTCCCTTCATGAACGTAATACCAAAACATGACTGTCCCTTCATGAACGTAATACCAAAACATGACTGTCCCTTCATGAACAGAATACCAAAACATGACTGTCCCTTCATGAACATAATACCAAAACATGACTGTCCCTTCATGAACATAATACCAAAACATGACTGTCCCTTCATGAACATAACACCAAAACATGACTGTCCCTTCATGAACATAACACCAAAACATGACTGTCCCTTCATGAACAGAATACCAAAACATGACTGTCCCTTCATGAACAGAATACCAAAACATGACTGTCCCTTCATGAACATAATACCAAAACATGACTGTCCCTTCATGAACAGAATACCAAAACATGACTGTCCCTTCATGAACATAATACCAAAACATGACTGTCCCTTCATGAACAGAATACCAAAACATGACTGTCCCTTCATGAACATAATACCAAAACATGACTGTCCCTTCATGAACAGAATACCAAAACATGACTGTCCCTTCATGAACATAATACCAAAACATGACTGTCCCTTCATGAACGAAATACCTCTCGACCACACCATCACTGCAAAACATGACTGTCCCTTCATGAACATAATACCAAAACATGACTGTCCCTTCATGAACGTAATACCTCTCGACCACACCATCACTGCAAAACATGACTGTCCCTTCATGAACATAATACCAAAACATGACTGTCCCTTCATGAACGTAATACCAAAACATGACTGTCCCTTCATGAACATAATACCTCTCGACTACACCATCACTGCAAAACATGACTGTCCCTTCATGAACGTAATACCAAAACATGACTGTCCCTTCATGAACGTAATACCTCTCGACCACACCATCACTGCAAAACATGACTGTCCCTTCATGAACATAATACCAAAACATGACTGTCCCTTCATGAACGTAATACCAAAACATGACTGTCCCTTCATGAACGTAATACCAAAACATGACTGTCCCTTCATGAACAGAATACCTCTCGACCACACCATCACTGCAAAACATGACTGTCCCTTCATGAACATAATACCAAAACATGACTGTCCCTTCATGAACGTAATACCTCTCGACTACACCATCACTGCAAAACATGACTGTCCCTTCATGAACAGAATACCAAAACATGACTGTCCCTTCATGAACATAATACCTCTCGACCACACCATCACTGCAAAACATGACTGTCCCTTCATGAACAGAATACCAAAACATGACTGTCCCTTCATGAACATAATACCAAAACATGACTGTCCCTTCATGAACAGAATACCAAAACATGACTGTCCCTTCATGAACAGAATACCAAAACATGACTGTCCCTTCATGAACGTAATACCAAAACATGACTGTCCCTTCATGAACGTAATACCAAAACATGACTGTCCCTTCATGAACATAATACCTCTCGACCACACCATCACTGCAAAACATGACTGTCCCTTCATGAACATAATACCAAAACATGACTGTCCCTTCATGAACGTAATACCAAAACATGACTGTCCCTTCATGAACGTAATACCTCTCGACTACACCATCACTGCAAAACATGACTGTCCCTTCATGAACGTAATACCTCTCGACCACACCATCACTGCAAAACATGACTGTCCCTTCATGAACATCATACCAAAACATGACTGTCCCTTCATGAACGTAATACCTCTCGACTACACCATCACTGCAAAACATGACTGTCCCTTCATGAACAGAATACCAAAACATGACTGTCCCTTCATGAACAGAATACCAAAACATGACTGTCCCTTCATGAACAGAATACCAAAACATGACTGTCCCTTCATGAACAGAATACCAAAACATGACTGTCCCTTCATGAACAGAATACCAAAACATGACTGTCCCTTCATGAACATAATACCAAAACATGACTGTCCCTTCATGAACATAATACCAAAACCTGACTGTCCCTTCATGAACACAATACCAAAACATGACTGTCCCTTCATGAACGTAATACCAAAACATGACTGTCCCTTCATGAACATAATACCTCTCGACTACACCATCACTGCAAAACATGACTGTCCCTTCATGAACAGAATACCTCTCGACCACACCATCACTGCAAAACATGACTGTCCCTTCATGAACATAATACCAAAACATGACTGTCCCTTCATGAACGTAATACCTCTCGACCACACCATCACTGCAAAACATGACTGTCCCTTCATGAACATAATACCAAAACATGACTGTCCCTTCATGAACGTAATACCTCTCGACCACACCATCACTGCAAAACATGACTGTCCCTTCATGAACATAATACCAAAACATGACTGTCCCTTCATGAACGTAATACCTCTCGACTACACCATCACTGCAAAACATGACTGTCCCTTCATGAACAGAATACCAAAACATGACTGTCCCTTCATGAACATAATACCAAAACATGACTGTCCCTTCATGAACAGAATACCAAAACATGACTGTCCCTTCATGAACATAATACCAAAACATGACTGTCCCTTCATGAACAGAATACCAAAACATGACTGTCCCTTCATGAACATAATACCAAAACATGACTGTCCCTTCATGAACAGAATACCAAAACATGACTGTCCCTTCATGAACATAATACCAAAACATGACTGTCCCTTCATGAACGAAATACCTCTCGACCACACCATCACTGCAAAACATGACTGTCCCTTCATGAACATAATACCAAAACATGACTGTCCCTTCATGAACGTAATACCTCTCGACCACACCATCACTGCAAAACATGACTGTCCCTTCATGAACATAATACCAAAACATGACTGTCCCTTCATGAACGTAATACCAAAACATGACTGTCCCTTCATGAACATAATACCTCTCGACTACACCATCACTGCAAAACATGACTGTCCCTTCATGAACGTAATACCAAAACATGACTGTCCCTTCATGAACGTAATACCTCTCGACCACACCATCACTGCAAAACATGACTGTCCCTTCATGAACATAATACCAAAACATGACTGTCCCTTCATGAACGTAATACCAAAACATGACTGTCCCTTCATGAACGTAATACCAAAACATGACTGTCCCTTCATGAACAGAATACCTCTCGACCACACCATCACTGCAAAACATGACTGTCCCTTCATGAACATAATACCAAAACATGACTGTCCCTTCATGAACGTAATACCTCTCGACTACACCATCACTGCAAAACATGACTGTCCCTTCATGAACAGAATACCAAAACATGACTGTCCCTTCATGAACATAATACCTCTCGACCACACCATCACTGCAAAACATGACTGTCCCTTCATGAACAGAATACCAAAACATGACTGTCCCTTCATGAACATAATACCAAAACATGACTGTCCCTTCATGAACAGAATACCAAAACATGACTGTCCCTTCATGAACAGAATACCAAAACATGACTGTCCCTTCATGAACGTAATACCAAAACATGACTGTCCCTTCATGAACGTAATACCAAAACATGACTGTCCCTTCATGAACATAATACCTCTCGACCACACCATCACTGCAAAACATGACTGTCCCTTCATGAACATAATACCAAAACATGACTGTCCCTTCATGAACGTAATACCAAAACATGACTGTCCCTTCATGAACGTAATACCTCTCGACTACACCATCACTGCAAAACATGACTGTCCCTTCATGAACGTAATACCTCTCGACCACACCATCACTGCAAAACATGACTGTCCCTTCATGAACATCATACCAAAACATGACTGTCCCTTCATGAACGTAATACCTCTCGACTACACCATCACTGCAAAACATGACTGTCCCTTCATGAACAGAATACCAAAACATGACTGTCCCTTCATGAACAGAATACCAAAACATGACTGTCCCTTCATGAACAGAATACCAAAACATGACTGTCCCTTCATGAACAGAATACCAAAACATGACTGTCCCTTCATGAACAGAATACCAAAACATGACTGTCCCTTCATGAACATAATACCAAAACATGACTGTCCCTTCATGAACATAATACCAAAACCTGACTGTCCCTTCATGAACACAATACCAAAACATGACTGTCCCTTCATGAACGTAATACCAAAACATGACTGTCCCTTCATGAACATAATACCTCTCGACTACACCATCACTGCAAAACATGACTGTCCCTTCATGAACAGAATACCTCTCGACCACACCATCACTGCAAAACATGACTGTCCCTTCATGAACATAATACCAAAACATGACTGTCCCTTCATGAACGTAATACCTCTCGACCACACCATCACTGCAAAACATGACTGTCCCTTCATGAACGTAATACCTCTCGACTACACCATCACTGCAAAACATGACTGTCCCTTCATGAACAGAATACCAAAACATGACTGTCCCTTCATGAACAGAATACCAAAACATGACTGTCCCTTCATGAACGTAATACCAAAACATGACTGTCCCTTCATGAACATAATACCTCTCGACCACACCATCACTGCAAAACATGACTGTCCCTTCATGAACATAATACCAAAACATGACTGTCCCTTCATGAAGATAATACCTCTCGACCACACCATCACTGCAAAACATGACTGTCCCTTCATGAACATCATACCAAAACATGACTGTCCCTTCATGAACGTAATACCTCTCGACTACACCATCACTGCAAAACATGACTGTCCCTTCATGAACATAATACCAAAACATGACTGTCCCTTCATGAACGTAATACCTCTCGACTACACCATCACTGCAAAACATGACTGTCCCTTCATGAACATCATACCAAAACATGACTGTCCCTTCATGAACATAATACCAAAACATGACTGTCCCTTCATGAACATAATACCAAAACATGACTGTCCCTTCATGAACGTATTACCTCTCGACTACACCATCACTGCAAAACATGAGTGTCCCTTCATGAACATAATACCAAAACATGACTGTCCCTTCATGAACACAATACCAAAACATGACTGTCCCTTCATGAACATAATACCAAAACATGACTGTCCCTTCATGAACATAACACCAAAACATGACTGTCCCTTCATGAACATAACACCAAAACATGACTGTCCCTTCATGAACGTAATACCAAAACATGACTGTCCCTTCATGAACGTAATACCAAAACATGACTGTCCCTTCATGAACAGAATACCAAAACATGACTGTCCCTTCATGAACATAATACCAAAACATGACTGTCCCTTCATGAACATAATACCAAAACATGACTGTCCCTTCATGAACATAACACCAAAACATGACTGTCCCTTCATGAACATAACACCAAAACATGACTGTCCCTTCATGAACAGAATACCAAAACATGACTGTCCCTTCATGAACAGAATACCAAAACATGACTGTCCCTTCATGAACATAATACCAAAACATGACTGTCCCTTCATGAACAGAATACCAAAACATGACTGTCCCTTCATGAACATAATACCAAAACATGACTGTCCCTTCATGAACAGAATACCAAAACATGACTGTCCCTTCATGAACATAATACCAAAACATGACTGTCCCTTCATGAACAGAATACCAAAACATGACTGTCCCTTCATGAACATAATACCAAAACATGACTGTCCCTTCATGAACGAAATACCTCTCGACCACACCATCACTGCAAAACATGACTGTCCCTTCATGAACATAATACCAAAACATGACTGTCCCTTCATGAACGTAATACCTCTCGACCACACCATCACTGCAAAACATGACTGTCCCTTCATGAACATAATACCAAAACATGACTGTCCCTTCATGAACGTAATACCAAAACATGACTGTCCCTTCATGAACATAATACCTCTCGACTACACCATCACTGCAAAACATGACTGTCCCTTCATGAACGTAATACCAAAACATGACTGTCCCTTCATGAACGTAATACCTCTCGACCACACCATCACTGCAAAACATGACTGTCCCTTCATGAACATAATACCAAAACATGACTGTCCCTTCATGAACGTAATACCAAAACATGACTGTCCCTTCATGAACGTAATACCAAAACATGACTGTCCCTTCATGAACAGAATACCTCTCGACCACACCATCACTGCAAAACATGACTGTCCCTTCATGAACATAATACCAAAACATGACTGTCCCTTCATGAACGTAATACCTCTCGACTACACCATCACTGCAAAACATGACTGTCCCTTCATGAACAGAATACCAAAACATGACTGTCCCTTCATGAACATAATACCTCTCGACCACACCATCACTGCAAAACATGACTGTCCCTTCATGAACAGAATACCAAAACATGACTGTCCCTTCATGAACATAATACCAAAACATGACTGTCCCTTCATGAACAGAATACCAAAACATGACTGTCCCTTCATGAACAGAATACCAAAACATGACTGTCCCTTCATGAACGTAATACCAAAACATGACTGTCCCTTCATGAACGTAATACCAAAACATGACTGTCCCTTCATGAACATAATACCTCTCGACCACACCATCACTGCAAAACATGACTGTCCCTTCATGAACATAATACCAAAACATGACTGTCCCTTCATGAACGTAATACCAAAACATGACTGTCCCTTCATGAACGTAATACCTCTCGACTACACCATCACTGCAAAACATGACTGTCCCTTCATGAACGTAATACCTCTCGACCACACCATCACTGCAAAACATGACTGTCCCTTCATGAACATCATACCAAAACATGACTGTCCCTTCATGAACGTAATACCTCTCGACTACACCATCACTGCAAAACATGACTGTCCCTTCATGAACAGAATACCAAAACATGACTGTCCCTTCATGAACAGAATACCAAAACATGACTGTCCCTTCATGAACAGAATACCAAAACATGACTGTCCCTTCATGAACAGAATACCAAAACATGACTGTCCCTTCATGAACAGAATACCAAAACATGACTGTCCCTTCATGAACATAATACCAAAACATGACTGTCCCTTCATGAACATAATACCAAAACCTGACTGTCCCTTCATGAACACAATACCAAAACATGACTGTCCCTTCATGAACGTAATACCAAAACATGACTGTCCCTTCATGAACATAATACCTCTCGACTACACCATCACTGCAAAACATGACTGTCCCTTCATGAACAGAATACCTCTCGACCACACCATCACTGCAAAACATGACTGTCCCTTCATGAACATAATACCAAAACATGACTGTCCCTTCATGAACGTAATACCTCTCGACCACACCATCACTGCAAAACATGACTGTCCCTTCATGAACATAATACCAAAACATGACTGTCCCTTCATGAACGTAATACCTCTCGACCACACCATCACTGCAAAACATGACTGTCCCTTCATGAACATAATACCAAAACATGACTGTCCCTTCATGAACGTAATACCTCTCGACTACACCATCACTGCAAAACATGACTGTCCCTTCATGAACGTAATACCTCTCGACCACACCATCACTGCAAAACATGACTGTCCCTTCATGAACATCATACCAAAACATGACTGTCCCTTCATGAACGTAATACCTCTCGACTACACCATCACTGCAAAACATGACTGTACCTTCATGAACAGAATACCAAAACATGACTGTCCCTTCATGAACAGAATACCAAAACCTGACTGTCCCTTCATGAACACAATACCAAAACATGACTGTCCCTTCATGAACGTAATACCAAAACATGACTGTCCCTTCATGAACATAATACCTCTCGACTACACCATCACTGCAAAACATGACTGTCCCTTCATGAACAGAATACCTCTCGACCACACCATCACTGCAAAACATGACTGTCCCTTCATGAACGTAATACCTCTCGACTACACCATCACTGCAAATCATGACTGTCCCTTCATGAACAGAATACCAAAACATGACTGTCCCTTCATGAACATAATACCTCTCGACCACACCATCACTGCAAAACATGACTGTCCCTTCATGAACATCATACCAAAACATGACTGTCCCTTCATGAACGTAATACCTCTCGACTACACCATCACTGCAAAACATGACTGTCCCTTCATGAACATAATACCAAAACATGACTGTCCCTTCATGAACGTAATACCTCTCGACTACACCATCACTGCAAAACATGACTGTCCCTTCATGAACATCATACCAAAACATGACTGTCCCTTCATGAACATAATACCTCTCGACTACACCATCACTGCAAAACATGACTGTCCCTTCATGAACAGAATACCAAAACATGACTGTCCCTTCATGAACGTAATACCACGACTACACCATCACTGCAAAACATGACTGTCCCTTCATGAACATCATACCAAAACATGACTGTCCCTTCATGAACGTAATACCTCTCGACTACACCATCACTGCAAAACATGACTGTCCCTTCATGAACATAATACCTCTTGACTACACCATCACTGCAAAACACCATGATTGTCCCTTCATGAACGTAATACCTCTCGACCACACCATCACTGCAAAACATGACTGTCCCTTCATGAACGTAATACCTCTCGACTACACCATCACTGCAAAACATGACTGTCCCTTCATGAACGTAATACCTCTCGACTACACCATCACTGCAAAACATGACTGTCCCTTCATGAACGTAATACCAAAACATGACTGTCCCTTCATGAACATAATACCAAAACATGACTGTCCCTTCATGAACATAATACCAAAACATGACTGTCCCTTCATGAACATAATACCTCTCGACCACACCATCACTGCAAAACATGACTGTCCCTACATGAACATAATACCAAAACATGACTGTCCCTTCATGAACATAATACCTCTCGACTACACCATCACTGCAAAACATGACTGTCCCTTCATGAACATAATACCAAAACATGACTGTCCCTTCATGAACATAATACCAAAACATGACTGTCCCTTCATGAACATAATACCAAAACATGACTGTCCCTTCATGAACGTAATACCAAAACATGACTGTCCCTTCATGAACATAATACCAAAACATGACTGTCCCTTCATGAACATAATACCAAAACATGACTGTCCCTTCATGAACATAATACCAAAACATGACTGTCCCTTCATGAACGTAATACCTCTCGACCACACCATCACTGCAAAACATGACTGTACCTTCATGAACATAATACCAAAACATGACTGTCCCTTCATGAACGTAATACCTCTCGACCACACCATCACTGCAAAACATGACTGTCCCTTCATGAACATAATACCAAAACATGACTGTCCCTTCATGAACGTAATACCTCTCGACTACACCATCACTGCAAAACATGACTGTCCCTTCATGAACATCATACCAAAACATGACTGTCCCTTCATGAACATAATACCTCTCGACTACACCATCACTGCAAAACATGACTGTCCCTTCATGAACATAATACCAAAACATGACTGTCCCTTCATGAACATAATACCAAAACATGACTGTCCCTTCATGAACATAATACCAAAACATGACTGTCCCTTCATGAACATAATACCTCTCGACCACACCATCACTGCAAAACATGACTGTCCCTTCATGGACATCATACCAAAACATGACTGTCCCTTCATGAACGTAATACCTCTCGACTACACCATCACTGCAAAACATGACTGTCCCTTCATGAACATAATACCTCTTGACTACACCATCACTGCAAAACACCATGATTGTCCCTTCATGAACGTAATACCAAAACATGACTGTCCCTTCATGAACATAATACCAAATCCTGACTGTCCCCTCATGAACACAATACCAAAACATGACTGTCCCTTCATGAACATAATACCAAAACATGACTGTCCCTTCATGAACATAATACCTCTCGACCACACCATCACTGCAAAACATGACTGTCCCTTCATGAACACAATACCAAAACATGACTGTCCCTTCATGAACACAATACCAAAACATGACTGTCCCTTCATGAACGTAATACCTCTCGACTACACCATCACTGCAAAACATGACTGTCCCTTCATGAACACAATACCAAAACATGAGTGTCCCTTCATGAACGTAATACCAAAACATGACTGTCCCTTCATGAACATAATACCAAAACATGACTGTCCCTTCATGAACGTAATACCAAAACATGACTGTCCCTTCATGAACGTATTACCTCTCGACTACACCATCACTGCAAAACATGAGTGTCCCTTCATGAACATAATACCAAAACATGACTGTCCCTTCATGAACATAATACCAAAACATGACTGTCCCTTCATGAACGTAATACCAAAACATGACTGTCCCTTCATGAACGTATTACCTCTCGACTACACCATCACTGCAAAACATGAGTGTCCCTTCATGAACATAATACCAAAACATGACTGTCCCTTCATGAACACAATACCAAAACATGACTGTCCCTTCATGAACATAATACCAAAACATGACTGTCCCTTCATGAACATAATTCCTCTCGACTACACCATCACTGCAAAACATGACTGTCCCTTCATGAACGTAATACCTCTCGACTACACCATCACTGCAAAACATGACTGTCCCCTTCATGAACACAATACCAAAACATGAGTGTCCCTTCATGAACGTAATACCTCTCGACTGCACCATCACTGCAAAACATGACTGTCCCTTCATGAACACAATACCAAAACATGACTGTCCCTTCATGAACGTAATACCTCTCGACTACACCATCACTGCAAAACATGACTGTCCCTTCATGAACGTAATACCTCTCGACTACACCATCACTGCAAAACATGACTGTCCCTTCATGAACGTAATACCTCTCGACTACACCATCACTGCAAAACATGACTGTCCCTTCATGAACGTAATACCTCTCGACTACACCATCACTACAAAACATGACTGTCCCTTCATGAACATAATACCAAAACATGACTGTCCCTTCATGAACGTAATACCTCTCGACTACACCATCACTACAAAACATGACTGTCCCTTCATGAACATAATACCAAAACATGACTGTCCCTTCATGAACGTAATACCTCTCGACCACACCATCACTGCAAAACATGACTGTCCCTTCATGAACATAATACCAAAACATGACTGTCCCTTCATGAACATAATACCAAAACATGACTGTCCCTTCATGAACGTAATACCTCTCGACTACACCATCACTGCAAAACATGACTGTCCCTTCATGAACATAATACCAAAACATGACTGTCCCTTCATGAACGTAATACCTCTCGACTACACCATCACTGCAAAACATGACTGTCCCTTCATGAACGTAATACCTCTCGACTACACCATCACTGCAAAACATGACTGTCCCTTCATGAACGTAATACCTCTCGACTACACCATCACTGCAAAACATGACTGTCCCTTCATGAACGTAATACCTCTCGACTACACCATCACTGCAAAACATGACTGTCCCTTCATGAACGTAATACCTCTCGACTACACCATCACTACAAAACATGACTGTCCCTTCATGAACGTAATACCTCTCGACCACACCATCACTGCAAAACATGACTGTACCTTCATGAACGTAATACCTCTCGACCACACCATCACTGCAAAACATGACTGTCCCTTCATGAACGTAATACCTCTCGACCACACCATCACTGCAAAACATGACTGTCCCTTCATGAACGTAATACCTCTCGACTACACCATCACTGCAAAACATGACTGTCCCTTCATGAACGTAATACCTCTCGATCACACCATCACTGCAAAACATGACTGTACCTTCATGAACGTAATACCTCTCGACCACACCATCACTGCAAAACATAACTGTCCCTTCATGAACGTAATACCTCTCGACGACACCATCACTGCAAAACATGACTGTCCCTTCATGAACGCAATACCTCTCGACCACACCATCACTGCAAAACATGACTGTCCCTTCATGAACGTAATACCTCTCGACTACACCATCACTGCAAAACATGACTGTCCCTTCATGAACGTAATACCTCTCAACTACACCATCACTGCAAAACATGACTGTCCCTTCATGAACATCATACCAAAACATGACTGTCCCTTCATGAACACAATACCTCTCGACTACACCATCACTGCAAAACATGACTGTCCCTTCATGAACGTAATACCTCTCGACTACACCATCACTGCAAAACATGACTGTCCCTTCATGAACGTAATACCTCTCGACTACACCATCACTGCAAAACATGACTGTCCCTTCATGAACATCATACCAAAACATGACTGTCACTTCATGAACGTAATACCAAAACATGACTGTCCCTTCATGAACGTAATACCTCTCGACTACACCATCACTACAAAACATGACTGTCCCTTCATGAACGTAATACCTCTCGACTACACCATCACTACAAAACATGACTGTCCCTTCATGAACGTAATACCTCTCGACTACACCATCACTGCAAAACATGACTGTCCCTTCATGAACGTAATACCTCTCGACTACACCATCACTACAAAACATGACTGTCCCTTCATGAACGTAATACCTCTCGACTACACCATCACTGCAAAACATGACTGTCCCTTCATGAACGTAATACCTCTCGACTACACCATCACTACAAAACATGACTGTCCCTTCATGAACATAATACCAAAACATGACTGTCCCTTCATGAACGTAATACCTCTCGACCACACCATCACTGCAAAACATGACTGTCCCTTCATGAACATAATACCAAAACATGACTGTCCCTTCATGAACGTAATACCTCTCGACCACACCATCACTGCAAAACATGACTGTCCCTTCATGAACATAATACCAAAACATGACTGTCCCTTCATGAACGTAATACCTCTCAACTACACCATCACTGCAAAACATGACTGTCCCTTCATGAACATCATACCAAAACATGACTGTCCCTTCATGAACACAATACCTCTCGACTACACCATCACTGCAAAACATGACTGTCCCTTCATGAACATAATACCAAAACATGACTGTCCCTTCATGAACACAATACCTCTCGACCATACCATCACTGCAAAACATGACTGTCCCTTCATGAACATAATACCAAAACATGACTGTCCCTTCATGAACGTAATACCTCTCGACCACACCATCACTGCAAAACATGACTGTCCCTTCATGAACATAATACCAAAACATGACTGTCCCTTCATGAACGTAATACCTCTCAACTACACCATCACTGCAAAACATGACTGTCCCTTCATGAACATTATACCAAAACATGACTGTCCCTTCATGAACACAATACCTCTCGACTACACCATCACTGCAAAACATGACTGTCCCTTCATGAACATAATACCAAAACATGACTGTCCCTTCATGAACGTAATACCTCTCAACTACACCATCACTGCAAAACATGACTGTCCCTTCATGAACATAATACCAAAACATGACTGTCCCTTCATGAACACAATACCTCTCGACTACACCATCACTGCAAAACATGACTGTCCCTTCATGAACGTAATACCTCTCGACCACACCATCACTGCAAAACATGACTGTCCCTTCATGAACATCATACCAAAACATGACTGTCCCTTCATGAACATAATACCAAAACATGACTGTCCCTTCATGAACGTAATACCAAAACATGACTGTCCCTTCATGAACGTAATACCAAAACATGACTGTCCCTTCATGAACACAATAGCAAAACATGACTGTCCCTTCATGAACATAATACCAAAACATGACTGTCCCTTCATGAACGTAATACCTCTCGACTACACCATCATTGCAAAACATGACTGTCCCTTCATGAACATAATACCAAAACATGACTGTCCCTTCATGAACATAATACCTCTCGACTACACCATCACTGCAAAACATGACTGTCCCTTCATGAACGTAATACCTCTCGACTATACCATCACTGCAAAACATGACTGTCCCTTCATGAACGTAATACCTCTCGACTACACCATCACTACAAAACATGACTGTCCCTTCATGAACGTAATACCTCTCGACTACACCATCACTGCAAAACATGACTGTCCCTTCATGAACGTAATACCTCTCGACTACACCATCACTACAAAACATGACTGTCCCTTCATGAACATAATACCAAAACATGACTGTCCCTTCATGAACGTAATACCTCTCGACCACACCATCACTGCAAAACATGACTGTCCCTTCATGAACATAATACCAAAACATGACTGTCCCTTCATGAACGTAATACCTCTCAACTACACCATCACTGCAAAACATGACTGTCCCTTCATGAACGTAATACCTCTCGACTACACCATCACTGCAAAACATGACTGTCCCTTCATGAACGTAATACCTCTCGACTACACCATCACTACAAAACATGACTGTCCCTTCATGAACATAATACCAAAACATGACTGTCCCTTCATGAACGTAATACCTCTCGACCACACCATCACTGCAAAACATGACTGTCCCTTCATGAACATAATACCAAAACATGACTGTCCCTTCATGAACGTAATACCTCTCGACTACACCATCAATGCAAAACATGACTGTCCCTTCATGAACGTAATACCTCTCGACCACACCATCACTGCAAAACATGACTGTCCCTTCATGAACATCATACCAAAACATGACTGTCCCTTCATGAACATAATACCAAAACATGACTGTCCCTTCATGAACATAATACCAAAACATGACTGTCCCTTCATGAACGTAATACCAAAACATGACTGTCCCTTCATGAACGTAATACCAAAACATGACTGTCCCTTCATGAACATAATACCAAAACATGACTGTCCCTTCATGAACGTAATACCTCTCGACTACACCATCATTGCAAAACATGACTGTCCCTTCATGAACATAATACCAAAACATGACTGTCCCTTCATGAACATAATACCTCTTGACTACACCATCACTGCAAAACATGACTGTCCCTTCATGAACATCATACCAAAACATGACTGTCCCTTCATGAACATAATACCAAAACATGACTGTCCCTTCATGAACATAATACCAAAACATGACTGTCCCTTCATGAACGTAATACCTCTCGACCACACCATCACTGCAAAACATGACTGTCCCTTCATGAACATAATACCAAAACATGACTGTCCCTTCATGAACGTAATACCTCTCAACTACACCATCACTGCAAAACATGACTGTCCCTTCATGAACATCATACCAAAACATGACTGTCCCTTCATGAACGTAATACCAAAACATGACTGTCCCTTCATGAACGTAATACCAAAACATGACTGTCCCTTCATGAACATAATACCAAAACATGACTGTCCCTTCATGAACGTAATACCTCTCGACTACACCATCATTGCAAAACATGACTGTCCCTTCATGAACATAATACCAAAACATGACTGTCCCTTCATGAACGTAATACCTCTCGACTACACCATCATTGCAAAACATGACTGTCCCTTCATGAACGTAATACCAAAACATGACTGTCCCTTCATGAACGTAATACCTCTCGACTACACCATCACTGCAAAACATGACTGTCCCTTCATGAACGTAATACCTCTCGACCACACCATCACTGCAAAACATGACTGTCCCTTCATGAACAGAATACCAAAACATAACTGTCCCTTCATGAACATAATACCTCTCGACTACACCATCACTGCAAAACATGACTGTCCCTTCATGAACATAATACCAAAACATGACTGTCCCTTCATGAACATAATACCTCTCGACTACACCATCACTGCAAAACATGACTGTCCCTTCATGAACATAATACCAAAACATGACTGTCCCTTCATGAACATAATACCTCTCGACTACACCATCACTGCAAAACATGACTGTCCCTTCATGAACGTAATACCTCTCGACCACACCATCACTGCAAAACATGACTGTCAGCTCATGAACGTAATACCTCTCGACCACACCATCACTGCAAAACATGACTGTCCCTTCATGAACATAACACCAAAACATGACTGTCCCTTCATGAACATAATACCAAAACATGAGTGTCCCTTCATGAACATAATACCAAAACATGACTGTCCCTTCATGAACATAATACCTCTCGACTACACCATCACTGCAAAACATGACTGTCCCTTCATGAACGTAATACCTCTCGACTACACCATCACTGCAAAACATGACTGTCCCTTCATGAACGTAATACCTCTCGACTACACCATCACTGCAAAACATGACTGTCCCTTCATGAACATAATACCAAAACATGACTGTCCCTTCATGAACATAATACCAAAACATGACTGTCCCTTCATGAACATAATACCTCTCGACCACACCATCACTGCAAAACATGACTGTCCCTTCATGAACGTAATACCTCTCGACCACACCATCACTGCAAAACATGACTGTCCCTTCATGAACATAATACCAAAACATGAGTGTCCCTTCATGAACGTAATACCTCTCGACTACACCATCACTGCAAAACATGACTGTCCCTTCATGAACACAATACCAAAACATGACTGTCCCTTCATGAACACAACACCAAAACATGACTGTACCTTCATGAACATAATACCAAAACATGACTGTCACTTCATGAACGTAATACCTCTCGACTACACCATCACTGCAAAACATGACTGTCCCTTCATGAACATAATACCTCTCGACCACACTATCACTGCAAAACATGTGTACCTTCATGAGCATAATACCAAAACATGACTGTCCCTTCATGAACGTAATACCTCTCGACTACACCATCACTGCAAAACATGACTGTCCCTTCATGAACATAATACCTCTCGACCACACCATCACTGCAAAACATGACTGTCCCTTCATGAACATAATACCAAAACATGACTGTCCCTTCATGAACATAATACCAAAACATGACTGTCCCTTCATGAACATAATACCAAAACATGACTGTCCCTTCATGAACATAATACCAAAACATGACTGTCCCTTCATGAACATAATACCTCTCGACCACACCATCACTGCAAAACATGACTGTCCCTACATGAACATAATACCAAAACATGACTGTCCCTTCATGAACATAATACCTCTCGACTACACCATCACTGCAAAACATGACTGTCCCTTCATGAACATAATACCAAAACATGACTGTCCCTTCATGAACATAATACCTCTCGACCACACCATCACTGCAAAACATGACTGTCCCTACATGAACATAATACCAAAACATGACTGTCCCTTCATGAACATAATACCAAAACATGACTGTCCCTTCATGAACATAATACCTCTCGACCACACCATCACTGCAAAACATGACTGTCCCTTCATGAACGTAATACCTCTCGACCACACCATCACTGCAAAACATGACTGTCCCTTCATGAACATAATACCAAAACATGACTGTCCCTTCATGAACGTAATACCTCTCGACCACACCATCACTGCAAAACATGACTGTCCCTTCATGAACATAATACCAAAACATGACTGTCCCTTCATGAACGTAATACCTCTCGACCACACCATCACTGCAAAACATGACTGTCCCTTCATGAACATCATACCAAAACATGACTGTCCCTTCATGAACATAATACCAAAACATGACTGTCCCTTCATGAACACAATACCTCTCGACTACACCATCACTGCAAAACATGACTGTCCCTTCATGAACGTAATACCTCTCGACCACACCATCACTGCAAAACATGACTGTCCCTTCATGAACATCATACCAAAACATGACTGTCCCTTCATGAACATAATACCAAAACATGACTGTCCCTTCATGAACGTAATACCAAAACATGACTGTCCCTTCATGAACGTAATACCAAAACATGACTGTCCCTTCATGAACACAATAGCAAAACATGACTGTCCCTTCATGAACATAATACCAAAACATGACTGTCCCTTCATGAACGTAATACCTCTCGACTACACCATCATTGCAAAACATGACTGTCCCTTCATGAACATAATACCAAAACATGACTGTCCCTTCATGAACATAATACCTCTCGACTACACCATCACTGCAAAACATGACTGTCCCTTCATGAACGTAATACCTCTCGACTATACCATCACTGCAAAACATGACTGTCCCTTCATGAACGTAATACCTCTCGACTACACCATCACTACAAAACATGACTGTCCCTTCATGAACGTAATACCTCTCGACTACACCATCACTGCAAAACATGACTGTCCCTACATGAACATAATACCAAAACATGACTGTCCCTTCATGAACATAATACCTCTCGACTACACCATCACTGCAAAACATGACTGTCCCTTCATGAACATAATACCAAAACATGACTGTCCCTTCATGAACATAATACCTCTCGACCACACCATCACTGCAAAACATGACTGTCCCTACATGAACATAATACCAAAACATGACTGTCCCTTCATGAACATAATACCAAAACATGACTGTCCCTTCATGAACATAATACCTCTCGACCACACCATCACTGCAAAACATGACTGTCCCTTCATGAACGTAATACCTCTCGACCACACCATCACTGCAAAACATGACTGTCCCTTCATGAACATAATACCAAAACATGACTGTCCCTTCATGAACATAATACCTCTCGACCACACCATCACTGCAAAACATGACTGTCCCTTCATGAACATAATACCTGTCGACCACACCATCACTGCAAAACATGACTGTCCCTTCATGAACATAATACCAAAACATGACTGTCCCTTCATGAACATAATACCTCTCGACCACACCATCACTGCAAAACATGACTGTCCCTTCATGAACATAATACCAAAACATGACTGTCCCTTCATGAACATAATACCAAAACATGACAGTCCCTTCATGAACACAATACCTCTCGACTACACCATCACTGCAAAACATGACTGTCCCTTCATGAACATAATACCAAAACATGACTGTCACTTCATGAACATAATACCTCTCGACCACACCATCACTGCAAAACATGACTGTCCCTTCATGAACATAATACCAAAACATGACTGTCCCTTCATGAACGTAATACCTCTCGACTACACCATCACTGCAAAACATGACTGTCCCTTCATGAACACAATACCAAAACATGAGTGTCCCTTCATGAACACAATACCAAAACATGACTGTCCCTTCATGAACACAATACCAAAACATGACAGTCCCTTCATGAACACAATACCTCTCGACTACACCATCACTGCAAAACATGACTGTCCCTTCATGAACATAATACCTCTCGACCACACCATCACTGCAAAACATGACTGTCCCTTCATGAACATAATACCAAAACATGACTGTCCCTTCATGAACATAATACCAAAACATGACAGTCCCTTCATGAACACAATACCTCTCGACTACACCATCACTGCAAAACATGACTGTCCCTTCATGAACATAATACCAAAACATGACTGTCACTTCATGAACATAATACCTCTCGACCACACCATCACTGCAAAACATGACTGTCCCTTCATGAACATAATACCAAAACATGACTGTCCCTTCATGAACGTAATACCTCTCGACTACACCATCACTGCAAAACATGACTGTCCCTTCATGAACACAATACCAAAACATGAGTGTCCCTTCATGAACACAATACCAAAACATGACTGTCCCTTCATGAACACAATACCAAAACATGACTGTCCCTTCATGAACACAATACCAAAACATGACTGTCCCTTCATGAACGTAATACCTCTCGACTACACCATCACTGCAAAACATGACTGTCCCTTCATGAACGTAATACCTCTCGACCACACCATCACTGCAAAACATGACTGTCCCTTCATGAACGTAATACCTCTCGACTACACCATCACTGCAAAACATGACTGTCCCTTCATGAACAGAATACCAAAACATGACTGTCCCTTCATGAACATAATACCTCTCGACCACACCATCACTGCAAAACATGACTGTCCCTTCATGAACATCATACCAAAACATGACTGTCCCTTCATGAACATAATACCTCTCGACTACACCATCACTGCAAAACATGACTGTCCCTTCATGAACAGAATACCAAAACATGACTGTCCCTTCATGAACGTAATACCTCTCGACTACACCATCACTGCAAAACATGACTGTCCCTTCATGAACATAATACCTCTTGACTACACCATCACTGCAAAACACCATGATTGTCCCTTCATGAACGTAATACCTCTCGACCACACCATCACTGCAAAACATGACTGTCCCTTCATGAACGTAATACCTCTCGACTACACCATCACTGCAAAACATGACTGTCCCTTCATGAACGTAATACCTCTCGACTACACCATCACTGCAAAACATGACTGTCCCTTCATGAACGTAATACCAAAACATGACTGTCCCTTCATGAACATAATACCAAAACATGACTGTCCCTTCATGAACGTAATACCAAAACATGACTGTCCCTTCATGAACATAATACCAAAACATGACTGTCCCTTCATGAACATAATACCAAAACATGACTGTCCCTTCATGAACATAATACCAAAACATGACTGTCCCTTCATGAACGTAATACCTCTCGACCACACCATCACTGCAAAACATGACTGTCCCTTCATGAACATAATACCTCTTGACTACACCATCACTGCAAAACACCATGATTGTCCCTTCATGAACGTAATACCAAAACATGACTGTCCCTTCATGAACATAATACCAAAACATGACTGTCCCTTCATGAACGTAATACCTCTCGACTACACCATCACTGCAAAACATGACTGTCCCTTCATGAACATCATACCAAAACATGACTGTCCCTTCATGAACATAATACCTCTCGACTACACCATCACTGCAAAACATGACTGTCCCTTCATGAACATAATACCTCTTGACTACACCATCACTGCAAAACACCATGATTGTCCCTTCATGAACGTAATACCAAAACATGACTGTCCCTTCATGAACATAATACCAAAACCTGACTGTCCCTTCATGAACACAATACCAAAACATGACTGTCCCTTCATGAACATAATACCAAAACATGACTGTCCCTTCATGAACATAATACCTCTCGACCACACCATCACTGCAAAACATGACTGTCCCTTCATGAACACAATACCAAAACATGACTGTCCCTTCATGAACACAATACCAAAACATGACTGTCCCTTCATGAACGTAATACCTCTCGACTACACCATCACTGCAAAACATGACTGTCCCTTCATGAACACAATACCAAAACATGAGTGTCCCTTCATGAACGTAATACCTCTCGACTACACCATCACTGCAAAACATGACTGTCCCTTCATGAACACAATACCTCTCGACCACACCATCACTGCAAAACATGAGTGTCCCTTCATGAACATAATACCAAAACATGACTGTCCCTTCATGAACATAATACCAAAACATGACTGTCCCTTCATGAACGTAATACCAAAACATGACTGTCCCTTCATGAACGTATTACCTCTCGACTACACCATCACTGCAAAACATGAGTGTCCCTTCATGAACATAATACCAAAACATGACTGTCCCTTCATGAACACAATACCAAAACATGACTGTCCCTTCATGAACATAATACCAAAACATGACTGTCCCTTCATGAACATAATTCCTCTCGACTACACCATCACTGCAAAACATGACTGTCCCTTCATGAACGTAATACCTCTCGACTGCACCATCACTGCAAAACATGACTGTCCCTTCATGAACACAATACCAAAACATGACTGTCCCTTCATGAACGTAATACCTCTCGACTACACCATCACTGCAAAACATGACTGTCCCTTCATGAACGTAATACCTCTCGACTACACCATCACTACAAAACATGACTGTCCCTTCATGAACGTAATACCTCTCGACTACACCATCACTGCAAAACATGACTGTCCCTTCATGAACGTAATACCTCTCGACTACACCATCACTGCAAAACATGACTGTCCCTTCATGAACGTAAATACCTCTCGACTACACCATCACTACAAAACATGATTGTCCCTTCATGAACGTAATACCTCTCGACTACACCATCACTGCAAAACATGACTGTCCCTTCATGAACGTAATACCTCTCGACCACACCATCACTGCAAAACATGACTGTCCCTTCATGAACAGAATACCAAAACATAACTGTCCCTTCATGAACATAATACCTCTCGACTACACCATCACTGCAAAACATGACTGTCCCTTCATGAACATAATACCAAAACATGACTGTCCCTTCATGAACATAATACCTCTCGACTACACCATCACTGCAAAACATGACTGTCCCTTCATGAACGTAATACCTCTCGACTACACCATCACTGCAAAACATGACTGTCCCTTCATGAACGTAATACCTCTCGACCACACCATCACTGCAAAACATGACTGTCACCTCATGAACATAACACCAAAACATGACTGTCCCTTCATGAACATAATACCAAAACATGAGTGTCCCTTCATGAACATAATACCAAAACATGACTGTCCCTTCATGAACGTAATACCTCTCGACTACACCATCACTGCAAAACATGACTGTCCCTTCATGAACGTAATACCTCTCGACTACACCATCACTGCAAAACATGACTGTCCCTTCATGAACGTAATACCTCTCGACTACACCATCACTGCAAAACATGACTGTCCCTTCATGAACATAATACCAAAACATGACTGTCCCTTCATGAACATAATACCAAAACATGACTGTCCCTTCATGAACATAATACCTCTCGACCACACCATCACTGCAAAACATGACTGTCCCTTCATGAACGTAATACCTCTCGACTACACCATCACTGCAAAACATGACTGTCCCTTCATGAACGTAATACCTCTCGACCACACCATCACTGCAAAACATGACTGTCCCTTCATGAACGTAATACCTCTCGACTACACCATCACTGCAAAACATGACTGTCCCTTCATGAACAGAATACCAAAACATGACTGTCCCTTCATGAACATAATACCTCTCGACCACACCATTACTGCAAAACATGACTGTCCCTTCATGAACATCATACCAAAACATGACTGTCCCTTCATGAACATAATACCTCTCGACTACACCATCACTGCAAAACATGACTGTCCCTTCATGAACAGAATACCAAAACATGACTGTCCCTTCATGAACGTAATACCTCTCGACTACACCATCACTGCAAAACATGACTGTCCCTTCATGAACATAATACCTCTTGACTACACCATCACTGCAAAACACCATGATTGTCCCTTCATGAACGTAATACCTCTCGACCACACCATCACTGCAAAACATGACTGTCCCTTCATGAACGTAATACCTCTCGACTACACCATCACTGCAAAACATGACTGTCCCTTCATGAACGTAATACCTCTCGACTACACCATCACTGCAAAACATGACTGTCCCTTCATGAACGTAATACCAAAACATGACTGTCCCTTCATGAACATAATACCAAAACATGACTGTCCCTTCATGAACGTAATACCAAAACATGACTGTCCCTTCATGAACATAATACCAAAACATGACTGTCCCTTCATGAACATAATACCAAAACATGACTGTCCCTTCATGAACATAATACCAAAACATGACTGTCCCTTCATGAACGTAATACCTCTCGACCACACCATCACTGCAAAACATGACTGTCCCTTCATGAACATAATACCTCTTGACTACACCATCACTGCAAAACACCATGATTGTCCCTTCATGAACGTAATACCAAAACATGACTGTCCCTTCATGAACATAATACCAAAACATGACTGTCCCTTCATGAACGTAATACCTCTCGACTACACCATCACTGCAAAACATGACTGTCCCTTCATGAACATCATACCAAAACATGACTGTCCCTTCATGAACATAATACCTCTCGACTACACCATCACTGCAAAACATGACTGTCCCTTCATGAACATAATACCTCTTGACTACACCATCACTGCAAAACACCATGATTGTCCCTTCATGAACGTAATACCAAAACATGACTGTCCCTTCATGAACATAATACCAAAACCTGACTGTCCCTTCATGAACACAATACCAAAACATGACTGTCCCTTCATGAACATAATACCAAAACATGACTGTCCCTTCATGAACATAATACCTCTCGACCACACCATCACTGCAAAACATGACTGTCCCTTCATGAACACAATACCAAAACATGACTGTCCCTTCATGAACACAATACCAAAACATGACTGTCCCTTCATGAACGTAATACCTCTCGACTACACCATCACTGCAAAACATGACTGTCCCTTCATGAACACAATACCAAAACATGAGTGTCCCTTCATGAACGTAATACCTCTCGACTACACCATCACTGCAAAACATGACTGTCCCTTCATGAACACAATACCTCTCGACCACACCATCACTGCAAAACATGAGTGTCCCTTCATGAACATAATACCAAAACATGACTGTCCCTTCATGAACATAATACCAAAACATGACTGTCCCTTCATGAACGTAATACCAAAACATGACTGTCCCTTCATGAACGTATTACCTCTCGACTACACCATCACTGCAAAACATGAGTGTCCCTTCATGAACATAATACCAAAACATGACTGTCCCTTCATGAACACAATACCAAAACATGACTGTCCCTTCATGAACATAATACCAAAACATGACTGTCCCTTCATGAACATAATTCCTCTCGACTACACCATCACTGCAAAACATGACTGTCCCTTCATGAACGTAATACCTCTCGACTGCACCATCACTGCAAAACATGACTGTCCCTTCATGAACACAATACCAAAACATGACTGTCCCTTCATGAACGTAATACCTCTCGACTACACCATCACTGCAAAACATGACTGTCCCTTCATGAACGTAATACCTCTCGACTACACCATCACTGCAAAACATGACTGTCCCTTCATGAACGTAATACCTCTCGACTACACCATCACTGCAAAACATGACTGTCCCTTCATGAACGTAAATACCTCTCGACTACACCATCACTACAAAACATGATTGTCCCTTCATGAACGTAATACCTCTCGACTACACCATCACTGCAAAACATGACTGTCCCTTCATGAACGTAATACCTCTCGACCACACCATCACTGCAAAACATGACTGTCCCTTCATGAACAGAATACCAAAACATAACTGTCCCTTCATGAACATAATACCTCTCGACTACACCATCACTGCAAAACATGACTGTCCCTTCATGAACATAATACCAAAACATGACTGTCCCTTCATGAACATAATACCTCTCGACTACACCATCACTGCAAAACATGACTGTCCCTTCATGAACGTAATACCTCTCGACTACACCATCACTGCAAAACATGACTGTCCCTTCATGAACGTAATACCTCTCGACCACACCATCACTGCAAAACATGACTGTCACCTCATGAACATAACACCAAAACATGACTGTCCCTTCATGAACATAATACCAAAACATGAGTGTCCCTTCATGAACATAATACCAAAACATGACTGTCCCTTCATGAACGTAATACCTCTCGACTACACCATCACTGCAAAACATGACTGTCCCTTCATGAACGTAATACCTCTCGACTACACCATCACTGCAAAACATGACTGTCCCTTCATGAACGTAATACCTCTCGACTACACCATCACTGCAAAACATGACTGTCCCTTCATGAACATAATACCAAAACATGACTGTCCCTTCATGAACATAATACCAAAACATGACTGTCCCTTCATGAACATAATACCTCTCGACCACACCATCACTGCAAAACATGACTGTCCCTTCATGAACGTAATACCTCTCGACCACACCATCACTGCAAAACATGACTGTCCCTTCATGAACATAATACCAAAACATGAGTGTCCCTTCATGAACGTAATACCTCTCGACTACACCATCACTGCAAAACATGACTGTCCCTTCATGAACATAATACCTCTCGACCACACCATCACTGCAAAACATGAGTGTACCTTCATGAGCATAATACCAAAACATGACTGTCCCTTCATGAACGTAATACCTCTCGACTACACCATCACTGCAAAACATGACTGTACCTTCATGAACATAATACCAAAACATGACTGTCCCTTCATGAACGTAATACCTCTCGACTACACCATCACTGCAAAACATGACTGTACCTTCATGAGCATAATACCAAAACATGACTGTCCCTTCATGAACGTAATACCTCTCGACTACACCATCACTGCAAAACATGACTGTCCCTTCATGAACATAATACCTCTCGACCACACCATCACTGCAAAACATGACTGTCCCTTCATGAACATAATACCAAAACATGACTGTCCCTTCATGAACATAATACCAAAACATGACTGTCCCTTCATGAACATAATACCAAAACATGACTGTCCCTTCATGAACATAATACCTCTCGACTACACCATCACTCCAAAACATGACTGTCCCTTCATGAACGTAATACCTCTCGACTACACCATCACTGCAAAACATGACTGTACCTTCATGAGCATAATACCAAAACATGACTGTCCCTTCATGAACGTAATACCTCTCGACTACACCATCACTGCAAAACATGACTGTCCCTTCATGAACATAATACCTCTCGACCACACCATCACTGCAAAACATGACTGTCCCTTCATGAACATAATACCAAAACATGACTGTCCCTTCATGAACGTAATACCTCTCGACTACACCATCACTGCAAAACATGACTGTCCCTTCATGAACATAATACCTCTCGACCACACCATCACTGCAAAACATGACTGTCCCTTCATGAACATAATACCAAAACATGACTGTCCCTTCATGAACATAATACCAAAACATGACTGTCCCTTCATGAACATAATACCTCTCGACCACACCATCACTGCAAAACATGACTGTCCCTTCATGAACATAATACCAAAACATGACTGTCCCTTCATGAACATAATACCAAAACATGACTGTCCCTTCATGAACATAATACCAAAACATGACTGTCCCTTCATGAACATAATACCAAAACATGACTGTCCCTTCATGAACATAATACCTCTCGACCACACCATCACTGCAAAACATGACTGTCCCTACATGAACATAATACCAAAACATGACTGTCCCTTCATGAACATAATACCTCTCGACTACACCATCACTGCAAAACATGACTGTCCCTTCATGAACATAATACCAAAACATGACTGTCCCTTCATGAACATAATACCTCTCGACCACACCATCACTGCAAAACATGACTGTCCCTACATGAACATAATACCAAAACATGACTGTCCCTTCATGAACATAATACCAAAACATGACTGTCCCTTCATGAACATAATACCTCTCGACCACACCATCACTGCAAAACATGACTGTCCCTTCATGAACGTAATACCTCTCGACCACACCATCACTGCAAAACATGACTGTCCCTTCATGAACATAATACCAAAACATGACTGTCCCTTCATGAACATAATACCTCTCGACCACACCATCACTGCAAAACATGACTGTCCCTTCATGAACATAATACCTCTCGACCACACCATCACTGCAAAACATGACTGTCCCTTCATGAACATAATACCAAAACATGACTGCCCCTTCATGAACATAATACCAAAACATGACTGTCCCTTCATGAACATAATACCAAAACATGACTGTCCCTTCATGAACGTAATACCAAAACATGACTGTCCCTTCATGAACGTATTACCTCTCGACTACACCATCACTGCAAAACATGAGTGTCCCTTCATGAACATAATACCAAAACATGACTGTCCCTTCATGAACACAATACCAAAACATGACTGTCCCTTCATGAACATAATACCAAAACATGACTGTCCCTTCATGAACATAATTCCTCTCGACTACACCATCACTGCAAAACATGACTGTCCCTTCATGAACGTAATACCTCTCGACTGCACCATCACTGCAAAACATGACTGTCCCTTCATGAACACAATACCAAAACATGACTGTCCCTTCATGAACGTAATACCTCTCGACTACACCATCACTGCAAAACATGACTGTCCCTTCATGAACGTAATACCTCTCGACTACACCATCACTACAAAACATGACTGTCCCTTCATAAACGTAATACCTCTCGACTACACCATCACTGCAAAACATGACTGTCCCTTCATGAACGTAATACCTCTCGACTACACCATCACTGCAAAACATGACTGTCCCTTCATGAACGTAAATACCTCTCGACTACACCATCACTACAAAACATGATTGTCCCTTCATGAACGTAATACCTCTCGACTACACCATCACTGCAAAACATGACTGTCCCTTCATGAACGTAATACCTCTCGACCACACCATCACTGCAAAACATGACTGTCCCTTCATGAACAGAATACCAAAACATAACTGTCCCTTCATGAACATAATACCTCTCGACTACACCATCACTGCAAAACATGACTGTCCCTTCATGAACATAATACCAAAACATGACTGTCCCTTCATGAACATAATACCTCTCGACTACACCATCACTGCAAAACATGACTGTCCCTTCATGAACATAATACCTCTCGACCACACCATCACTGCAAAACATGACTGTCACCTCATGAACATAACACCAAAACATGACTGTCCCTTCATGAACATAATACCAAAACATGAGTGTCCCTTCATGAACATAATACCAAAACATGACTGTCCCTTCATGAACGTAATACCTCTCGACTACACCATCACTGCAAAACATGACTGTCCCTTCATGAACGTAATACCTCTCGACTACACCATCACTGCAAAACATGACTGTCCCTTCATGAACGTAATACCTCTCGACTACACCATCACTGCAAAACATGACTGTCCCTTCATGAACATGATACCAAAACATGACTGTCCCTTCATGAACATAATACCAAAACATGACTGTCCCTTCATGAACATAATACCTCTCGACCACACCATCACTGCAAAACATGACTGTCCCTTCATGAACGTAATACCTCTCGACCACACCATCACTGCAAAACATGACTGTCCCTTCATGAACATAATACCAAAACATGAGTGTCCCTTCATGAACGTAATACCTCTCGACTACACCATCACTGCAAAACATGACTGTCCCTTCATGAACATAATACCTCTCGACCACACCATCACTGCAAAACATGAGTGTACCTTCATGAGCATAATACCAAAACATGACTGTCCCTTCATGAACGTAATACCTCTCGACTACACCATCACTGCAAAACATGACTGTACCTTCATGAACATAATACCAAAACATGACTGTCCCTTCATGAACGTAATACCTCTCGACTACACCATCACTGCAAAACATGACTGTCCCTTCATGAACATAATACCTCTCGACCACACCATCACTGCAAAACATGAGTGTACCTTCATGAGCATAATACCAAAACATGACTGTCCCTTCATGAACGTAATACCTCTCGACTACACCATCACTGCAAAACATGACTGTCCCTTCATGAACATAATACCTCTCGACCACACCATCACTGCAAAACATGACTGTCCCTTCATGAACATAATACCAAAACATGACTGTCCCTTCATGAACATAATACCAAAACATGACTGTCCCTTCATGAACATAATACCAAAACATGACTGTCCCTTCATGAACATAATACCTCTCGACTACACCATCACTGCAAAACATGACTGTCCCTTCATGAACGTAATACCTCTCGACTACACCATCACTGCAAAACATGACTGTACCTTCATGAGCATAATACCAAAACATGACTCCCTTCATGAACGTAATACCTCTCGACTACACCATCACTGCAAAACATGACTGTCCCTTCATGAACATAATACCAAAACATGACTGTCCCTTCAAGAACGTAATACCTCTCGACTACACCATCACTGCAAAACATGACTGTCCCTTCATGAACATAATACCTCTCGACCACACCATCACTGCAAAACATGACTGTCCCTTCATGAACATAATACCAAAACATGACTGTCCCTTCATGAACATAATACCAAAACATGACAGTCCCTTCATGAACATAATACCTCTCGACTACACCATCACTGCAAAACATGACTGTCCCTTCATGAACATAATACCAAAACATGACTGTCACTTCATGAACATAATACCTCTCGACCACACCATCACTGCAAAACATGATTGTCCCTTCATGAACGTAATACCTCTCGACTACACCATCACTGCAAAACATGACTGTCCCTTCATGAACATAATACCAAAACATGACTGTCCCTTCATGAACATAATACCAAAACATGACAGTCCCTTCATGAACATAATACCTCTCGACTACACCATCACTGCAAAACATGACTGTCCCTTCATGAACATAATACCAAAACATGACTGTCCCTTCATGAACGTAATACCTCTCGACTACACCATCACTGCAAAACATGACTGTCCCTTCATGAACACAATACCAAAACATGAGTGTCCCTTCATGAACACAATACCAAAACATGACTGTCCCTTCATGAACACAATACCAAAACATGACTGTCCCTTCATGAACACAATACCAAAACATGACTGTCCCTTCATGAACACAATACCTCTCGACTACACCATCACTGCAAAACATGACTGTCCCTTCATGAACGTAATACCTCTCGACCACACCATCACTGCAAAACACCATGATTGTCCCTTCATGAACGTAATACCTCTCGACCACACCATCACTGCAAAACATGACTGTCCCTTCATGAACGTAATACCTCTCGACTACACCATCACTGCAAAACATGACTGTCCCTTCATGAACACAATACCAAAACATGAGTGTCCCTTCATGAACACAATACCAAAACATGACTGTCCCTTCATGAACACAATACCAAAACATGACTGTCCCTTCATGAACACAATACCAAAACATGACTGTCCCTTCATGAACGTAATAACTCTCGACTACACCATCACTGCAAAACATGACTGTCCCTTCATGAACGTAATACCTCTCGACCACACCATCACTGCAAAACACCATGATTGTCCCTTCATGAACGTAATACCTCTCGACCACACCATCACTGCAAAACATGACTGTCCCTTCATGAACGTAATACCTCTCGACTACACCATCACTGCAAAACATGACTGTCCCTTCATGAACGTAATACCTCTCGACTACACCATCACTGCAAAACATGACTGTCCCTTCATGAACGTAATACCAAACCATGACTGTCCCTTCATGAACATAATACCAAAACATGACTGTCCCTTCATGAACGTAATACCAAAACATGACTGTCCCTTCATGAACATAATACCAAAACATGACTGTCCCTTCATGAACGTAATACCTCTCGACCACACCATCACTGCAAAACATGACTGTCCCTTCATGAACGTAATACCTCTCGACCACACCATCACTGCAAAACATGACTGTCCCTTCATGAACATAATACCAAAACATGACTGTCCCTTCATGAACGTATTACCTCTCGACTACACCATCACTGCAAAACATGACTGTCCCTTCATGAACATCATACCAAAACATGACTGTCCCTTCATGAACATAATACCTCTCGACTACACCATCACTGCAAAACATGACTGTCCCTTCATGAACATAATACCAAAACATGACTGTCCCTTCATGAACGTAATACCTCTCGACTACACCATCACTGCAAAACATGACTGTCCCTTCATGAACATAATACCTCTTGACTACACCATCACTGCAAAACATGACTGTCACTTCATGAACATAATACCTCTCGACTACACCATCACTGCAAAACACCATGATTGTCCCTTCATGAACGTAATACCAAAACATGACTGTCCCTTCATGAACATAATACCAAAACATGACTGTCCCTTCATGAACATAATACCAAAACATGACTGTCCCTTCATGAACGTAATACCTCTCGACTACACCATCACTGCAAAACATGACTGTCCCTTCATGAACACAATACCAAAACATGAGTGTCCCTTCATGAACACAATACCAAAACATGACTGTCCCTTCATGAACATAATACCAAAACATGACTGTCCCTTCATGAACATAATACCAAAACATGACTGTCCCTTCATGAACGTAATACCTCTCGACTACACCATCACTGCAAAACATGACTGTCCCTTCATGAACGTAATACCTCTCGACCACACCATCACTGCAAAACACCATGATTGTCCCTTCATGAACGTAATACCTCTCGACCACACCATCACTGCAAAACATGACTGTCCCTTCATGAACGTAATACCTCTCGACTACACCATCACTGCAAAACATGACTGTCCCTTCATGAACGTAATACCTCTCGACTACACCATCACTGCAAAACATGACTGTCCCTTCATGAACGTAATACCAAACCATGACTGTCCCTTCATGAACATAATACCAAAACATGACTGTCCCTTCATGAACGTAATACCAAAACATGACTGTCCCTTCATGAACATAATACCAAAACATGACTGTCCCTTCATGAACGTAATACCTCTCGACCACACCATCACTGCAAAACATGACTGTCCCTTCATGAACGTAATACCTCTCGACCACACCATCACTGCAAAACATGACTGTCCCTTCATGAACATAATACCAAAACATGACTGTCCCTTCATGAACGTATTACCTCTCGACTACACCATCACTGCAAAACATGACTGTCCCTTCATGAACATCATACCAAAACATGACTGTCCCTTCATGAGCATAATACCTCTCGACTACACCATCACTGCAAAACATGACTGTCCCTTCATGAACATAATACCAAAACATGACTGTCCCTTCATGAACATAATACCTCTCGACCACACCATCACTGCAAAACATGACTGTCCCTTCATGAACATCATACCAAAACATGACTGTCCCTTCATGAACGTAATACCTCTCGACTACACCATCACTGCAAAACATGACTGTCCCTTCATGAACATAATACCTCTTGACTACACCATCACTGCAAAACATGACTGTCCCTTCATGAACATAATACCTCTCGACTACACCATCACTGCAAAACACCATGATTGTCCCTTCATGAACGTAATACCAAAACATGACTGTCCCTTCATGAACATAATACCAAAACCTGACTGTCCCTTCATGAACACAATACCAAAACATGACTGTCCCTTCATGAACATAATACCAAAACATGACTGTCCCTTCATGAACATAATACCTCTCGACCACACCATCACTGCAAAACATGACTGTCCCTTCATGAACACAATACCAAAATATGACTGTCCCTTCATGAACACAATACCAAAACATGACTGTCCCTTCATGAACGTAATACCTCTCGACTACACCATCACTGCAAAACATGACTGTCCCTTCATGAACACAATACCAAAACATGAGTGTCCCTTCATGAACGTAATACCTCTCGACTACACCATCACTGCAAAACATGACTGTCCCTTCATGAACACAATACCTCTCGACCACACCATCACTGCAAAACATGAGTGTCCCTTCATGAACATAATACCAAAACATGACTGTCACTTCATGAACGTAATACCAAAACATGACTGTCCCTTCATGAACGTATTACCTCTCGACTACACCATCACTGCAAAACATGAGTGTCCCTTCATGAACATAATACCAAAACATGACTGTCCCTTCATGAACACAATACCAAAACATGACTGTCCCTTCATGAACATAATACCAAAACATGACTGTCCCTTCATGAACATAATTCCTCTCGACTACACCATCACTGCAAAACATGACTGTCCCTTCATGAACGTAATACCTCTCGACTACACCATCACTGCAAAACATGACTGTCCCTTCATGAACACAATACCAAAACATGAGTGTCCCTTCATGAACGTAATACCTCTCGACTGCACCATCACTGCAAAACATGACTGTCCCTTCATGAACACAATACCAAAACATGACTATCCCTTCATGAACGTAATACCTCTCGACTACACCATCACTGCAAAACATGACTGTCCCTTCATGAACGTAATACCTCTCGACTACACCATCACTACAAAACATGACTGTCCCTTCATGAACGTAATACCTCTCGACTACACCATCACTGCAAAACATGACTGTCCCTTCATGAACGTAATACCTCTCGACTACACCATCACTGCAAAACATGACTGTCCCTTCATGAACGTAAATACCTCTCGACTACACCATCACTACAAAACATGACTGTCCCTTCATAAACGTAATACCTCTCGACTACACCATCACTACAAAACATGACTGTCCCTTCATGAACGTAATACCTCTCGACTACACCATCACTACAAAACATGACTGTCCCTTCATGAACATAATACCAAAACATGACTGTCCCTTCATGAACGTAATACCTCTCGACCACACCATCACTGCAAAACATGACTGTCCCTTCATGAACGTAATACCTCTCGACTACACAATCACTGCAAAACATGACTGTACCTTCATGAACGAAATACCTCTCGACCACACCATCACTGCAAAACATGACTGTCCCTTCATGAACGTAATACCTCTCGACCACACCATCACTGCAAAACATGACTGTCACTTCATGAACGTAATACCTCTCGACTACACCATCACTGCAAAACATGACTGTCCCTTCATGAACGTAATACCTCTCGACCACATCATCACTGCAAAACATGACTGTACCTTCATGAACGTAATACCTCTCGACCACACCATCACTGCAAAACATGACTGTCCCTTCATGAACGTAATACCTCTCGACGACACCATCACTGCAAAACATGACTGTCCCTTCATGAACGTAATACCTCTCGACCACACCATCACTGCAAAACATGACTGTCCCTTCATGAACGTAATACCTCTCGACTACACCATCACTGCAAAACATGACTGTCCCTTCATGAACGTAATACCTCTCAACTACACCATCACTGCAAAACATGACTGTCCCTTCATGAACATCATACCAAAACATGACTGTCCCTTCATGAACACAATACCTCTCGACTACACCATCACTGCAAAACATGACTGTCCCTTCATGAACGTAATACCTCTCGACCACACCATCACTGCAAAACATGACTGTCCCTTCATGAACATCATACCAAAACATGACTGTCCCTTCATGAACATAATACCAAAACATGACTGTCACTTCATGAACGTAATACCAAAACATGACTGTCCCTTCATGAACGTAATACCTCTCGACTACACCATCACTACAAAACATGACTGTCCCTTCATGAACGTAATACCTCTCGACTACACCATCACTACAAAACATGACTGTCCCTTCATGAACGTAATACCTCTCGACTACACCATCACTGCAAAACATGACTGTCCCTTCATGAACGTAATACCTCTCGACTACACCATCACTACAAAACATGACTGTCCCTTCATGAACGTAATACCTCTCGACTACACCATCACTGCAAAACATGACTGTCCCTTCATGAACGTAATACCTCTCGACTACACCATCACTACAAAACATGACTGTCCCTTCATGAACATAATACCAAAACATGACTGTCCCTTCATGAACGTAATACCTCTCGACCACACCATCACTGCAAAACATGACTGTCCCTTCATGAACATAATACCAAAACATGACTGTCCCTTCATGAATGTAATACCTCTCAACTACACCATCACTGCAAAACATGACTGTCCCTTCATGAACATCATACCAAAACATGACTGTCCCTTCATGAACATAATACCAAAACATGACTGTCCCTTCATGAACACAATACCTCTCGACTACACCATCACTGCAAAACATGACTGTCCCTTCATGAACGTAATACCTCTCGACCACACCATCACTGCAAAACATGACTGTCCCTTCATGAACATCATACCAAAACATGACTGTCCCTTCATGAACGTAATACCAAAACATGACTGTCCCTTCATGAACGTAATACCTCTCGACTACACCATCACTGCAAAACATGACTGTCCCTTCATGAACACAATAGCAAAACATGACTGTCCCTTCATGAACATAATACCAAAACATGACTGTCCCTTCATGAACGTAATACCTCTCGACTACACCATCATTGCAAAACATGACTTTCCCTTCATGAACATAATACCAAAACATGACTGTCCCTTCATGAACATAATACCTCTCGACTACACCATCACTGCAAAACATGACTGTCCCTTCATGAACGTAATACCTCTCGACTACACCATCACTGCAAAACATGACTGTCCCTTCATGAACGTAATACCTCTCGACCACACCATCACTGCAAAACATGACTGTCCCTTCATGAACAGAATACCAAAACATAACTGTCCCTTCATGAACATAATACCTCTCGACTACACCATCACTGCAAAACATGACTGTCCCTTCATGAACATAATACCAAAACATGACTGTCCCTTCATGAACATAATACCTCTCGACTACACCATCACTGCAAAACATGACTGTCCCTTCATGAACGTAATACCTCTCGACTACACCATCACTGCAAAACATGACTGTCCCTTCATGAACGTAATACCTCTCGACCACACCATCACTGCAAAACATGACTGTCACCTCATGAACGTAATACCTCTCGACCACACCATCACTGCAAAACATGACTGTCCCTTCATGAACATAACACCAAAACATGACTGTCCCTTCATGAACATAATACCAAAACATGAGTGTCCCTTCATGAACATAATACCAAAACATGACTGTCCCTTCATGAACATAATACCTCTCGACTACACCATCACTGCAAAACATGACTGTCCCTTCATGAACGTAATACCTCTCGACTACACCATCACTGCAAAACATGACTGTCCCTTCATGAACGTAATACCTCTCGACTACACCATCACTGCAAAACATGACTGTCCCTTCATGAACATAATACCAAAACATGACTGTCCCTTCATGAACATAATACCAAAACATGACTGTCCCTTCATGAACATAATACCTCTCGACCACACCATCACTGCAAAACATGACTGTCCCTTCATGAACGTAATACCTCTCGACCACACCATCACTGCAAAACATGACTGTCCCTTCATGAACATAATACCAAAACATGAGTGTCCCTTCATGAACGTAATACCTCTCGACTACACCATCACTGCAAAACATGACTGTCCCTTCATGAACACAATACCAAAACATGACTGTCCCTTCATGAACACAATACCAAAACATGACTGTCACTTCATGAACATAATACCAAAACATGACTGTCACTTCATGAACGTAATACCTCTCGACTACACCATCACTGCAAAACATGACTGTCCCTTCATGAACATAATACCTCTCGACCACACCATCACTGCAAAACATGAGTGTACCTTCATGAGCATAATACCAAAACATGACTGTCCCTTCATGAACGTAATACCTCTCGACTACACCATCACTGCAAAACATGACTGTACCTTCATGAACATAATACCAAAACATGACTGTCCCTTCATGAACGTAATACCTCTCGACTACACCATCACTGCAAAACATGACTGTCCCTTCATGAACACAATAGCAAAACATGACTGTCCCTTCATGAACATAATACCAAAACATGACTGTCCCTTCATGAACGTAATACCTCTCGACTACACCATCATTGCAAAACATGACTTTCCCTTCATGAACATAATACCAAAACATGACTGTCCCTTCATGAACATAATACCTCTCGACTACACCATCACTGCAAAACATGACTGTCCCTTCATGAACGTAATACCTCTCGACTACACCATCACTGCAAAACATGACTGTCCCTTCATGAACGTAATACCTCTCGACCACACCATCACTGCAAAACATGACTGTCCCTTCATGAACAGAATACCAAAACATAACTGTCCCTTCATGAACATAATACCTCTCGACTACACCATCACTGCAAAACATGACTGTCCCTTCATGAACATAATACCAAAACATGACTGTCCCTTCATGAACATAATACCTCTCGACTACACCATCACTGCAAAACATGACTGTCCCTTCATGAACGTAATACCTCTCGACCACACCATCACTGCAAAACATGACTGTCACCTCATGAACGTAATACCTCTCGACTACACCATCACTGCAAAACATGACTGTACCTTCATGAGCATAATACCAAAACATGACTGTCCCTTCATGAACGTAATACCTCTCGACTACACCATCACTGCAAAACATGACTGTACCTTCATGAGCATAATACCAAAACATGACTGTCCCTTCATGAACGTAATACCTCTCGACTACACCATCACTGCAAAACATGACTGTCCCTTCATGAACATAATACCTCTCGACCACACCATCACTGCAAAACATGACTGTCCCTTCATGAACATAATACCAAAACATGACTGTCCCTTCATGAACATAATACCAAAACATGACTGTCCCTTCATGAACATAATACCAAAACATGACTGTCCCTTCATGAACATAATACCAAAACATGACTGTCCCTTCATGAACATAATACCTCTCGACTACACCATCACTGCAAAACATGACTGTCCCTTCATGAACGTAATACCTCTCGACTACACCATCACTGCAAAACATGACTGTACCTTCATGAGCATAATACCAAAACATGACTGTCCCTTCATGAACGTAATACCTCTCGACTACACCATCACTGCAAAACATGACTGTCCCTTCATGAACATAATACCTCTCGACCACACCATCACTGCAAAACATGACTGTCCCTTCATGAACGTAATACCTCTCGACTACACCATCACTGCAAAACATGACTGTCACTTCATGAACATAATACCTCTCGACCACACCATCACTGCAAAACATGACTGTCCCTTCATGAACATAATACCAAAACATGACTGTCCCTTCATGAACATAATACCAAAACATGACTGTCCCTTCATGAACATAATACCTCTCGACCACACCATCACTGCAAAACATGACTGTCCCTTCATGAACATAATACCAAAACATGACTGTCCCTTCATGAACATAATACCAAAACATGACTGTCCCTTCATGAACATAATACCAAAACATGACTGTCCCTTCATGAACATAATACCTCTCGACCACACCATCACTGCAAAACATGACTGTCCCTACATGAACATAATACCAAAACATGACTGTCCCTTCATGAACATAATACCTCTCGACTACACCATCACTGCAAAACATGACTGTCCCTTCATGAACATAATACCAAAACATGACTGTCCCTTCATGAACATAATACCTCTCGACCACACCATCACTGCAAAACATGACTGTCCCTACATGAACATAATACCAAAACATGACTGTCCCTTCATGAACATAATACCAAAACATGACTGTCCCTTCATGAACATAATACCTCTCGACCACACCATCACTGCAAAACATGACTGTCCCTTCATGAACGTAATACCTCTCGACCACACCATCACTGCAAAACATGACTGTCCCTTCATGAACATAATACCAAAACATGACTGTCCCTTCATGAACATAATACCTCTCGACCACACCATCACTGCAAAACATGACTGTCCCTTCATGAACATAATACCTCTCGACCACACCATCACTGCAAAACATGACTGTCCCTTCATGAACATAATACCAAAACATGACTGTCCCTTCATGAACATAATACCAAAACATGACTGTCCCTTCATGAACATAATACCTCTCGACCACACCATCACTGCAAAACATGACTGTCCATTCATGAACATAATACCAAAACATGACTGTCCCTTCATGAACATAATACCAAAACATGACAGTCCCTTCATGAACATAATACCTCTCGACTACACCATCACTGCAAAACATGACTGTCCCTTCATGAACATAATACCAAAACATGACTGTCCCTTCATGAACGTAATACCTCTCAACTACACCATCACTGCAAAACATGACTGTCCCTTCATGAACACAATACCAAAACATGACTGTCCCTTCATGAACACAATACCAAAACATGACTGTCCCTTCATGAACACAATACCAAAACATGACTGTCCCTTCATGAACGTAATACCTCTCGACTACACAATCACTGCAAAACATGACTGTCCCTTCATGAACGTAATACCTCTCGACCACACCATCACTGCAAAACATGACTGTCCCTTCATGAACGTAATACCTCTCGACTACACCATCACTGCAAAACATGACTGTCCCTTCATGAACAGAATACCAAAACATGACTGTCCCTTCATGAACATAATACCTCTCGACCACACCATCACTGCAAAACATGACTGTCCCTTCATGAACATAATACCAAAACATGACTGTCCCTTCATGAACATCATACCAAAACCTGACTGTCCCTTCATGAACACAATACCAAAACATGACTGTCCCTTCATGAACATAATACCTCTCGACTACACCATCACTGCAAAACATGACTGTCCCTTCATGAACACAATACCAAAACATGACTGTCCCTTCATGAACACAATACCAAAACATGAGTGTCCCTTCATGAACGTAATACCTCTCGACTACACCATCACTGCAAAACATGACTGTCCCTTCATGAACGTAATACCTCTCGACTACACCATCACTGCAAAACATGACTGTCCCTTCATCAACATAATACCAAAACATGACTGTCCCTTCATGAACATAATACCAAAACATGACTGTCCCTTCATGAACGTAATACCTCTCGACTACACCATCACTGCAAAACATGACTGTCCCTTCATGAACGTAATACCTCTCGACCACACCATCACTGCAAAACATGACTGTCCCTTCATGAACATAATACCAAAACATGACTGTCCCTTCATGAACATAATACCTCTCGACCACACCATCACTGCAAAACATGACTGTCCCTTCATGAACATAATACCTCTCGACCACACCATCACTGCAAAACATGACTGTCCCTTCATGAACATAATACCAAAACATGACTGTCCCTTCATGAACATAATACCAAAACATGACTGTCCCTTCATGAACATAATACCTCTCGACCACACCATCACTGCAAAACATGACTGTCCCTTCAAGAACATAATACCAAAACATGACTGTCCCTTCATGAACATAATACCAAAACATGACAGTCCCTTCATGAACATAATACCTCTCGACTACACCATCACTGCAAAACATGACTGTCCCTTCATGAACACAATACCAAAACATGACTGTCCCTTCATGAACGTAATACCTCTCGACTACACCATCACTGCAAAACATGACTGTCCCTTCATGAACACAATACCAAAACATGAGTGTCCCTTCATGAACGTAATACCTCTCGACTACACCATCACTGCAAAACATGACTGTCCCTTCATGAACACAATACCTCTCGACCACACCATCACTGCAAAACATGAGTGTCCCTTCATGAACATAATACCAAAACATGACTGTCACTTCATGAACGTAATACCAAAACATGACTGTCCCTTCATGAACGTATTACCTCTCGACTACACCATCACTGCAAAACATGAGTGTCCCTTCATGAACATAATACCAAAACATGACTGTCCCTTCATGAACACAATACCAAAACATGACTGTCCCTTCATGAACATAATACCAAAACATGACTGTCCCTTCATGAACATAATTCCTCTCGACTACACCATCACTGCAAAACATGACTGTCCCTTCATGAACGTAATACCTCTCGACTACACCATCACTGCAAAACATGACTGTCCCTTCATGAACACAATACCAAAACATGAGTGTCCCTTCATGAACGTAATACCTCTCGACTGCACCATCACTGCAAAACATGACTGTCCCTTCATGAACACAATACCAAAACATGACTATCCCTTCATGAACGTAATACCTCTCGACTACACCATCACTGCAAAACATGACTGTCCCTTCATGAACGTAATACCTCTCGACTACACCATCACTACAAAACATGACTGTCCCTTCATGAACGTAATACCTCTCGACTACACCATCACTGCAAAACATGACTGTCCCTTCATGAACGTAATACCTCTCGACTACACCATCACTGCAAAACATGACTGTCCCTTCATGAACGTAAATACCTCTCGACTACACCATCACTACAAAACATGACTGTCCCTTCATGAACGTAATACCTCTCGACTACACCATCACTACAAAACATGACTGTCCCTTCATGAACGTAATACCTCTCGACTACACCATCACTACAAAACATGACTGTCCCTTCATGAACATAATACCAAAACATGACTGTCCCTTCATGAACGTAATACCTCTCGACCACACCATCACTGCAAAACATGACTGTCCCTTCATGAACGTAATACCTCTCGACTACACAATCACTGCAAAACATGACTGTACCTTCATGAACGAAATACCTCTCGACCACACCATCACTGCAAAACATGACTGTCCCTTCATGAACGTAATACCTCTCGACCACACCATCACTGCAAAACATGACTGTCACTTCATGAACGTAATACCTCTCGACTACACCATCACTGCAAAACATGACTGTCCCTTCATGAACGTAATACCTCTCGACCACATCATCACTGCAAAACATGACTGTACCTTCATGAACGTAATACCTCTCGACCACACCATCACTGCAAAACATGACTGTCCCTTCATGAACGTAATACCTCTCGACGACACCATCACTGCAAAACATGACTGTCCCTTCATGAACGTAATACCTCTCGACCACACCATCACTGCAAAACATGACTGTCCCTTCATGAACGTAATACCTCTCGACTACACCATCACTGCAAAACATGACTGTCCCTTCATGAACGTAATACCTCTCAACTACACCATCACTGCAAAACATGACTGTCCCTTCATGAACATCATACCAAAACATGACTGTCCCTTCATGAACACAATACCTCTCGACTACACCATCACTTCCAAACATGACTGTCCCTTCATGAACGTAATACCTCTCGACCACACCATCACTGCAAAACATGACTGTCCCTTCATGAACATCATACCAAAACATGACTGTCCCTTCATGAACATAATACCAAAACATGACTGTCACTTCATGAACGTAATACCAAAACATGACTGTCCCTTCATGAACGTAATACCTCTCGACTACACCATCACTACAAAACATGACTGTCCCTTCATGAACGTAATACCTCTCGACTACACCATCACTACAAAACATGACTGTCCCTTCATGAACGTAATACCTCTCGACTACACCATCACTGCAAAACATGACTGTCCCTTCATGAACGTAATACCTCTCGACTACACCATCACTACAAAACATGACTGTCCCTTCATGAACGTAATACCTCTCGACTACACCATCACTGCAAAACATGACTGTCCCTTCATGAACGTAATACCTCTCGACTACACCATCACTACAAAACATGACTGTCCCTTCATGAACATAATACCAAAACATGACTGTCCCTTCATGAACGTAATACCTCTCGACCACACCATCACTGCAAAACATGACTGTCCCTTCATGAACATAATACCAAAACATGACTGTCCCTTCATGAATGTAATACCTCTCAACTACACCATCACTGCAAAACATGACTGTCCCTTCATGAACATCATACCAAAACATGACTGTCCCTTCATGAACATAATACCAAAACATGACTGTCCCTTCATGAACACAATACCTCTCGACTACACCATCACTGCAAAACATGACTGTCCCTTCATGAACGTAATACCTCTCGACCACACCATCACTGCAAAACATGACTGTCCCTTCATGAACATCATACCAAAACATGACTGTCCCTTCATGAACGTAATACCAAAACATGACTGTCCCTTCATGAACGTAATACCTCTCGACTACACCATCACTGCAAAACATGACTGTCCCTTCATGAACACAATAGCAAAACATGACTGTCCCTTCATGAACATAATACCAAAACATGACTGTCCCTTCATGAACGTAATACCTCTCGACTACACCATCATTGCAAAACATGACTTTCCCTTCATGAACATAATACCAAAACATGACTGTCCCTTCATGAACATAATACCTCTCGACTACACCATCACTGCAAAACATGACTGTCCCTTCATGAACGTAATACCTCTCGACTACACCATCACTGCAAAACATGACTGTCCCTTCATGAACGTAATACCTCTCGACCACACCATCACTGCAAAACATGACTGTCCCTTCATGAACAGAATACCAAAACATAACTGTCCCTTCATGAACATAATACCTCTCGACTACACCATCACTGCAAAACATGACTGTCCCTTCATGAACATAATACCAAAACATGACTGTCCCTTCATGAACATAATACCTCTCGACTACACCATCACTGCAAAACATGACTGTCCCTTCATGAACGTAATACCTCTCGACTACACCATCACTGCAAAACATGACTGTCCCTTCATGAACGTAATACCTCTCGACCACACCATCACTGCAAAACATGACTGTCACCTCATGAACGTAATACCTCTCGACCACACCATCACTGCAAAACATGACTGTCCCTTCATGAACATAACACCAAAACATGACTGTCCCTTCATGAACATAATACCAAAACATGAGTGTCCCTTCATGAACATAATACCAAAACATGACTGTCCCTTCATGAACATAATACCTCTCGACTACACCATCACTGCAAAACATGACTGTCCCTTCATGAACGTAATACCTCTCGACTACACCATCACTGCAAAACATGACTGTCCCTTCATGAACGTAATACCTCTCGACTACACCATCACTGCAAAACATGACTGTCCCTTCATGAACATAATACCAAAACATGACTGTCCCTTCATGAACATAATACCAAAACATGACTGTCCCTTCATGAACATAATACCTCTCGACCACACCATCACTGCAAAACATGACTGTCCCTTCATGAACGTAATACCTCTCGACCACACCATCACTGCAAAACATGACTGTCCCTTCATGAACATAATACCAAAACATGAGTGTCCCTTCATGAACGTAATACCTCTCGACTACACCATCACTGCAAAACATGACTGTCCCTTCATGAACACAATACCAAAACATGACTGTCCCTTCATGAACACAATACCAAAACATGACTGTCACTTCATGAACATAATACCAAAACATGACTGTCACTTCATGAACGTAATACCTCTCGACTACACCATCACTGCAAAACATGACTGTCCCTTCATGAACATAATACCTCTCGACCACACCATCACTGCAAAACATGAGTGTACCTTCATGAGCATAATACCAAAACATGACTGTCCCTTCATGAACGTAATACCTCTCGACTACACCATCACTGCAAAACATGACTGTACCTTCATGAACATAATACCAAAACATGACTGTCCCTTCATGAACGTAATACCTCTCGACTACACCATCACTGCAAAACATGACTGTCCCTTCATGAACACAATAGCAAAACATGACTGTCCCTTCATGAACATAATACCAAAACATGACTGTCCCTTCATGAACGTAATACCTCTCGACTACACCATCATTGCAAAACATGACTTTCCCTTCATGAACATAATACCAAAACATGACTGTCCCTTCATGAACATAATACCTCTCGACTACACCATCACTGCAAAACATGACTGTCCCTTCATGAACGTAATACCTCTCGACTACACCATCACTGCAAAACATGACTGTCCCTTCATGAACGTAATACCTCTCGACCACACCATCACTGCAAAACATGACTGTCCCTTCATGAACAGAATACCAAAACATAACTGTCCCTTCATGAACATAATACCTCTCGACTACACCATCACTGCAAAACATGACTGTCCCTTCATGAACATAATACCAAAACATGACTGTCCCTTCATGAACATAATACCTCTCGACTACACCATCACTGCAAAACATGACTGTCCCTTCATGAACGTAATACCTCTCGACCACACCATCACTGCAAAACATGACTGTCACCTCATGAACGTAATACCTCTCGACTACACCATCACTGCAAAACATGACTGTACCTTCATGAGCATAATACCAAAACATGACTGTCCCTTCATGAACGTAATACCTCTCGACTACACCATCACTGCAAAACATGACTGTACCTTCATGAGCATAATACCAAAACATGACTGTCCCTTCATGAACGTAATACCTCTCGACTACACCATCACTGCAAAACATGACTGTCCCTTCATGAACATAATACCTCTCGACCACACCATCACTGCAAAACATGACTGTCCCTTCATGAACATAATACCAAAACATGACTGTCCCTTCATGAACATAATACCAAAACATGACTGTCCCTTCATGAACATAATACCAAAACATGACTGTCCCTTCATGAACATAATACCAAAACATGACTGTCCCTTCATGAACATAATACCTCTCGACTACACCATCACTGCAAAACATGACTGTCCCTTCATGAACGTAATACCTCTCGACTACACCATCACTGCAAAACATGACTGTACCTTCATGAGCATAATACCAAAACATGACTGTCCCTTCATGAACGTAATACCTCTCGACTACACCATCACTGCAAAACATGACTGTCCCTTCATGAACATAATACCTCTCGACCACACCATCACTGCAAAACATGACTGTCCCTTCATGAACGTAATACCTCTCGACTACACCATCACTGCAAAACATGACTGTCACTTCATGAACATAATACCTCTCGACCACACCATCACTGCAAAACATGACTGTCCCTTCATGAACATAATACCAAAACATGACTGTCCCTTCATGAACATAATACCAAAACATGACTGTCCCTTCATGAACATAATACCTCTCGACCACACCATCACTGCAAAACATGACTGTCCCTTCATGAACATAATACCAAAACATGACTGTCCCTTCATGAACATAATACCAAAACATGACTGTCCCTTCATGAACATAATACCAAAACATGACTGTCCCTTCATGAACATAATACCTCTCGACCACACCATCACTGCAAAACATGACTGTCCCTACATGAACATAATACCAAAACATGACTGTCCCTTCATGAACATAATACCTCTCGACTACACCATCACTGCAAAACATGACTGTCCCTTCATGAACATAATACCAAAACATGACTGTCCCTTCATGAACATAATACCTCTCGACCACACCATCACTGCAAAACATGACTGTCCCTACATGAACATAATACCAAAACATGACTGTCCCTTCATGAACATAATACCAAAACATGACTGTCCCTTCATGAACATAATACCTCTCGACCACACCATCACTGCAAAACATGACTGTCCCTTCATGAACGTAATACCTCTCGACCACACCATCACTGCAAAACATGACTGTCCCTTCATGAACATAATACCAAAACATGACTGTCCCTTCATGAACATAATACCTCTCGACCACACCATCACTGCAAAACATGACTGTCCCTTCATGAACATAATACCTCTCGACCACACCATCACTGCAAAACATGACTGTCCCTTCATGAACATAATACCAAAACATGACTGTCCCTTCATGAACATAATACCAAAACATGACTGTCCCTTCATGAACATAATACCTCTCGACCACACCATCACTGCAAAACATGACTGTCCATTCATGAACATAATACCAAAACATGACTGTCCCTTCATGAACATAATACCAAAACATGACAGTCCCTTCATGAACATAATACCTCTCGACTACACCATCACTGCAAAACATGACTGTCCCTTCATGAACATAATACCAAAACATGACTGTCCCTTCATGAACGTAATACCTCTCAACTACACCATCACTGCAAAACATGACTGTCCCTTCATGAACACAATACCAAAACATGACTGTCCCTTCATGAACACAATACCAAAACATGACTGTCCCTTCATGAACACAATACCAAAACATGACTGTCCCTTCATGAACGTAATACCTCTCGACTACACAATCACTGCAAAACATGACTGTCCCTTCATGAACGTAATACCTCTCGACCACACCATCACTGCAAAACATGACTGTCCCTTCATGAACGTAATACCTCTCGACTACACCATCACTGCAAAACATGACTGTCCCTTCATGAACAGAATACCAAAACATGACTGTCCCTTCATGAACATAATACCTCTCGACCACACCATCACTGCAAAACATGACTGTCCCTTCATGAACATAATACCAAAACATGACTGTCCCTTCATGAACATCATACCAAAACCTGACTGTCCCTTCATGAACACAATACCAAAACATGACTGTCCCTTCATGAACATAATACCTCTCGACTACACCATCACTGCAAAACATGACTGTCCCTTCATGAACACAATACCAAAACATGACTGTCCCTTCATGAACACAATACCAAAACATGAGTGTCCCTTCATGAACGTAATACCTCTCGACTACACCATCACTGCAAAACATGACTGTCCCTTCATGAACGTAATACCTCTCGACTACACCATCACTGCAAAACATGACTGTCCCTTCATCAACATAATACCAAAACATGACTGTCCCTTCATGAACATAATACCAAAACATGACTGTCCCTTCATGAACGTAATACCTCTCGACTACACCATCACTGCAAAACATGACTGTCCCTTCATGAACGTAATACCTCTCGACCACACCATCACTGCAAAACATGACTGTCCCTTCATGAACATAATACCAAAACATGACTGTCCCTTCATGAACATAATACCTCTCGACCACACCATCACTGCAAAACATGACTGTCCCTTCATGAACATAATACCTCTCGACCACACCATCACTGCAAAACATGACTGTCCCTTCATGAACATAATACCAAAACATGACTGTCCCTTCATGAACATAATACCAAAACATGACTGTCCCTTCATGAACATAATACCTCTCGACCACACCATCACTGCAAAACATGACTGTCCCTTCAAGAACATAATACCAAAACATGACTGTCCCTTCATGAACATAATACCAAAACATGACAGTCCCTTCATGAACATAATACCTCTCGACTACACCATCACTGCAAAACATGACTGTCCCTTCATGAACATAATACCAAAACATGACTGTCCCTTCATGAACGTAATACCTCTCGACTACACCATCACTGCAAAACATGACTGTCCCTTCATGAACACAATACCAAAACATGACTGTCCCTTCATGAACACAATACCAAAACATGACTGTCCCTTCATGAACACAATACCAAAACATGACTGTCCCTTCATGAACGTAATACCTCTCGACTACACCATCACTGCAAAACATGACTGTCCCTTCATGAACGTAATACCTCTCGACCACACCATCACTGCAAAACATGACTGTCCCTTCATGAACGTAATACCTCTCGACTACACCATCACTGCAAAACATGACTGTCCCTTCATGAACAGAATACCAAAACATGACTGTCCCTTCATGAACATAATACCTCTCGACCACACCATCACTGCAAAACATGACTGTCCCTTCATGAACATAATACCAAAACATGACTGTCCCTTCATGAACATCATACCAAAACCTGACTGTCCCTTCATGAACACAATACCAAAACATGACTGTCCCTTCATGAACATAATACCTCTCGACTACACCATCACTGCAAAACATGACTGTCCCTTCATGAACGTAATACCTCTCGACTACACCATCACTGCAAAACATGACTGTCCCTTCATGAACGTAATACCTCTCGACTACACCATCACTGCAAAACATGACTGTCCCTTCATGAACATAATACCAAAACATGACTGTCCCTTCATGAACATAATACCAAAACATGACTGTCCCTTCATGAACATAATACCTCTCGACCACACCATCACTACAAAACATGACTGTCCCTTCATGAACGTAATACCTCTCGACCACACCATCACTGCAAAACATGACAGTCCCTTCATGAACATAATACCAAAACATGAGTGTCCCTTCATGAACGTAATACCTCTCGACTACACCATCACTGCAAAACATGACTGTCCCTTCATGAACACAATACCAAAACATGACTGTCCCTTCATGAACACAATACCAAAACATGACTGTCACTTCATGAACATAATACCAAAACATGACTGTCACTTCATGAACGTAATACCTCTCGACTACACCATCACTGCAAAACATGACTGTCCCTTCATGAACATAATACCTCTCGACCACACCATCACTGCAAAACATGAGTGTACCTTCATGAGCATAATACCAAAACATGACTGTCCCTTCATGAACGTAATACCTCTCGACTACACCATCACTGCAAAACATGACTGTACCTTCATGAACATAATACCAAAACATGACTGTCCCTTCATGAACGTAATACCTCTCGACTACACCATCACTGCAAAACATGACTGTACCTTCATGAGCATAATACCAAAACATGACTGTCCCTTCATGAACGTAATACCTCTCGACTACACCATCACTGCAAAACATGACTGTACCTTCATGAGCATAATACCAAAACATGACTGTCCCTTCATGAACGTAATACCTCTCGACTACACCATCACTGCAAAACATGACTGTCCCTTCATGAACATAATACCTCTCGACCACACCATCACTGCAAAACATGACTGTCCCTTCATGAACATAATACCAAAACATGACTGTCCCTTCATGAACATAATACCAAAACATGACTGTCCCTTCATGAACATAATACCTCTCGACTACACCATCACTGCAAAACATGACTGTCCCTTCATGAACGTAATACCTCTCGACTACACCATCACTGCAAAACATGACTGTACCTTCATGAGCATAATACCAAAACATGACTGTCCCTTCATGAACGTAATACCTCTCGACTACACCATCACTGCAAAACATGACTGTCCCTTCATGAACATAATACCTCTCGACCACACCATCACTGCAAAACATGACTGTCCCTTCATGAACGTAATACCTCTCGACTACACCATCACTGCAAAACATGACTGTCACTTCATGAACATAATACCTCTCGACCACACCATCACTGCAAAACATGACTGTCCCTTCATGAACATAATACCAAAACATGACTGTCCCTTCATGAACACAATACCAAAACATGAGTGTCCCTTCATGAACGTAATACCTCTCGACTACACCATCACTGCAAAACATGACTGTCCCTTCATGAACGTAATACCTCTCGACTACACCATCACTGCAAAACATGACTGTCCCTTCATCAACATAATACCAAAACATGACTGTCCCTTCATGAACATAATACCAAAACATGACTGTCCCTTCATGAACGTAATACCTCTCGACTACACCATCACTGCAAAACATGACTGTCCCTTCATGAACGTAATACCTCTCGACCACACCATCACTGCAAAACATGACTGTCCCTTCATGAACATAATACCAAAACATGACTGTCCCTTCATGAACATAATACCTCTCGACCACACCATCACTGCAAAACATGACTGTCCCTTCATGAACATAATACCTCTCGACCACACCATCACTGCAAAACATGACTGTCCCTTCATGAACATAATACCAAAACATGACTGTCCCTTCATGAACATAATACCAAAACATGACTGTCCCTTCATGAACATAATACCTCTCGACCACACCATCACTGCAAAACATGACTGTCCCTTCAAGAACATAATACCAAAACATGACTGTCCCTTCATGAACATAATACCAAAACATGACAGTCCCTTCATGAACATAATACCTCTCGACTACACCATCACTGCAAAACATGACTGTCCCTTCATGAACATAATACCAAAACATGACTGTCCCTTCATGAACGTAATACCTCTCGACTACACCATCACTGCAAAACATGACTGTCCCTTCATGAACACAATACCAAAACATGACTGTCCCTTCATGAACACAATACCAAAACATGACTGTCCCTTCATGAACACAATACCAAAACATGACTGTCCCTTCATGAACACAATACCAAAACATGACTGTCCCTTCATGAACGTAATACCTCTCGACTACACCATCACTGCAAAACATGACTGTCCCTTCATGAACGTAATACCTCTCGACCACACCATCACTGCAAAACATGACTGTCCCTTCATGAACGTAATACCTCTCGACTACACCATCACTGCAAAACATGACTGTCCCTTCATGAACAGAATACCAAAACATGACTGTCCCTTCATGAACATAATACCTCTCGACCACACCATCACTGCAAAACATGACTGTCCCTTCATGAACATAATACCAAAACATGACTGTCCCTTCATGAACATCATACCAAAACCTGACTGTCCCTTCATGAACACAATACCAAAACATGACTGTCCCTTCATGAACATAATACCTCTCGACTACACCATCACTGCAAAACATGACTGTCCCTTCATGAACGTAATACCTCTCGACTACACCATCACTGCAAAACATGACTGTCCCTTCATGAACGTAATACCTCTCGACTACACCATCACTGCAAAACATGACTGTCCCTTCATGAACATAATACCAAAACATGACTGTCCCTTCATGAACATAATACCAAAACATGACTGTCCCTTCATGAACATAATACCTCTCGACCACACCATCACTGCAAAACATGACTGTCCCTTCATGAACGTAATACCTCTCGACCACACCATCACTGCAAAACATGACAGTCCCTTCATGAACATAATACCAAAACATGAGTGTCCCTTCATGAACGTAATACCTCTCGACTACACCATCACTGCAAAACATGACTGTCCCTTCATGAACACAATACCAAAACATGACTGTCCCTTCATGAACACAATACCAAAACATGACTGTCACTTCATGAACATAATACCAAAACATGACTGTCACTTCATGAACGTAATACCTCTCGACTACACCATCACTGCAAAACATGACTGTCCCTTCATGAACATAATACCTCTCGACCACACCATCACTGCAAAACATGAGTGTACCTTCATGAGCATAATACCAAAACATGACTGTCCCTTCATGAACGTAATACCTCTCGACTACACCATCACTGCAAAACATGACTGTACCTTCATGAACATAATACCAAAACATGACTGTCCCTTCATGAACGTAATACCTCTCGACTACACTATCACTGCAAAACATGACTGTACCTTCATGAGCATAATACCAAAACATGACTGTCCCTTCATGAACGTAATACCTCTCGACTACACCATCACTGCAAAACATGACTGTACCTTCATGAGCATAATACCAAAACATGACTGTCCCTTCATGAACGTAATACCTCTCGACTACACCATCACTGCAAAACATGACTGTCCCTTCATGAACATAATACCTCTCGACCACACCATCACTGCAAAACATGACTGTCCCTTCATGAACATAATACCAAAACATGACTGTCCCTTCATGAACATAATACCAAAACATGACTGTCCCTTCATGAACATAATACCTCTCGACTACACCATCACTGCAAAACATGACTGTCCCTTCATGAACGTAATACCTCTCGACTACACCATCACTGCAAAACATGACTGTACCTTCATGAGCATAATACCAAAACATGACTGTCCCTTCATGAACGTAATACCTCTCGACTACACCATCACTGCAAAACATGACTGTCCCTTCATGAACATAATACCTCTCGACCACACCATCACTGCAAAACATGACTGTCCCTTCATGAACGTAATACCTCTCGACTACACCATCACTGCAAAACATGACTGTCACTTCATGAACATAATACCTCTCGACCACACCATCACTGCAAAACATGACTGTCCCTTCATGAACATAATACCAAAACATGACTGTCCCTTCATGAACATAATACCAAAACATGACTGTCCCTTCATGAACATAATACCTCTCGACCACACCATCACTGCAAAACATGACTGTCCCTTCATGAACATAATACCAAAACATGACTGTCCCTTCATGAACATAATACCAAAACATGACTGTCCCTTCATGAACATAATACCAAAACATGACTGTCCCTTCATGAACATAATACCTCTCGACCACACCATCACTGCAAAACATGACTGTCCCTACATGAACATAATACCAAAACATGACTGTCCCTTCATGAACATAATACCTCTTGACTACACCATCACTGCAAAACATGACTGTCCCTTCATGAACATAATACCAAAACATGACTGTCCCTTCATGAACATAATACCTCTCGACCACACCATCACTGCAAAACATGACTGTCCCTACATGAACATAATACCAAAACATGACTGTCCCTTCATGAACATAATACCAAAACATGACTGTCCCTTCATGAACATAATACCTCTCGACCACACCATCACTGCAAAACATGACTGTCCCTTCATGAACGTAATACCTCTCGACCACACCATCACTGCAAAACATGACTGTCCCTTCATGAACATAATACCAAAACATGACTGTCCCTTCATGAACATAATACCTCTCGACCACACCATCACTGCAAAACATGACTGTCCCTTCATGAACATAATACCTCTCGACCACACCATCACTGCAAAACATGACTGTCCCTTCATGAACATAATACCAAAACATGACTGTCCCTTCATGAACATAATACCAAAACATGACTGTCCCTTCATGAACATAATACCTCTCGACCACACCATCACTGCAAAACATGACTGTCCATTCATGAACATAATACCAAAACATGACTGTCCCTTCATGAACATAATACCAAAACATGACAGTCCCTTCATGAACATAATACCTCTCGACTACACCATCACTGCAAAACATGACTGTCCCTTCATGAACACAATACCAAAACATGACTGTCCCTTCATGAACACAATACCAAAACATGACTGTCCCTTCATGAACACAATACCAAAACATGACTGTCCCTTCATGAACGTAATACCTCTCGACTACACAATCACTGCAAAACATGACTGTCCCTTCATGAACGTAATACCTCTCGACCACACCATCACTGCAAAACATGACTGTCCCTTCATGAACGTAATACCTCTCGACTACACCATCACTGCAAAACATGACTGTCCCTTCATGAACAGAATACCAAAACATGACTGTCCCTTCATGAACATAATACCTCTCGACCACACCATCACTGCAAAACATGACTGTCCCTTCATGAACATAATACCAAAACATGACTGTCCCTTCATGAACATCATACCAAAACCTGACTGTCCCTTCATGAACACAATACCAAAACATGACTGTCCCTTCATGAACATCATACCAAAACCTGACTGTCCCTTCATGAACACAATACCAAAACATGACTGTCCCTTCATGAACATAATACCTCTCGACTACACCATCACTGCAAAACATGACTGTCCCTTCATGAACACAATACCAAAACATGACTGTCCCTTCATGAACACAATACCAAAACATGAGTGTCCCTTCATGAACGTAATACCTCTCGACTACACCATCACTGCAAAACATGACTGTCCCTTCATGAACGTAATACCTCTCGACTACACCATCACTGCAAAACATGACTGTCCCTTCATCAACATAATACCAAAACATGACTGTCCCTTCATGAACATAATACCAAAACATGACTGTCCCTTCATGAACGTAATACCTCTCGACTACACCATCACTGCAAAACATGACTGTCCCTTCATGAACGTAATACCTCTCGACCACACCATCACTGCAAAACATGACTGTCCCTTCATGAACATAATACCAAAACATGACTGTCCCTTCATGAACATAATACCTCTCGACCACACCATCACTGCAAAACATGACTGTCCCTTCATGAACATAATACCTCTCGACCACACCATCACTGCAAAACATGACTGTCCCTTCATGAACATAATACCAAAACATGACTGTCCCTTCATGAACATAATACCAAAACATGACTGTCCCTTCATGAACATAATACCTCTCGACCACACCATCACTGCAAAACATGACTGTCCCTTCAAGAACATAATACCAAAACATGACTGTCCCTTCATGAACATAATACCAAAACATGACAGTCCCTTCATGAACATAATACCTCTCGACTACACCATCACTGCAAAACATGACTGTCCCTTCATGAACATAATACCAAAACATGACTGTCCCTTCATGAACGTAATACCTCTCGACTACACCATCACTGCAAAACATGACTGTCCCTTCATGAACACAATACCAAAACATGACTGTCCCTTCATGAACACAATACCAAAACATGACTGTCCCTTCATGAACACAATACCAAAACATGACTGTCCCTTCATGAACACAATACCAAAACATGACTGTCCCTTCATGAACGTAATACCTCTCGACTACACCATCACTGCAAAACATGACTGTCCCTTCATGAACGTAATACCTCTCGACCACACCATCACTGCAAAACATGACTGTCCCTTCATGAACGTAATACCTCTCGACTACACCATCACTGCAAAACATGACTGTCCCTTCATGAACAGAATACCAAAACATGACTGTCCCTTCATGAACATAATACCTCTCGACCACACCATCACTGCAAAACATGACTGTCCCTTCATGAACATAATACCAAAACATGACTGTCCCTTCATGAACATCATACCAAAACCTGACTGTCCCTTCATGAACACAATACCAAAACATGACTGTCCCTTCATGAACATAATACCTCTCGACTACACCATCACTGCAAAACATGACTGTCCCTTCATGAACGTAATACCTCTCGACTACTCCATCACTGCAAAACATGACTGTCCCTTCATGAACATAATACCTCTCGACTACACCATCACTGCAAAACATGACTGTCCCTTCATGAACACAATACCAAAACATGACTGTCCCTTCATGAACACAATACCAAAACATGAGTGTCCCTTCATGAACGTAATACCTCTCGACTACACCATCACTGCAAAACATGACTGTCCCTTCATGAACGTAATACCTCTCGACTACACCATCACTGCAAAACATGACTGTCCCTTCATCAACATAATACCAAAACATGACTGTCCCTTCATGAACATAATACCAAAACATGACTGTCCCTTCATGAACGTAATACCTCTCGACTACACCATCACTGCAAAACATGACTGTCCCTTCATGAACATAATACCAAAACATGACTGTCCCTTCATGAACACAATACCAAAACATGACTGTCCCTTCATGAACATAATACCAAAACATGACTGTCCCTTCATGAACATAATACCAAAACATGACTGTCCCTTCATGAACATAATACCAAAACATGACTGTCCCTTCATGAACATAATACCTCTCGACTACACCATCACTGCAAAACATGACTGTCCCTTCATGAACATAATACCTCTCGACTACACCATCACTGCAAAACATGACTGTCCCTTCATGAACACAATACCAAAACATGAGTGTCCCTTCATGAACGTAATACCTCTCGACTACACCATCACTGCAAAACATGACTGTCCCTTCATGAACATAATACCAAAACATGACTGTCCCTTCATGAACACAATACCAAAACATGACTGTCCCTTCATGAACACAATACCAAAACATGACTGTCCCTTCATGAACATAATACCAAAACATGACTGTCCCTTCATGAACATAATACCAAAACATGACTGTCCCTTCATGAACATAATACCAAAACATGACTGTCCCTTCATGAACATAATACCTCTCGACTACACCATCACTGCAAAACATGACTGTCCCTTCATGAACGTAATACTTCTCGACCACACCATCACTGCAAAACATGACTGTCCCTTCATGAACACAATACCAAAACATGACTGTCCCTTCATGAACATAATACCAAAACATGACTGTCCCTTCATGAACATAATACCAAAACATGACTGTCCCTTCATGAACATAATACCAAAACATGACTGTCCCTTCATGAACGTAATACCTCTCGACTACACCATCACTTCAAAACATGACTGTCCCTTCATGAACGTAATACCTCTCGACTACACCATCACTGCAAAACATGACTGTCCCTTCATGAACGTAATACCTCTCGACTACACCATCACTGCAAAACATGACTGTCCCTTCATGAACGTAATACCTCTCGACTACACCATCACTGCAAAACATGACTGTCCCTTCATGAACGTAATACCTCTCGACTACACCATCACTGCAAAACATGACTGTCCCTTCATGAACATAATACCAAAACATGACTGTCCCTTCATGAACGTAATACCAAAACATGACTGTCCCTTCATGAACGTAATACCTCTCGACTACACCATCACTGCAAAACATGACTGTCCCTTCATGAACATAATACCAAAACATGACTGTCCCTTCATGAACACAATACCAAAACATGACTGTCCCTTCATGAACACAATACCAAAACATGACTGTCCCTTCATGAACATAATACCAAAACATGACTGTCCCTTCATGAACATAACACCAAAACATGACTGTCCCTTCATGAACATAATACCAAAACATGACTGTCCCTTCATGAACGTAATACCTCTCGACTACACCATCACTGCAAAACATGACTGTCCCTTCATGAACGTAATACCTCTCGACCACACCATCACTGCAAAACATGACTGTCCCTTCATGAACATAATACCAAAACATGACTGTCCCTTCATGAACATAATACCTCTCGACCACACCATCACTGCAAAACATGACTGTCCCTTCATGAACATAATACCTCTCGACCACACCATCACTGCAAAACATGACTGTCCCTTCATGAACATAATACCAAAACATGACTGTCCCTTCATGAACATAATACCAAAACATGACTGTCCCTTCATGAACATAATACCTCTCGACCACACCATCACTGCAAAACATGACTGTCCCTTCAAGAACATAATACCAAAACATGACTGTCCCTTCATGAACATAATACCAAAACATGACAGTCCCTTCATGAACATAATACCTCTCGACTACACCATCACTGCAAAACATGACTGTCCCTTCATGAACATAATACCAAAACATGACTGTCCCTTCATGAACGTAATACCTCTCGACTACACCATCACTGCAAAACATGACTGTCCCTTCATGAACACAATACCAAAACATGACTGTCCCTTCATGAACACAATACCAAAACATGACTGTCCCTTCATGAACACAATACCAAAACATGACTGTCCCTTCATGAACACAATACCAAAACATGACTGTCCCTTCATGAACGTAATACCTCTCGACTACACCATCACTGCAAAACATGACTGTCCCTTCATGAACGTAATACCTCTCGACCACACCATCACTGCAAAACATGACTGTCCCTTCATGAACGTAATACCTCTCGACTACTCCATCACTGCAAAACATGACTGTCCCTTCATGAACATAATACCTCTCGACTACACCATCACTGCAAAACATGACTGTCCCTTCATGAACACAATACCAAAACATGACTGTCCCTTCATGAACACAATACCAAAACATGAGTGTCCCTTCATGAACGTAATACCTCTCGACTACACCATCACTGCAAAACATGACTGTCCCTTCATGAACGTAATACCTCTCGACTACACCATCACTGCAAAACATGACTGTCCCTTCATCAACATAATACCAAAACATGACTGTCCCTTCATGAACATAATACCAAAACATGACTGTCCCTTCATGAACGTAATACCTCTCGACTACACCATCACTGCAAAACATGACTGTCCCTTCATGAACATAATACCAAAACATGACTGTCCCTTCATGAACACAATACCAAAACATGACTGTCCCTTCATGAACATAATACCAAAACATGACTGTCCCTTCATGAACATAATACCAAAACATGACTGTCCCTTCATGAACATAATACCAAAACATGACTGTCCCTTCATGAACATAATACCTCTCGACTACACCATCACTGCAAAACATGACTGTCCCTTCATGAACATAATACCTCTCGACTACACCATCACTGCAAAACATGACTGTCCCTTCATGAACACAATACCAAAACATGAGTGTCCCTTCATGAACGTAATACCTCTCGACTACACCATCACTGCAAAACATGACTGTCCCTTCATGAACATAATACCAAAACATGACTGTCCCTTCATGAACACAATACCAAAACATGACTGTCCCTTCATGAACACAATACCAAAACATGACTGTCCCTTCATGAACATAATACCAAAACATGACTGTCCCTTCATGAACATAATACCAAAACATGACTGTCCCTTCATGAACATAATACCAAAACATGACTGTCCCTTCATGAACATAATACCTCTCGACTACACCATCACTGCAAAACATGACTGTCCCTTCATGAACGTAATACCTCTCGACCACACCATCACTGCAAAACATGACTGTCCCTTCATGAACACAATACCAAAACATGACTGTCCCTTCATGAACATAATACCAAAACATGACTGTCCCTTCATGAACATAATACCAAAACATGACTGTCCCTTCATGAACGTAATACCTCTCGACTACACCATCACTTCAAAACATGACTGTCCCTTCATGAACGTAATACCTCTCGACTACACCATCACTGCAAAACATGACTGTCCCTTCATGAACGTAATACCTCTCGACTACACCATCACTGCAAAACATGACTGTCCCTTCATGAACGTAATACCTCTCGACTACACCATCACTGCAAAACATGACTGTCCCTTCATGAACGTAATACCTCTCGACTACACCATCACTGCAAAACATGACTGTCCCTTCATGAACATAATACCAAAACATGACTGTCCCTTCATGAACGTAATACCAAAACATGACTGTCCCTTCATGAACGTAATACCTCTCGACTACACCATCACTGCAAAACATGACTGTCCCTTCATGAACATAATACCAAAACATGACTGTCCCTTCATGAACACAATACCAAAACATGACTGTCCCTTCATGAACACAATACCAAAACATGACTGTCCCTTCATGAACATAATACCAAAACATGACTGTCCCTTCATGAACATAATACCAAAACATGACTGTCCCTTCATGAACATAATACCAAAACATGACTGTCCCTTCATGAACATAATACCTCTCGACTACACCATCACTGCAAAACATGACTGTCCCTTCATGAACATAATACCAAAACATGACTGTCCCTTCATGAACATAATACCAAAACATGACTGTCCCTTCATGAACATAATACCAAAACATGACTGTCCCTTCATGAACATAATACCAAAACATGACTGTCCCTTCATGAACATAATACCTCTCGACTACACCATCACTGCAAAACATGACTGTCCCTTCATGAACATAATACCTCTCGACCACACCATCACTGCAAAACATGACTGTCCCTTCATGAACACAATACCAAAACATGAGTGTCCCTTCATGAACGTAATACCTCTCGACTACACCATCACTTCAAAACATGACTGTCCCTTCATGAACGTAATACCTCTCGACTACACCATCACTGCAAAACATGACTGTCCCTTCATGAACGTAATACCTCTCGACTACACCATCACTGCAAACCATGACTGTCCCTTCATGAACGTAATACCTCTCGACTACACCATCACTACAAAACATGACTGTCCCTTCATGAACGTAATACCAAAACATGACTGTCCCTTCATGAACGTAATACCTGTCGACCACACCATCACTGCAAAACATGACTGTCACCTCATGAACGTAATACCTCTCGACCACACCATCACTGCAAAACATGACTGTCCCTTCATGAACATAACACCAAAACATGACTGTCCCTTCATGAACATAATACCAAAACATGAGTGTCCCTTCATGAACACAATACCAAAACATGACTGTCCCTTCATGAACGTAATACCTCTCGACTACACCATCACTGCAAAACATGACTGTCCCTTCATGAACATAATACCAAAACATGACTGTCCCTTCATGAACATAATACCAAAACATGACTGTCCCTTCATGAACATAATACCTCTCGACTACACAATCACTGCAAAACATGACTGTCCCTTCATGAACGTAATACCTCTCGACCACACCATCACTGCAAAACATGACTGTACCTTCATGAACATAATACCAAAACATGACTGTCCCTTCATGAACGTAATACCTCTCGACTACACCATCACTGCAAAACATGACTGTCCCTTCATGAACGTAATACCTCTCGACTACACCATCACTGCAAAACATGACTGTCCCTTCATGAACGTAATACCTCTCGACTACACCATCACTGCAAAACATGACTGTCCCTTCATGAACATAATACCAAAACATGACTGTCCCTTCATGAACGTAATACCTCTCGACTACACCATCACTGCAAAACATGACTGTCCCTTCATGAACATAATACCAAAACATGACTGTCCCTTCATGAACGTAATACCAAAACATGACTGTCCCTTCATGAACATAATACCAAAACATGACTGTCCCTTCATGAACATAATACCAAAACATGACTGTCCCTTCATGAACATAATACCTCTCGACCACACCATCACTGCAAAACATGACTGTCCCTTCATGAACATAATACCAAAACATGACTGTCCCTTCATGAACATAATACCTCTCGACTACACCATCACTGCAAAACATGACTGTCCCTTCATGAACATAATACCAAAACATGACTGTCCCTTCATGAACATACCAAAACATGACTGTCCCTTCATGAACATAATACCTCTCGACTACACCATCACTGCAAAACATGATTGTCCCTTCATGAACGTAATACCTCTCGACTACACCATCACTGCAAAACATGACTGTCCCTTCATGAACGTAATACCTCTCGACTACACCATCACTGCAAAACATGAGTGTCCCTTCATGAACACAATACCAAAACATGACTGTCCCTTCATGAACGTAATACCTCTCGACTACACCATCACTGCAAAACATGACTGTCCCTTCATGAACACAATACCAAAACATGACTGTCCCTTCATGAACGTAATACCTCTCGACTACACCATCACTGCAAAACATGACTGTACCTTCATGAACATAATACCAAAACATGACTGTCCCTTCATGAACATAATACCAAAACATGACTGTCCCTTCATGAACATAATACCTCTCGACTACACCATCACTGCAAAACATGACTGTCCCTTCATGAACAGAATACCTCTCGACCACACCATCACTACAAAACATGACTGTCCCTACATGAACAGAATACCAAAACATGACTGTCCCTTCATGAACATAATACCAAAACATGACTGTCCCTTCATGAAAGTAATACCAAAACATGACTGTCCCTTCATGAACACAATACCAAAACATGACTGTCCCTTCATGAACGTAATACCTCTCGACCACACCATCACTACAAAACATGACTGTCCCTTCATGAACGTAATACCTCTCGACTACACCATCACTGCAAAACATGACTGTCCCTTCATGAACATAATACCAAAACATGACTGTCCCTTCATGAACAGAATACCAAAACATGACTCTCCCTACATGAACAGAATACCAAAACATGACTGTCCCTTCATGAACGTAATACCAAAACATGAGTGTCCCTTCATGAACAGAATACCAAAACATAACTGTCCCTTCATGAACAGAATACCAAAACATGACTGTCCCTTCATGAACACAATACCAAAACATGACTGTCCCTTCATGAACACAATACCAAAACATGACTGTCCCTTCATGAACATAATACCAAAACATGACTGTCCCTTCATGAACATAATACCAAAACATGACTGTCCCTTCATGAACATAATACCAAAACATGACTGTCCCTTCATGAACATAATACCTCTCGACTACACCATCACTGCAAAACATGACTGTCCCTTCATGAACGTAATACCTCTCGACCACACCATCACTGCAAAACATGACTGTCCCTTCATGAACACAATACCAAAACATGAGTGTCCCTTCATGAACGTAATACCTCTCGACTACACCATCACTTCAAAACATGACTGTCCCTTCATGAACGTAATACCTCTCGACTACACCATCACTGCAAAACATGACTGTCCCTTCATGAACGTAATACCTCTCGACTACACCATCACTGCAAACCATGACTGTCCCTTCATGAACGTAATACCTCTCGACTACACCATCACTACAAAACATGACTGTCCCTTCATGAACGTAATACCAAAACATGACTGTCCCTTCATGAACGTAATACCTGTCGACCACACCATCACTGCAAAACATGACTGTCACCTCATGAACGTAATACCTCTCGACCACACCATCACTGCAAAACATGACTGTCCCTTCATGAACATAATACCAAAACATGAGTGTCCCTTCATGAACACAATACCAAAACATGACTGTCCCTTCATGAACGTAATACCTCTCGACTACACCATCACTGCAAAACATGACTGTCCCTTCATGAACATAATACCAAAACATGACTGTCCCTTCATGAACATAATACCAAAACATGACTGTCCCTTCATGAACATAATACCTCTCGACTACACAATCACTGCAAAACATGACTGTCCCTTCATGAACGTAATACCTCTCGACCACACCATCACTGCAAAACATGACTGTACCTTCATGAACATAATACCAAAACATGACTGTCCCTTCATGAACGTAATACCTCTCGACTACACCATCACTGCAAAACATGACTGTCCCTTCATGAACGTAATACCTCTCGACTACACCATCACTGCAAAACATGACTGTCCCTTCATGAACGTAATACCTCTCGACTACACCATCACTGCAAAACATGACTGTCCCTTCATGAACATAATACCAAAACATGACTGTCCCTTCATGAACGTAATACCTCTCGACTACACCATCACTGCAAAACATGACTGTCCCTTCATGAAATTAATACCAAAACATGACTGTCCCTTCATGAACGTAATACCAAAACATGACTGTCCCTTCATGAACATAATACCAAAACATGACTGTCCCTTCATGAACATAATACCAAAACATGACTGTCCCTTCATGAACATAATACCTCTCGACCACACCATCACTGCAAAACATGACTGTCCCTTCATGAACATAATACCAAAACATGACTGTCCCTTCATGAACATAATACCTCTCGACTACACCATCACTGCAAAACATGACTGTCCCTTCATGAACATAATACCAAAACATGACTGTCCCTTCATGAACATACCAAAACATGACTGTCCCTTCATGAACATAATACCTCTCGACTACACCATCACTGCAAAACATGATTGTCCCTTCATGAACGTAATACCTCTCGAATACACCATCACTGCAAAACATGACTGTCCCTTCATGAACGTAATACCTCTCGACTACACCATCACTGCAAAACATGAGTGTCCCTTCATGAACACAATACCAAAACATGACTGTCCCTTCATGAACGTAATACCTCTCGACTACACCATCACTGCAAAACATGACTGTCCCTTCATGAACACAATACCAAAACATGACTGTCCCTTCATGAACGTAATACCTCTCGACTACACCATCACTGCAAAACATGACTGTACCTTCATGAACATAATACCAAAACATGACTGTCCCTTCATGAACATAATACCAAAACATGACTGTCCCTTCATGAACATAATACCTCTCGACTACACCATCACTGCAAAACATGACTGTCCCTTCATGAACAGAATACCTCTCGACCACACCATCACTACAAAACATGACTGTCCCTACATGAACAGAATACCAAAACATGACTGTCCCTACATGAACAGAATACCTCTCGACTACACCATCACTACAAAACATGACTGTCCCTTCATGAAAGTAATACCAAAACATGACTGTCCCTTCATGAACACAATACCAAAACATGACTGTCCCTTCATGAACGTAATACCTCTCGACCACACCATCACTACAAAACATGACTGTCCCTTCATGAACGTAATACCTCTCGACTACACCATCACTGCAAAACATGACTGTCCCTTCATGAACATAATACCAAAACATGACTGTCCCTTCATGAACAGAATACCAAAACATGACTCTCCCTACATGAACAGAATACCAAAACATGACTGTCCCTTCATGAACGTAATACCAAAACATGAGTGTCCCTTCATGAACAGAATACCAAAACATGACTGTCCCTTCATGAACAGAATACCAAAACATGACTGTCCCTACATGAACAGAATACCAACACATGACTGTCCCTTCATGAACGTAATACCAAAACATGACTGTCCCTTCATGAGCAGAATACCTCTCGACCACACCATCACTGCAAAACATGACTGTCCCTTCATGAACGTAATACCTCTCGACCACACCATCACTGCAAAACATGACTGTCCCTTCATGAACGTAATACCTCTCGACCACACCATCACTGCAAAACATGACTGTCACCTCATGAACGTAATACCTCTCGACCACACCATCACTGCAAAACATGACTGTCCCTTCATGAACATAACACCAAAACATGACTGTCCCTTCATGAACATAATACCAAAACATGAGTGTCCCTTCATGAACACAATACCAAAACATGACTGTCCCTTCATGAACGTAATACCTCTCGACTACACCATCACTGCAAAACATGACTGTCCCTTCATGAATATAATACCAAAACATGACTGTCCCTTCATGAACATAATACCTCTCGACTACACAATCACTGCAAAACATGACTGTACCTTCATGAACATAATACCAAAACATGACTGTCCCTTCATGAACGTAATACCTCTCGACTACACCATCACTGCAAAACATGACTGTCCATTCATGAACATAATACCTCTCGACCACACCATCACTGCAAAACATGACTGTATCTTCATGAGCATAATACCAAAACATGACTGTCCCTTCATGAACGTAATACCTCTCGACTACACCATCACTGCAAAACATGACTGTCCCTTCATGAACATAATACCAAAACATGACTGTCCCTTCATGAACGTAATACCTCTCGACTACACCATCACTGCAAAACATGACTGTACCTTCATGAGCATAATACCAAAACATGACTGTCCCTTCATGAACGTAATACCTCTCGACCACACCATCACTGCAAAACATGACTGTCCCTTCATGAACATAATACCAAAACATGACTGTCCCTTCATGAACATAATACCAAAACATGACTGTCCCTTCATGAACATAATACCTCTCGACCACACCATCACTGCAAAACATGACTGTCCCTTCATGAACATAATACCAAAACATGACTGTCCCTTCATGAACATAATACCTCTCGACTACACCATCACTGCAAAACATGACTGTCCCTTCATGAACATAATACCAAAACATGACTGTCCCATCATGAACATACCAAAACATGACTGTCCCTTCATGAACATAATACCTCTCGACCACACCATCACTGCAAAACATGATTGTCCCTTCATGAACGTAATACCTCTCGACTACACCATCACTGCAAAACATGACTGTCCCTTCATGAACGTAATACCTCTCGACTACACCATCACTGCAAAACATGACTGTCCCTTCATGAACACAATACCAAAACATGAGTGTCCCTTCATGAACGTAATACCTCTCGACTACACCTTCACTGCAAAACATGAGTGTCCCTTCATGAACACAATACCAAAACATGACTGTCCCTTCATGAACGTAATACCTCTCGACTACACCATCACTGCAAAACATGACTGTCCCTTCATGAACACAATACCAAAACATGACTGTCCCTTCATGAACGTAATACCTCTCGACTACACCATCACTGCAAAACATGACTGTACATTCATGAACATAATACCAAAACATGACTGTCCCTTCATGAACATAATACCAAAACATGACTGTCCCTTCATGAACATAATACCAAAACATGACTGTCCCTTCATGAACATGATACCTCTCGACTACACCATCACTGCAAAACATGACTGTCCCTTCATGAACGTAATACCTCTCGACCACACCATCACTGCAAAACATGACTGTCCCTTCATGAACGTAATACCTCTCGACCACACCATCACTGCAAAACATGACTTTACCTACATGAACATAATACCAAAACATGACTGTCCCTTCATGAACATAATACCAAAACATGACTGTCCCTTCATGAAGAGAATACCAAAACATGACTGTCCCTTCATGAACATAATACCTCTCGACCACACCATCACTGCAAAACATGACTGTCCCTTCATGAACAGAATACCTCTCGACCACACCATCACTACAAAACATGACTGTCCCTACATGAACAGAATACCAAAACATGACTGTCCCTACATGAACAGAATACCTCTCGACTACACCATCACTACAAAACATGACTGTCCCTTCATGAAAGTAATACCAAAACATGACTGTCCCTTCATGAACACAATACCAAAACATGACTGTCCCTTCATGAACGTAATACCTCTCGACCACACCATCACTACAAAACATGACTGTCCCTTCATGAACGTAATACCTCTCGACTACACCATCACTGCAAAACATGACTGTCCCTTCATGAACATAATACCAAGACATGACTGTCCCTTCATGAACAGAATACCAAAACATGACTCTCCCTACATGAACAGAATACCAAAACATGACTGTCCCTTCATGAACGTAATACCAAAACATGAGTGTCCCTTCATGAACAGAATACCAAAACATGACTGTCCCTTCATGAACAGAATACCAAAACATGACTGTCCCTACATGAACAGAATACCAAAACATGACTGTCCCTTCATGAACGTAATACCAAAACATGACTGTCCCTTCATGAGCAGAATACCTCTCGACCACACCATCACTGCAAAACATGACTGTCCCTTCATGAACGTAATACCTCTCGACCACACAATCACTGCAAAACATGACTGTCCCTTCATGAACGTAATACCTCTCGACCACACCATCACTGCAAAACATGACTGTCCCTTCATGAACAGAATACCTCTCGACCACACCATCACTGCAAAACATGACTGTCACTTCATGAACAGAATACCTCTCGACTACACCATCACTGCAAAACATGACTGTCCCTTCATGAACAGAATACCTCTCAACCACACCATCACTGCAAAACACCATGATTGTCCCTTCATGAACAGAATACCTCTCGACTACACAATCACTGCAAAACACCATGATTGTCCCTTCATGAACAGAATACCTCTCGACTACACCATCACAGCAAAACATGACTGTCCCTTCATGAGCAGAATACCTCTCGACCACACCATCACTGCAAAACATGACTGTCCCTTCATGAACAGAATACCTCTCGACAACACCATCACTTCAAAACATGACTGTCCCTTCATGAACGTAACACCTCTTGACTACACCATCACTGCAAAACATGAGTGTCCCTTCATGAACAGAATACCTCTCAACCACACCATCACTACAAAACATGACTGTCCCTTCATGAACATAATACCTCTCAACCACACCATCACTGCAAAACATGACTGTCCCTTCATGAACGTAATACCTCTCGACCACACCATCACTGCAAAACATGACTGTCACCTCATGAACCTAATACCTCTCGACCACACCATCACTGAAAAACATGACTGTCCCTTCATGAACATAATACCAAAACATGACTGTCCCTTCATGAACACAATACCTCTCGACTACACCATCACTGCAAAACATGACTGTCCCTTCATGAACGTAATACCTCTCGACCACACCATCACTGCAAAACATGACTGTCCCTTCATGAAAATAATACCAAAACATGACTGTCCCTTCATGAACACAATACCTCTCAACCACACCATCACTGCAAAACATGACTGTCCCTACATGAACGTAATACCTCTCGACCACACCATCACTGCAAAACATGACTGTCCCTTCATGAACGTAATACCTCTCGACTACACCATCACTGCAAAACATGACTGTCCCTTCATGAACGTAATACCTCTCGACTACACCATCACTGCAAAACATGACTGTCCCTTCATGAACGTAATACCAAACCATGACTGTCCCTTCATGAACATAATACCAAAACATGACTGTCCCTTCATGAACGTAATACCAAAACATGACTGTCCCTTCATGAACATAATACCAAAACATGACTGTCCCTTCATGAACATAATACCAAAACATGACTGTCCCTTCATGAACGTAATACCTCTCGACCACACCATCACTGCAAAACATGACTGTCCCTTCATGAACGTAATACCTCTCGACCACACCATCACTGCAAAACATGACTGTCCCTTCATGAACGTAATACCTCTCGACCACACCATCACTGCAAAACATGACTGTCCCTTCATGAACGTAATACCTCTCGACCACACCATCACTGCAAAACATGACTGTCCCTTCATGAACATAATACCAAAACATGACTGTCCCTTCATGAACGTATTACCTCTCGACTACACCATCACTGCAAAACATGACTGTCCCTTCATGAACATCATACCAAAACATGACTGTCCCTTCATGAACATAATACCTCTCGACTACACCATCACTGCAAAACATGACTGTCCCTTCATGAACATAATACCAAAACATGACTGTCCCTTCATGAACATAATACCTCTCGACCACACCATCACTGCAAAACATGACTGTCCCTTCATGAACATCATACCAAAACATGACTGTCCCTTCATGAACGTAATACCTCTCGACTACACCATCACTGCAAAACATGACTGTCCCTTCATGAACATAATACCTCTTGACTACACCATCACTGCAAAACATGACTGTCCCTTCATGAACATAATACCTCTCGACTACACCATCACTGCAAAACACCATGATTGTCCCTTCATGAACGTAATACCAAAACATGACTGTCCCTTCATGAACATAATACCAAAACCTGACTGTCCCTTCATGAACACAATACCAAAACATAACTGTCCCTTCATGAACATAATACCAAAACATGACTGTCCCTTCATGAACATAATACCTCTCGACCACACCATCACTGCAAAACATGACTGTCCCTTCATGAACACAATACCAAAATATGACTGTCCCTTCATGAACACAATACCAAAACATGACTGTCCCTTCATGAACGTAATACCTCTCGACTACACCATCACTGCAAAACATGACTGTCCCTTCATGAACACAATACCAAAACATGAGTGTCCCTTCATGAACGTAATACCTCTCGACTACACCATCACTGCAAAACATGACTGTCCCTTCATGAACACAATACCTCTCGACCACACCATCACTGCAAAACATGAGTGTCCCTTCATGAACATAATACCAAAACATGACTGTCCCTTCATGAACATAATACCAAAACATGACTGTCACTTCATGAACGTAATACCAAAACATGACTGTCCCTTCATGAACGTATTACCTCTCGACTACACCATCACTGCAAAACATGAGTGTCCCTTCATGAACATAATACCAAAACATGACTGTCCCTTCATGAACACAATACCAAAACATGACTGTCCCTTCATGAACATAATACCAAAACATGACTGTCCCTTCATGAACATAATTCCTCTCGACTACACCATCACTGCAAAACATGACTGTCCCTTCATGAACGTAATACCTCTCGACTACACCATCACTGCAAAACATGACTGTCCCTTCATGAACACAATACCAAAACATGAGTGTCCCTTCATGAACGTAATACCTCTCGACTGCACCATCACTGCAAAACATGACTGTCCCTTCATGAACACAATACCAAAACATGACTATCCCTTCATGAACGTAATACCTCTCGACTACACCATCACTGCAAAACATGACTGTCCCTTCATGAACGTAATACCTCTCGACTACACCATCACTACAAAACATGACTGTCCCTTCATGAACGTAATACCTCTCGACTACACCATCACTGCAAAACATGACTGTCCCTTCATGAACGTAATACCTCTCGACTACACCATCACTGCAAAACATGACTGTCCCTTCATGAACGTAAATACCTCTCGACTACACCATCACTACAAAACATGACTGTCCCTTCATGAACGTAATACCTCTCGACTACACCATCACTACAAAACATGACTGTCCCTTCATGAACGTAATACCTCTCGACTACACCATCACTACAAAACATGACTGTCCCTTCATGAACATAATACCAAAACATGACTGTCCCTTCATGAACGTAATACCTCTCGACCACACCATCACTGCAAAACATGACTGTCCCTTCATGAACGTAATACCTCTCGACTACACAATCACTGCAAAACATGACTGTACCTTCATGAACGAAATACCTCTCGACCACACCATCACTGCAAAACATGACTGTCCCTTCATGAACGTAATACCTCTCGACCACACCATCACTGCAAAACATGACTGTCCCTTCATGAACGTAATACCTCTCGACTACACCATCACTGCAAAACATGACTGTCCCTTCATGAACGTAATACCTCTCGACCACACCATCACTGCAAAACATGATTGTACCTTCATGAACGTAATACCTCTCGACCACACCATCACTGCAAAACATGACTGTCCCTTCATGAACGTAATACCTCTCGACGACACCATCACTGCAAAACATGACTGTCCCTTCATGAACGTAATACCTCTCGACCACACCATCACTGCAAAACATGACTGTCCCTTCATGAACGTAATACCTCTCGACTACACCATCACTGCAAAACATGACTGTCCCTTCATGAACGTAATACCTCTCAACTACACCATCACTGCAAAACATGACTGTCCCTTCATGAACATCATACCAAAACATGACTGTCCCTTCATGAACACAATACCTCTCGACTACACCATCACTGCAAAACATGACTGTCCCTTCATGAACGTAATACCTCTCGACCACACCATCACTGCAAAACATGACTGTCCCTTCATGAACATCATACCAAAACATGACTGTCCCTTCATGAACATAATACCAAAACATGACTGTCACTTCATGAACGTAATACCAAAACATGACTGTCCCTTCATGAACGTAATACCTCTCGACTACACCATCACTACAAAACATGACTGTCCCTTCATGAACGTAATACCTCTCGACTACACCATCACTGCAAAACATGACTGTCCCTTCATGAACGTAATACCTCTCGACTACACCATCACTACAAAACATGACTGTCCCTTCATGAACGTAATACCTCTCGACTACACCATCACTGCAAAACATGACTGTCCCTTCATGAACGTAATACCTCTCGACTACACCATCACTACAAAACATGACTGTCCCTTCATGAACATAATACCAAAACATGACTGTCCCTTCATGAACGTAATACCTCTCGACCACACCATCACTGCAAAACATGACTGTCCCTTCATGAACATAATACCAAAACATGACTGTCCCTTCATGAATGTAATACCTCTCAACTACACCATCACTGCAAAACATGACTGTCCCTTCATGAACATCATACCAAAACATGACTGTCCCTTCATGAACACAATACCTCTCGACTACACCATCACTGCAAAACATGACTGTCCCTTCATGAACGTAATACCTCTCGACCACACCATCACTGCAAAACATGACTGTCCCTTCATGAACATCATACCAAAACATGACTGTCCCTTCATGAACATAATACCAAAACATGACTGTCCCTTCATGAACGTAATACCAAAACATGACTGTCCCTTCATGAACGTAATACCTCTCGACTACACCATCACTGCAAAACATGACTGTCCCTTCATGAACACAATAGCAAAACATGACTGTCCCTTCATGAACATAATACCAAAACATGACTGTCCCTTCATGAACGTAATACCTCTCGACTACACCATCATTGCAAAACATGACTTTCCCTTCATGAACATAATACCAAAACATGACTGTCCCTTCATGAACATAATACCTCTCGACTACACCATCACTGCAAAACATGACTGTCCCTTCATGAACGTAATACCTCTCGACTACACCATCACTGCAAAACATGACTGTCCCTTCATGAACGTAATACCTCTCGACCACACCATCACTGCAAAACATGACTGTCCCTTCATGAACAGAATACCAAAACATAACTGTCCCTTCATGAACATAATACCTCTCGACTACACCATCACTGCAAAACATGACTGTCCCTTCATGAACATAATACCAAAACATGACTGTCCCTTCATGAACATAATACCTCTCGACTACACCATCACTGCAAAACATGACTGTCCCTTCATGAACGTAATACCTCTCGACTACACCATCACTGCAAAACATGACTGTCCCTTCATGAACGTAATACCTCTCGACCACACCATCACTGCAAAACATGACTGTCACCTCATGAACGTAATACCTCTCGACCACACCATCACTGCAAAACATGACTGTCCCTTCATGAACATAACACCAAAACATGACTGTCCCTTCATGAACATAATACCAAAACATGAGTGTCCCTTCATGAACATAATACCAAAACATGACTGTCCCTTCATGAACATAATACCTCTCGACTACACCATCACTGCAAAACATGACTGTCCCTTCATGAACGTAATACCTCTCGACTACACCATCACTGCAAAACATGACTGTCTCTTCATGAACGTAATACCTCTCGACTACACCATCACTGCAAAACATGACTGTCCCTTCATGAACATAATACCAAAACATGACTGTCCCTTCATGAACATAATACCAAAACATGACTGTCCCTTCATGAACATAATACCTCTCGACCACACCATCACTGCAAAACATGACTGTCCCTTCATGAACGTAATACCTCTCGACCACACCATCACTGCAAAACATGACTGTCCCTTCATGAACATAATACCAAAACATGAGTGTCCCTTCATGAACGTAATACCTCTCGACTACACCATCACTGCAAAACATGACTGTCCCTTCATGAACACAATACCAAAACATGACTGTCCCTTCATGAACACAATACCAAAACATGACTGTCACTTCATGAACATAATACCAAAACATGACTGTCACTTCATGAACGTAATACCTCTCGACTACACCATCACTGCAAAACATGACTGTCCCTTCATGAACATAATACCTCTCGACCACACCATCACTGCAAAACATGAGTGTACCTTCATGAGCATAATACCAAAACATGACTGTCCCTTCATGAACGTAATACCTCTCGACTACACCATCACTGCAAAACATGACTGTACCTTCATGAACATAATACCAAAACATGACTGTCCCTTCATGAACGTAATACCTCTCGACTACACCATCACTGCAAAACATGACTGTACCTTCATGAGCATAATACCAAAACATGACTGTCCCTTCATGAACGTAATACCTCTCGACTACACCATCACTGCAAAACATGACTGTACCTTCATGAGCATAATACCAAAACATGACTGTCCCTTCATGAACGTAATACCTCTCGACTACACCATCACTGCAAAACATGACTGTCCCTTCATGAACATAATACCTCTCGACCACACCATCACTGCAAAACATGACTGTCCCTTCATGAACATAATACCAAAACATGACTGTCCCTTCATGAACATAATACCAAAACATGACTGTCCCTTCATGAACATAATACCAAAACATGACTGTCCCTTCATGAACATAATACCAAAACATGACTGTCCCTTCATGAACATAATACCAAAACATGACTGTCCCTTCATGAACGTAATACCTCTCGACTACACCATCACTGCAAAACATGACTGTCCCTTCATGAACATAATACCTCTCGACCACACCATCACTGCAAAACATGACTGTCCCTTCATGAACGTAATACCTCTCGACTACACCATCACTGCAAAACATGACTCTCACTTCATGAACATAATACCTCTCGACCACACCATCACTGCAAAACATGACTGTCCCTTCATGAACATAATACCAAAACATGACTGTCCCTTCATGAACATAATACCAAAACATGACTGTCCCTTCATGAACATAATACCTCTCGACCACACCATCACTGCAAAACATGACTGTCCCTTCATGAACATAATACCAAAACATGACTGTCCCTTCATGAACATAATACCAAAACATGACTGTCCCTTCATGAACATAATACCAAAACATGACTGTCCCTTCATGAACATAATACCTCTCGACCACACCATCACTGCAAAACATGACTGTCCCTACATGAACATAATACCAAAACATGACTGTCCCTTCATGAACATAATACCTCTCGACTACACCATCACTGCAAAACATGACTGTCCCTTCATGAACATAATACCAAAACATGACTGTCCCTTCATGAACATAATACCTCTCGACCACACCATCACTGCAAAACATGACTGTCCCTACATGAACATAATACCAAAACATGACTGTCCCTTCATGAACATAATACCAAAACATGACTGTCCCTTCATGAACATAATACCTCTCGACCACACCATCACTGCAAAACATGATTGTCCCTTCATGAACGTAATACCTCTCGACCACACCATCACTGCAAAACATGACTGTCCCTTCATGAACATAATACCAAAACATGACTGTCCCTTCATGAACATAATACCTCTCGACCACACCATCACTGCAAAACATGACTGTCCCTTCATGAACATAATACCTCTCGACCACACCATCACTGCAAAACATGACTGTCCCTTCATGAACATAATACCAAAACATGACTGTCCCTTCATGAACATAATACCAAAACATGACTGTCCCTTCATGAACATAATACCTCTCGACCACACCATCACTGCAAAACATGACTGTCCATTCATGAACACAATACCAAAACATGACTGTCCCTTCATGAACACAATACCAAAACATGACTGTCCCTTCATGAACATAATACCAAAACATGACTGTCCCTTCATGAACATAATACCAAAACATGACTGTCCCTTCATGAACATAATACCAAAACATGACTGTCCCTTCATGAACATAATACCAAAACATGACTGTCCCTTCATGAACGTAATACCTGTCGACCACACCATCACTGCAAAACATGACTGTCACCTCATGAACGTAATACCTCTCGACCACACCATCACTGCAAAACATGACTGTCCCTTCATGAACATAACACCAAAACATGACTGTCCCTTCATGAACATAATACCAAAACATGAGTGTCCCTTCATGAACACAATACCAAAACATGACTGTCCCTTCATGAACGTAATACCTCTCGACTACACCATCACTGCAAAACATGACTGTCCCTTCATGAACATAATACCAAAACATGACTGTCCCTTCATGAACATAATACCAAAACATGACTGTCCCTTCATGAACATAATACCTCTCGACTACACAATCACTGCAAAACATGACTGTCCCTTCATGAACGTAATACCTCTCGACCACACCATCACTGCAAAACATGACTGTACCTTCATGAACATAATACCAAAACATGACTGTCCCTTCATGAACGTAATACCTCTCGACTACACCATCACTGCAAAACATGACTGTCCCTTCATGAACGTAATACCTCTCGACTACACCATCACTGCAAAACATGACTGTCCCTTCATGAACGTAATACCTCTCGACTACACCATCACTGCAAAACATGACTGTCCCTTCATGAACATAATACCAAAACATGACTGTCCCTTCATGAACGTAATACCTCTCGACTACACCATCACTGCAAAACATGACTGTCCCTTCATGAACATAATACCAAAACATGACTGTCCCTTCATGAACGTAATACCAAAACATGACTGTCCCTTCATGAACATAATACCAAAACATGACTGTCCCTTCATGAACATAATACCAAAACATGACTGTCCCTTCATGAACATAATACCTCTCGACCACACCATCACTGCAAAACATGACTGTCCCTTCATGAACATAATACCAAAACATGACTGTCCCTTCATGAACATAATACCTCTCGACTACACCATCACTGCAAAACATGACTGTCCCTTCATGAACATAATACCAAAACATGACTGTCCCTTCATGAACATAATACCTCTCGACTACACCATCACTGCAAAACATGATTGTCCCTTCATGAACGTAATACCTCTCGACTACACCATCACTGCAAAACATGACTGTCCATTCATGAACGTAATACCTCTCGACTACACCATCACTGCAAAACATGACTGTCCCTTCATGAACACAATACTAAAACATGAGTGTCCCTTCATGAACGTAATACCTCTCGACTACACCATCACTGCAAAACATGAGTGTCCCTTCATGAACACAATACCAAAACATGACTGTCCCTTCATGAACGTAATACCTCTCGACTACACCATCACTGCAAAACATGACTGTCCCTTCATGAACACAATACCAAAACATGACTGTCCCTTCATGAACGTAATACCTCTCGACTACACCATCACTGCAAAACATGACTGTACCTTCATGAACATAATACCAAAACATGACTGTCCCTTCATGAACACAATACCAAAACATGACTGTCCCTTCATGAACACAATACCAAAACATAACTGTCCCTTCATGAACGTAATACCTCTCGACTACACAATCACTGCAAAACATGACTGTCCCTTCATGAACGTAATACCTCTCGACCACACCATCACTGCAAAACATGACTGTCCCTTCATGAACGTAATACCTCTCGACTACACCATCACTGCAAAACATGACTGTCCCTTCATGAACAGAATACCAAAACATGACTGTCCCTTCATGAACATAATACCTCTCGACCACACCATCACTGCAAAACATGACTGTCCCTTCATGAACATAATACCAAAACATGACTGTCCCTTCATGAACATCATACCAAAACCTGACTGTCCCTTCATGAACACAATACCAAAACATGACTGTCCCTTCATGAACATAATACCTCTCGACTACACCATCACTGCAAAACATGACTGTCCCTTCATGAACACAATACCAAAACATGACTGTCCCTTCATGAACACAATACCAAAACATGAGTGTCCCTTCATGAACGTAATACCTCTCGACTACACCATCACTGCAAAACATGACTGTCCCTTCATGAACGTAATACCTCTCGACTACACCATCACTGCAAAACATGACTGTCCCTTCATCAACATAATACCAAAACATGACTGTCCCTTCATGAACATAATACCAAAACATGACTGTCCCTTCATGAACGTAATACCTCTCGACTACACCATCACTGCAAAACATGACTGTCCCTTCATGAACGTAATACCTCTCGACCACACCATCACTGCAAAGCATGACTGTCCCTTCATGAACATAATACCAAAACATGACTGTCCCTTCATGAACATAATACCTCTCGACCACACCATCACTGCAAAACATGACTGTCCCTTCATGAACATAATACCTCTCGACCACACCATCACTGCAAAACATGACTGTCCCTTCATGAACATAATACCAAAACATGACTGTCCCTTCATGAACATAATACCAAAACATGACTGTCCCTTCATGAACATAATACCTCTCGACCACACCATCACTGCAAAACATGACTGTCCCTTCAAGAACATAATACCAAAACATGACTGTCCCTTCATGAACATAATACCAAAACAAGACAGTCCCTTCATGAACATAATACCTCTCGACTACACCATCACTGCAAAACATGACTGTCCCTTCATGAACATAATACCAAAACATGACTGTCCCTTCATGAACGTAATACCTCTCGACTACACCATCACTGCAAAACATGACTGTCCCTTCATGAACACAATACCAAAACATGACTGTCCCTTCATGAACACAATACCAAAACATGACTGTCCCTTCATGAACACAATACCAAAACATGACTGTCCCTTCATGAACACAATACCAAAACATGACTGTCCCTTCATGAACGTAATACCTCTCGACTACACCATCACTGCAAAACATGACTGTCCCTTCATGAACGTAATACCTCTCGACCACACCATCACTGCAAAACATGACTGTCCCTTCATGAACGTAATACCTCTCGACTACACCATCACTGCAAAACATGACTGTCCCTTCATGAACAGAATACCAAAACATGACTGTCCCTTCATGAACATAATACCTCTCGACCACACCATCACTGCAAAACATGACTGTCCCTTCATGAACATAATACCAAAACATGACTGTCCCTTCATGAACATCATACCAAAACCTGACTGTCCCTTCATGAACACAATACCAAAACATGACTGTCCCTTCATGAACATAATACCTCTCGACTACACCATCACTGCAAAACATGACTGTCCCTTCATGAACGTAATACCTCTCGACTACTCCATCACTGCAAAACATGACTGTCCCTTCATGAACATAATACCTCTCGACTACACCATCACTGCAAAACATGACTGTCCCTTCATGAACACAATACCAAAACATGACTGTCCCTTCATGAACACAATACCAAAACATGAGTGTCCCTTCATGAACGTAATACCTCTCGACTACACCATCACTGCAAAACATGACTGTCCCTTCATGAACGTAATACCTCTCGACTACACCATCACTGCAAAACATGACTGTCCCTTCATCAACATAATACCAAAACATGACTGTCCCTTCATGAACATAATACCAAAACATGACTGTCCCTTCATGAACGTAATACCTCTCGACTACACCATCACTGCAAAACATGACTGTCCCTTCATGAACATAATACCAAAACATGACTGTCCCTTCATGAACACAATACCAAAACATGACTGTCCCTTCATGAACATAATACCAAAACATGACTGTCCCTTCATGAACATAATACCAAAACATGACTGTCCCTTCATGAACATAATACCAAAACATGACTGTCCCTTCATGAACATAATACCTCTCGACTACACCATCACTGCAAAACATGACTGTCCCTTCATGAACATAATACCTCTCGACTACACCATCACTGCAAAACATGACTGTCCCTTCATGAACACAATACCAAAACATGAGTGTCCCTTCATGAACGTAATACCTCTCGACTACACCATCACTGCAAAACATGACTGTCCCTTCATGAACATAATACCAAAACATGACTGTCCCTTCATGAACACAATACCAAAACATGACTGTCCCTTCATGAACACAATACCAAAACATGACTGTCCCTTCATGAACACAATACCAAAACATGACTGTCCCTTCATGAACATAATACCAAAACATGACTGTCCCTTCATGAACATAATACCAAAACATGACTGTCCCTTCATGAACATAATACCAAAACATGACTGTCCCTTCATGAACGTAATACCTCTCGACTACACCATCACTTCAAAACATGACTGTCCCTTCATGAACGTAATACCTCTCGACTACACCATCACTGCAAAACATGACTGTCCCTTCATGAACGTAATACCTCTCGACTACACCATCACTGCAAAACATGACTGTCCCTTCATGAACGTAATACCTCTCGACTACACCATCACTGCAAAACATGACTGTCCCTTCATGAACGTAATACCTCTCGACTACACCATCACTGCAAAACATGACTGTCCCTTCATGAACATAATACCAAAACATGACTGTCCCTTCATGAACGTAATACCAAAACATGACTGTCCCTTCATGAACGTAATACCTCTCGACTACACCATCACTGCAAAACATGACTGTCCCTTCATGAACATAATACCAAAACATGACTGTCCCTTCATGAACACAATACCAAAACATGACTGTCCCTTCATGAACACAATACCAAAACATGACTGTCCCTTCATGAACATAATACCAAAACATGACTGTCCCTTCATGAACATAATACCAAAACATGACTGTCCCTTCATGAACATAATACCAAAACATGACTGTCCCTTCATGAACATAATACCTCTCGACTACACCATCACTGCAAAACATGACTGTCCCTTCATGAACGTAATACCTCTCGACCACACCATCACTGCAAAACATGACTGTCCCTTCATGAACACAATACCAAAACATGAGTGTCCCTTCATGAACGTAATACCTCTCGACTACACCATCACTTCAAAACATGACTGTCCCTTCATGAACGTAATACCTCTCGACTACACCATCACTGCAAAACATGACTGTCCCTTCATGAACGTAATACCTCTCGACTACACCATCACTGCAAAACATGACTGTCCCTTCATGAACGTAATACCTCTCGACTACACCATCACTACAAAACATGACTGTCCCTTCATGAACGTAATACCAAAACATGACTGTCCCTTCATGAACGTAATACCTGTCGACCACACCATCACTGCAAAACATGACTGTCACCTCATGAACGTAATACCTCTCGACCACACCATCACTGCAAAACATGACTGTCCCTTCATGAACATAACACCAAAACATGACTGTCCCTTCATGAACATAATACCAAAACATGAGTGTCCCTTCATGAACACAATACCAAAACATGACTGTCCCTTCATGAACGTAATACCTCTCGACTACACCATCACTGCAAAACATGACTGTCCCTTCATGAACATAATACCAAAACATGACTGTCCCTTCATGAACATAATACCAAAACATGACTGTCCCTTCATGAACATAATACCTCTCGACTACACAATCACTGCAAAACATGACTGTCCCTTCATGAACGTAATACCTCTCGACCACACCATCACTGCAAAACATGACTGTACCTTCATGAACATAATACCAAAACATGACTGTCCCTTCATGAACGTAATACCTCTCGACTACACCATCACTGCAAAACATGACTGTCCCTTCATGAACGTAATACCTCTCGACTACACCATCACTGCAAAACATGACTGTCCCTTCATGAACGTAATACCTCTCGACTACACCATCACTGCAAAACATGACTGTCCCTTCATGAACATAATACCAAAACATGACTGTCCCTTCATGAACGTAATACCTCTCGACTACACCATCACTGCAAAACATGACTGTCCCTTCATGAACATAATACCAAAACATGACTGTCCCTTCATGAACGTAATACCAAAACATGACTGTCCCTTCATGAACATAATACCTCTCGACTACACCATCACTGCAAAACATGACTGTCCCTTCATGAACATAATACCAAAACATGACTGTCCCTTCATGAACATACCAAAACATGACTGTCCCTTCATGAACATAATACCTCTCGACTACACCATCACTGCAAAACATGATTGTCCCTTCATGAACGTAATACCTCTCGACTACACCATCACTGCAAAACATGACTGTCCCTTCATGAACGTAATACCTCTCGACTACACCATCACTGCAAAACATGACTGTCCCTTCATGAACACAATACTAAAACATGAGTGTCCCTTCATGAACGTAATACCTCTCGACTACACCATCACTGCAAAACATGAGTGTCCCTTCATGAACACAATACCAAAACATGACTGTCCCTTCATGAACGTAATACCTCTCGACTACACCATCACTGCAAAACATGACTGTCCCTTCATGAACACAATACCAAAACATGACTGTCCCTTCATGAACGTAATACCTCTCGACTACACCATCACTGCAAAACATGACTGTACCTTCATGAACATAATACCAAAACATGACTGTCCCTTCATGAACATAATACCAAAACATGACTGTCCCTTCATGAACATAATACCTCTCGACTACACCATCACTGCAAAACATGACTGTCCCTTCATGAACAGAATACCTCTCGACCACACCATCACTACAAAACATGACTGTCCCTACATGAACAGAATACCAAAACATGACTGTCCCTACATGAACAGAATACCTCTCGACTACACCATCACTACAAAACATGACTGTCCCTTCATGAAAGTAATACCAAAACATGACTGTCCCTTCATGAACACAATACCAAAACATGACTGTCCCTTCATGAACGTAATACCTCTCGACCACACCATCACTACAAAACATGACTGTCCCTTCATGAACGTAATACCTCTCGACTACACCATCACTGCAAAACATGACTGTCCCTTCATGAACATAATACCAAAACATGACTGTCCCTTCATGAACAGAATACCAAAACATGACTCTCCCTACATGAACAGAATACCAAAACATGACTGTCCCTTCATGAACGTAATACCAAAACATGAGTGTCCCTTCATGAACAGAATACCAAAACATGACTGTCCCTTCATGAACAGAATACCAAAACATGACTGTCCCTACATGAACAGAATACCAACACATGACTGTCCCTTCATGAACGTAATACCAAAACATGACTGTCCCTTCATGAGCAGAATACCTCTCGACCACACCATCACTGCAAAACATGACTGTCCCTTCATGAACGTAATACCTCTCGACCACACCATCACTGCAAAACATGACTGTCCCTTCATGAACGTAATACCTCTCGACCACACCATCACTGCAAAACATGACTGTCACCTCATGAACGTAATACCTCTCGACCACACCATCACTGCAAAACATGACTGTCCCTTCATGAACATAACACCAAAACATGACTGTCCCTTCATGAACATAATACCAAAACATGAGTGTCCCTTCATGAACACAATACCAAAACATGACTGTCCCTTCATGAACGTAATACCTCTCGACTACACCATCACTGCAAAACATGACTGTCCCTTCATGAATATAATACCAAAACATGACTGTCCCTTCATGAACATAATACCTCTCGACTACACAATCACTGCAAAACATGACTGTACCTTCATGAACATAATACCAAAACATGACTGTCCCTTCATGAACGTAATACTTCTCGACTACACCATCACTGCAAAACATGACTGTCCATTCATGAACATAATACCTCTCGACCACACCATCACTGCAAAACATGACTGTATCTTCATGAGCATAATACCAAAACATGACTGTCCCTTCATGAACGTAATACCTCTCGACTACACCATCACTGCAAAACATGACTGTCCCTTCATGAACATAATACCAAAACATGACTGTCCCTTCATGAACGTAATACCTCTCGACTACACCATCACTGCAAAACATGACTGTACCTTCATGAGCATAATACCAAAACATGACTGTCCCTTCATGAACGTAATACCTCTCGACCACACCATCACTGCAAAACATGACTGTCCCTTCATGAACATAATACCAAAACATGACTGTCCCTTCATGAACATAATACCAAAACATGACTGTCCCTTCATGAACATAATACCTCTCGACCACACCATCACTGCAAAACATGACTGTCCCTTCATGAACATAATACCAAAACATGACTGTCCCTTCATGAACATAATACCTCTCGACTACACCATCACTGCAAAACATGACTGTCCCTTCATGAACATAATACCAAAACATGACTGTCCCATCATGAACATACCAAAACATGACTGTCCCTTCATGAACATAATACCTCTCGACCACACCATCACTGCAAAACATGATTGTCCCTTCATGAACGTAATACCTCTCGACTACACCATCACTGCAAAACATGACTGTCCCTTCATGAACGTAATACCTCTCGACTACACCATCACTGCAAAACATGACTGTCCCTTCATGAACACAATACCAAAACATGAGTGTCCCTTCATGAACGTAATACCTCTCGACTACACCTTCACTGCAAAACATGAGTGTCCCTTCATGAACACAATACCAAAACATGACTGTCCCTTCATGAACGTAATACCTCTCGACTACACCATCACTGCAAAACATGACTGTCCCTTCATGAACACAATACCAAAACATGACTGTCCCTTCATGAACGTAATACCTCTCGACTACACCATCACTGCAAAACATGACTGTACATTCATGAACATAATACCAAAACATGACTGTCCCTTCATGAACATAATACCAAAACATGACTGTCCCTTCATGAACATAATACCAAAACATGACTGTCCCTTCATGAACATGATACCTCTCGACTACACCATCACTGCAAAACATGACTGTCCCTTCATGAACGTAATACCTCTCGACCACACCATCACTGCAAAACATGACTGTCCCTTCATGAACGTAATACCTCTCGACCACACCATCACTGCAAAACATGACTTTACCTACATGAACATAATACCAAAACATGACTGTCCCTTCATGAACATAATACCAAAACATGACTGTCCCTTCATGAAGAGAATACCAAAACATGACTGTCCCTTCATGAACATAATACCTCTCGACCACACCATCACTGCAAAACATGACTGTCCCTTCATGAACAGAATACCTCTCGACCACACCATCACTACAAAACATGACTGTCCCTACATGAACAGAATACCAAAACATGACTGTCCCTACATGAACAGAATACCTCTCGACTACACCATCACTACAAAACATGACTGTCCCTTCATGAAAGTAATACCAAAACATGACTGTCCCTTCATGAACACAATACCAAAACATGACTGTCCCTTCATGAACGTAATACCTCTCGACCACACCATCACTACAAAACATGACTGTCCCTTCATGAACGTAATACCTCTCGACTACACCATCACTGCAAAACATGACTGTCCCTTCATGAACATAATACCAAAACATGACTGTCCCTTCATGAACAGAATACCAAAACATGACTCTCCCTACATGAACAGAATACCAAAACATGACTGTCCCTTCATGAACGTAATACCAAAACATGAGTGTCCCTTCATGAACAGAATACCAAAACATGACTGTCCCTTCATGAACAGAATACCAAAACATGACTGTCCCTACATGAACAGAATACCAAAACATGACTGTCCCTTCATGAACGTAATACCAAAACATGACTGTCCCTTCATGAGCAGAATACCTCTCGACCACACCATCACTGCAAAACATGACTGTCCCTTCATGAACGTAATACCTCTCGACCACACAATCACTGCAAAACATGACTGTCCCTTCATGAACGTAATACCTCTCGACCACACCATCACTGCAAAACATGACTGTCCCTTCATGAACAGAATACCTCTCGACCACACCATCACTGCAAAACATGACTGTCACTTCATGAACAGAATACCTCTCGACTACACCATCACTGCAAAACATGACTGTCCCTTCATGAACAGAATACCTCTCGACCACACCATCACTGCAAAACATGACTGTCCCTTCATGAACATAATACCTCTCAACCACACCATCACTGCAAAACACCATGATTGTCCCTTCATGAACAGAATACCTCTCGACTACACCATCACTGCAAAACACCATGATTGTCCCTTCATGAACAGAATACCTCTCGACTACACCATCACAGCAAAACATGACTGTCCCTTCATGAGCAGAATACCTCTCGACCACACCATCACTGCAAAACATGACTGTCCCTTCATGAACAGAATACCTCTCGACAACACCATCACTTCAAAACATGACTGTCCCTTCATGAACGTAACACCTCTTGACTACACCATCACTGCAAAACATGAGTGTCCCTTCATGAACAGAATACCTCTCAACCACACCATCACTACAAAACATGACTGTCCCTTCATGAACATAATACCTCTCAACCACACCATCACTGCAAAACATGACTGTCCCTTCATGAACGTAATACCTCTCGACCACACCATCACTGCAAAACATGACTGTCACCTCATGAACCTAATACCTCTCGACCACACCATCACTGAAAAACATGACTGTCCCTTCATGAACATAATACCAAAACATGACTGTCCCTTCATGAACACAATACCTCTCGACTACACCATCACTGCAAAACATGACTGTCCCTTCATGAACGTAATACCTCTCGACCACACCATCACTGCAAAACATGACTGTCCCTTCATGAACATAATACCAAAACATGACTGTCCCTTCATGAACACAATACCTCTCAACCACACCATCACTGCAAAACATGACTGTCCCTACATGAACGTAATACCTCTCGACCACACCATCACTGCAAAACATGACTGTCCCTTCATGAACATAATACCTCTCGACTACACCATCACTGCAAAACATGACTGTCCCTTCATGAACGTAATACCTCTCGACCACACCATCACTGAAAAACATGACTGTCCCTTCATGAACGTAATACCTCTCGACCACACCATCACTGCAAAACATGACTGTCACCTCATGAACGTAATACCTCTCGACCACACCATCACTGAAAAACATGACTGTCCCTTCATGAACATAATACCAAAACATGACTGTCCCTTCATGAACACAATACCTCTCGACTACACCATCACTGCAAAACATGACTGTCCCTTCATGAACGTAATACCTCTCGACCACACCATCACTGCAAAACATGACTGTCCCTTCATGAACGTGATACCTTTCGACTACGCCATCACTGCAAAACATGAGTGTCCATTCATGAACAGAATACCTCTCGACCACACCATCACTACAAAACATGACTGTCCCTTCACGAAAGTAATACCAAAACATGACTGTCCCTTCATGAACGTAATACCAAAACATGACTGTCCCTTCATGAACACAATACCAAAACATGACTGTCCCTTCATGAACACAATACCAAAACATGACTGTCCCTTCATGAACATAATACCTCTCAACCACACCATCAATGCAAAACACCATGATTGTCCCTTCATGAACAGAATACCTCTCGACTACACCATCACTGCAAAACACCATGATTGTCCCTTCATGAACATAATACCTCTCGACCACACCATCACTTCAAAACATGACTGTCCCTTCATGAACAGAATACCAAAACATGACTGTCCCTTCATGAACAGAATACCTCTCGACTACACCATCACAGCAAAATATGACTGTCCCTTCATGAGCAGAATACCTCTCGACCACACCATCACTGCAAAACATGACTGTCCCTTCATGAACAGAATACCTCTCGACCACACCATCACTTCAAAACATGACTGTCCCTTCATGAACGTAACACCTCTTGACCACACCATCACTGCAAAACATGAGTGTCCCTTCATGAACAGAATACCTCTCGACCACACCATCACTACAAAACATGACTGTCCTTTCATGAACATAATACCTCTCAACCACACCATCACTGCAAAACATGACTGTCACCTCATGAACCTAATACCTCTCGACCACACCATCACTGAAAAACATGACTGTCCCTTCATGAACATAATACCAAAACATGACTGTCCCTTCATGAACACGATACCTCTCGACTACACCATCACTGCAAAACATGACTGTCCCTTCATGAACGTAATACCTCTCGACCACACCATCACTGCAAAACATGACTGTCCCTTCATGAACATAATACCAAAACATGACTGTCCCTTCATGAACACAATACCTCTCAACCACACCATCACTGCAAAACATGACTGTCCCTACATGAACGTAATACCTCTCGACCACACCATCACTGCAAAACATGACTGTCCCTTCATGAACATAATACCTCTCGACTACACCATCACTGAAAAACATGACTGTCCCTTCATGAACATAATACCAAAACATGACTGTCCCTTCATGAACATAATACCTCTCGACTACACCATAACTGCAAAACACCATGATTGTCCCTTCATGAACAGAATACCTCTCGACTACACCATAACTGCAAAACACCATGATTGTCCCTTCATGAACATAATACCTCTCGACTACACCATCACTGCAAAACATGACTGTCCCTTCATGAACGCAATACCCCTCGACCACACCATCACTTCAAAACATGACTGTCCCTTCATGAACAGAATACCAAAACATGACTGTCCCTTCATGAACAGAATACCTCTCGACCACACCATCACTGCAAAACATGACTGTCCCTTCATGAACAGAATACCTCTCGACCACACCATCACTTCAAAACATGACTGTCCCTTCATGAACGTAACACCTCTTGACTACACCATCACTGCAAAACATGAGTGTCCCTTCATGAACAGAATACCTCTCGACCACACCATCACTACAAAACATGACTGTCCCTTCATGAACATAATACCTCTCAACCACACCATCACTGCAAAACATGACTGTCCCTTCATGAACGTAATACCTCTCGACCACACCATCACTGCAAAACATGACTGTCACCTCATGAACCTAATACCTCTCGACCACACCATCACTGAAAAACATGACTGTCCCTTCATGAACACAATACCTCTCGACTACACCATCACTGCAAAACATGACTGTCCCTTCATGAACGTAATACCTCTCGACCACACCATCACTGCAAAACATGACTGTCCCTACATGAACGTAATACCTCTCGACCACACCATCACTGCAAAACATGACTGTCCCTTCATGAACATAATAACTCTCGACTACACCATCACTGCAAAACATGACTGTCCCTTCATGAACGTAATACCTCTCGACCACACCATCACTGAAAAACATGACTGTCCCTTCATGAACGTAATACCTCTCAACCACACCATCAATGCAAAACATGACTGTCACCTCATGAACGTAATACCTCTCGACCACACCATCACTGAAAAACATGACTGTCCCTTCATGAACATAATACCAAAACATGACTGTCCCTTCATGAACACAATACCTCTCGACTACACCATCACTGCAAAACATGACTGTCCCTTCATGAACGTAATACCTCTCGACCACACCATCACTGCAAAACATGACTGTCCCTTCATGAACGTGATACCTTTCGACTACGCCATCACTGCAAAACATGAGTGTCCATTCATGAACAGAATACCTCTCGACCACACCATCACTACAAAACATGACTGTCCCTTCACGAAAGTAATACCAAAACATGACTGTCCCTTCATGAACGTAATACCAAAACATGACTGTCCCTTCATGAACACAATACCAAAACATGACTGTCCCTTCATGAACACAATACCAAAACATGACTGTCCCTTCATGAACATAATACCTCTCAACCACACCATCACTGCAAAACACCATGATTGTCCCTTCATGAACAGAATACCTCTCGACTACACCATCACTGCAAAACACCATGATTGTCCCTTCATGAACATAATACCTCTCGACCACACCATCACTTCAAAACATGACTGTCCCTTCATGAACAGAATACCAAAACATGACTGTCCCTTCATGAACAGAATACCTCTCGACTACACCATCACAGCAAAATATGACTGTCCCTTCATGAGCAGAATACCTCTCGACCACACCATCACTACAAAACATGACTGTCCCTTCATGAACAGAATACCTCTCGACCACACCATCACTTCAAAACATGACTGTCCCTTCATGAACGTAACACCTCTCGACCACACCATCACTGCAAAACATGACTGTCACCTCATGAACCTAATACCTCTCGACCACACCATCACTGAAAAACATGACTGTCCCTTCATGAACATAATACCAAAACATGACTGTCCCTTCATGAACACGATACCTCTCGAATACACCATCACTGCAAAACATGACTGTCCCTTCATGAACGTAATACCTCTCGACCACACCATCACTGCAAAACATGACTGTCCCTTCATGAACATAATACCAAAACATGACTGTCCCTTCATGAACACAATACCTCTCAACCACACCATCACTGCAAAACATGACTGTCCCTTCATGAACGTAATACCTCTCGACCACACCATCACTGCAAAACATGACTGTCACCTCATGAACGTAATACCTCTCGACCACACCATCACTGAAAAACATGACTGTCCCTTCATGAACATAATACCAAAACATGACTGTCCCTTCATGAACACAATACCTCTTGACTACACCATCACTGTAAAACATGACTGTCCCTTCATGAACGTAATACCTCTCGACCACACCATCACTGCAAAACATGACTGTCCCTTCATGAACGTGATACCTTTCGACTACGCCATCATTGCAAAACATGAGTGTCCATTCATGAACAGAATACCTCTCGACCACACCATCACTACAAAACATGACTGTCCCTTCACGAAAGTAATACCAAAACATGACTGTCCCTTCATGAACGTAATACCAAAACATGACTGTCCCTTCATGAACATAATACCTCTCAACCACACCATCACTGCAAAACACCATGATTGTCCCTTCATGAACAGAATACCTCTCGACTACACCATCACTGCAAAACACCATGATTGTCCCTTCATGAACATAATACCTCTCGACTACACCATCACTGCAAAACATGACTGTCCCTTCATGAACGCAATACCCCTCGACCACACCATCACTTCAAAACATGACTGTCCCTTCATGAACAGAATACCAAAAAATGACTGTCCCTTCATGAACAGAATACCTCTCGACCACACCATCACTGCAAAACATGACTGTCCCTTCATGAACAGAATACCTCTCGACCACACCATCACTTCAAAACATGACTGTCCCTTCATGGACGTAACACCTCTTGACTACACCATCACTGCAAAACATGAGTGTCCCTTCATGAACAGAATACCTCTCGACCACACCATCACTACAAAACATGACTGTCCCTTCATGAACATAATACCTCTCAACCACACCATCACTGCAAAACATGACTGTCCCTTCATGAACGTAATACCTCTCGACCACACCATCACTGCAAAACATGACTGTCACCTCATGAACCTAATACCTCTCGACCACACCATCACTGAAAAACATGACTGTCCCTTCATGAACATAATACCAAAACATGACTGTCCCTTCATGAACACAATACCTCTCGACTACACCATCACTGCAAAACATGACTGTCCCTTCATGAACATAATACCAAAACATGACTGTCCCTTCATGAACACAATACCTCTCGACCACACCATCACTGCAAAACATGACTGTCCCTTCATGAACCTAATACCTCTCGACCACACCATCACTGCAAAACATGACTGTCCCTTCATGAACATAATACCAAAACATGACTGTCCCTTCATGAACACAATACCTCTCAACCACACCATCACTGCAAAACATGACTGTCCCTACATGAACGTAATACCTCTCGACCACACCATCACTGCAAAACATGACTGTCCCTTCATGAACATAATACCTCTCGACTACACCATCACTGCAAAACATGACTGTCCCTTCATGAACGTAATACCTCTCGACCACACCATCACTGAAAAACATGACTGTCCCTTCATGAACGTAATACCTCTCGACCACACCATCACTGCAAAACATGACTGTCACCTCATGAACGTAATACCTCTCGACCACACCATCACTGAAAAACATGACTGTCCCTTCATGAACACAATACCTCTCGACTACACCATCACTGCAAAACATGACTGTCCCTTCATGAACGTAATACCTCTCGACCACACCATCACTGCAAAACATGACTGTCCCTTCATGAACACAATACCAAAACATGACTGTCCCTTCATGAACGTAATACCTCTCGACTACACCATCACTGCAAAACATGACTGTCCCTTCATGAACATAATACCAAAACATGACTGTCCCTTCATGAACACAATACCTCTCGACTACACCATCACTGCAAAACATGACTGTCCCTTCATGAACTTAATACCTCTCAACCACACCATCACTGCAAAACATGACTGTCCCTTCATGAACGTGATACCTTTCGACTACGCCATCACTGCAAAACATGAGTGTCCATTCATGAACAGAATACCTCTCGACCACACCATCACTACAAAACATGACTGTCCCTTCATGAACGTAATACCAAAACATGACTGTCCCTTCATGAACACAATACCAAAACATGACTGTCCCTTCATGAACACAATACCAAAACATGACTGTCCATTCATGAACAGAATACCTCTCGACCACACCATCACTACAAAACATGACTGTCCCTTCATGAAAGTAATACCAAAACATGACTGTCCCTTCATGAGCAGAATACCTCTCGACCACACCATCACTGCAAAACATGACTGTCCCTTCACGAAAGTAATACCAAAACATGACTGTCCCTTCATGAACACAATACCAAAACATGACTGTCCCTACATGAACATAATACCTCTCGACTACACCATCACTTCAAAACATCATGACTGTCCCTTCATGAACAGAATACCTCTCAACTACACCATCACTGCAAAACACCATGATTGTCCCTTCATGAACGTAATACCTCTCGACTACACCATCACTGCAAAACATGACTGTCCCTTCATGAACAGAATACCAAAACATGACTCTCCCTACATGAACAGAATACCAAAACATGACTGTCCCTACATGAGCATAATACCAAAACATGACTGTCCCTTCATGAACACAATACCTCTCGACTACACCATCACTGCAAAACATGACTGTCCCTTCATGAACGTAATACCTCTCGACCACACCATCACTGCAAAACATGACTGTCCCTACATGAACGTAATACCTCTCGACCACACCATCACTGCAAAACATGACTGTCCCTTCATGAACATAATAACTCTCGACTACACCATCACTGCAAAACATGACTGTCCCTTCATGAACGTAATACCTCTCGACCACACCATCACTGAAAAACATGACTGTCCCTTCATGAACGTAATACCTCTCGACCACACCATCACTGCAAAACATGACTGTCACCTCATGAACGTAATACCTCTCGACCACACCATCACTGAAAAACATGACTGTCCCTTCATGAACATAATACCAAAACATGACTGTCCCTTCATGAACACAATACCTCTCGACTACACCATCACTGCAAAACATGACTGTCCCTTCATGAACGTAATACCTCTCGACCACACCATCACTGCAAAACATGACTGTCCCTTCATGAACGTGATACCTTTCGACTACGCCATCACTGCAAAACATGAGTGTCCATTCATGAACAGAATACCTCTCGACCACACCATCACTACAAAACATGACTGTCCCTTCACGAAAGTAATACCAAAACATGACTGTCCCTTCATGAACGTAATACCAAAACATGACTGTCCCTTCATGAACACAATACCAAAACATGACTGTCCCTTCATGAACACAATACCAAAACATGACTGTCCCTTCATGAACATAATACCTCTCAACCACACCATCACTGCAAAACACCATGATTGTCCCTTCATGAACAGAATACCTCTCGACTACACCATCACTGCAAAACACCATGATTGTCCCTTCATGAACATAATACCTCTCGACCACACCATCACTTCAAAACATGACTGTCCCTTCATGAACAGAATACCAAAACATGACTGTCCCTTCATGAACAGAATACCTCTCGACTACACCATCACAGCAAAATATGACTGTCCCTTCATGAGCAGAATACCTCTCGACCACACCATCACTACAAAACATGACTGTCCCTTCATGAACAGAATACCTCTCGACCACACCATCACTTCAAAACATGACTGTCCCTTCATGAACGTAACACCTCTCGACCACACCATCACTGCAAAACATGACTGTCACCTCATGAACCTAATACCTCTCGACCACACCATCACTGAAAAACATGACTGTCCCTTCATGAACATAATACCAAAACATGACTGTCCCTTCATGAACACGATACCTCTCGAATACACCATCACTGCAAAACATGACTGTCCCTTCATGAACGTAATACCTCTCGACCACACCATCACTGCAAAACATGACTGTCCCTTCATGAACATAATACCAAAACATGACTGTCCCTTCATGAACACAATACCTCTCAACCACACCATCACTGCAAAACATGACTGTCCCTTCATGAACGTAATACCTCTCGACCACACCATCACTGCAAAACATGACTGTCACCTCATGAACGTAATACCTCTCGACCACACCATCACTGAAAAACATGACTGTCCCTTCATGAACATAATACCAAAACATGACTGTCCCTTCATGAACACAATACCTCTTGACTACACCATCACTGTAAAACATGACTGTCCCTTCATGAACGTAATACCTCTCGACCACACCATCACTGCAAAACATGACTGTCCCTTCATGAACGTGATACCTTTCGACTACGCCATCACTGCAAAACATGAGTGTCCATTCATGAACAGAATACCTCTCGACCACACCATCACTACAAAACATGACTGTCCCTTCACGAAAGTAATACCAAAACATGACTGTCCCTTCATGAACGTAATACCAAAACATGACTGTCCCTTCATGAACATAATACCTCTCAACCACACCATCACTGCAAAACACCATGATTGTCCCTTCATGAACAGAATACCTCTCGACTACACCATCACTGCAAAACACCATGATTGTCCCTTCATGAACATAATACCTCTCGACTACACCATCACTGCAAAACATGACTGTCCCTTCATGAACGCAATACCCCTCGACCACACCATCACTTCAAAACATGACTGTCCCTTCATGAACAGAATACCAAAAAATGACTGTCCCTTCATGAACAGAATACCTCTCGACCACACCATCACTGCAAAACATGACTGTCCCTTCATGAACAGAATACCTCTCGACCACACCATCACTTCAAAACATGACTGTCCCTTCATGGACGTAACACCTCTTGACTACACCATCACTGCAAAACATGAGTGTCCCTTCATGAACAGAATACCTCTCGACCACACCATCACTACAAAACATGACTGTCCCTTCATGAACATAATACCTCTCAACCACACCATCACTGCAAAACATGACTGTCCCTTCATGAACGTAATACCTCTCGACCACACCATCACTGCAAAACATGACTGTCACCTCATGAACCTAATACCTCTCGACCACACCATCACTGAAAAACATGACTGTCCCTTCATGAACATAATACCAAAACATGACTGTCCCTTCATGAACACAATACCTCTCGACTACACCATCACTGCAAAACATGACTGTCCCTTCATGAACATAATACCAAAACATGACTGTCCCTTCATGAACACAATACCTCTCGACCACACCATCACTGCAAAACATGACTGTCCCTTCATGAACCTAATACCTCTCGACCACACCATCACTGCAAAACATGACTGTCCCTTCATGAACATAATACCAAAACATGACTGTCCCTTCATGAACACAATACCTCTCAACCACACCATCACTGCAAAACATGACTGTCCCTACATGAACGTAATACCTCTCGACCACACCATCACTGCAAAACATGACTGTCCCTTCATGAACATAATACCTCTCGACTACACCATCACTGCAAAACATGACTGTCCCTTCATGAACGTAATACCTCTCGACCACACCATCACTGAAAAACATGACTGTCCCTTCATGAACGTAATACCTCTCGACCACACCATCACTGCAAAACATGACTGTCACCTCATGAACGTAATACCTCTCGACCACACCATCACTGAAAAACATGACTGTCCCTTCATGAACACAATACCTCTCGACTACACCATCACTGCAAAACATGACTGTCCCTTCATGAACGTAATACCTCTCGACCACACCATTACTGCAAAACATGACTGTCCCTTCATGAACACAATACCAAAACATGACTGTCCCTTCATGAACGTAATACCTCTCGACTACACCATCACTGCAAAACATGACTGTCCCTTCATGAACATAATACCAAAACATGACTGTCCCTTCATGAACACAATACCTCTCGACTACACCATCACTGCAAAACATGACTGTCCCTTCATGAACTTAATACCTCTCAACCACACCATCACTGCAAAACATGACTGTCCCTTCATGAACGTGATACCTTTCGACTACGCCATCACTGCAAAACATGAGTGTCCATTCATGAACAGAATACCTCTCGACCACACCATCACTACAAAACATGACTGTCCCTTCATGAACGTAATACCAAAACATGACTGTCCCTTCATGAACACAATACCAAAACATGACTGTCCCTTCATGAACACAATACCAAAACATGACTGTCCATTCATGAACAGAATACCTCTCGACCACACCATCACTACAAAACATGACTGTCCCTTCATGAAAGTAATACCAAAACATGACTGTCCCTTCATGAGCAGAATACCTCTCGACCACACCATCACTGCAAAACATGACTGTCCCTTCACGAAAGTAATACCAAAACATGACTGTCCCTTCATGAACACAATACCAAAACATGACTGTCCCTACATGAACATAATACCTCTCGACTACACCATCACTTCAAAACATCATGACTGTCCCTTCATGAACAGAATACCTCTCAACTACACCATCACTGCAAAACACCATGATTGTCCCTTCATGAACGTAATACCTCTCGACTACACCATCACTGCAAAACATGACTGTCCCTTCATGAACAGAATACCAAAACATGACTCTCCCTACATGAACAGAATACCAAAACATGACTGTCCCTACATGAGCATAATACCAAAACATGACTCTCCCTTCATGAACAGAATACCTCTCGACTACACCATCACTGCAAAACACCATGATTGTCCCTTCATGAACATAATACCTCTCGACTACACCATCACTGCAAAACATGACTGTCCCTTCATGAATGCAATACCTCTCGACCACACCATCACTGCAAAACATGACTGTACCTACATGAGCATAATACCAAAACATGACCGTCCCTTCATGAACATACCTCTCGACTACACCATCACTGCAAAACATGACTGTCCCTTCATGAACGCAATACCTCTCGACCACACCATCACTTCAAAACATGACTGTCCCTTCATGAACAGAATACCAAAACATGACTGTCCCTTCATGAACAGAATACCTCTCGACCACACCATCACTGCAAAACATGATTGTCCCTTCATGAACAGAATACCTCTCGACCACACCATCACTGCAAAACATGATTGTCCCTTCATGAACAGAATACCTCTCGACTACACCATCACTGCAAAACATGAGTGTCCCTTCATGAACAGAATACCTCTCGACCACACCATCACTGCAAAACATGACTGTCCCTTCATGAACGTAATACCTCTCGACCACACCATCACTGCAAAACATGACTGTCCCTACATGAACAGAATACCAAAACATGACTGTCCCTTCATGAACAGAATACCAAAACATGACTGTCCCTACATGAACGTAATACCAAAACATGACTGTCCCTACATGAACGTAATACCAAAACATGACTGTCCCTTCATGAACAGAATACCTCTCGACTACACCATCACTGCAAAACATGACTGTCCCTTCATGAACAGAATACCTCTCGACCACACCATCACTGCAAAACATGACTGTCCCTTCATGAACAGAATACCTCTCGACCACACCATCACTGCAAAACATGACTGTCCCTTCATGAACATAATACCTCTCGACTACACCATCACTTCAAAACATCATGACTGTCCCTTCATGAACGTAATACCTCTTGACTACACCATCACTGCAAAACACCATGATTGTCCCTTCATGAACGTAATACCTCTCGACCACACCATCACTTCAAAACATGACTGTCCCTTCATGAACGTAATACCTCTCGACCACACCATCACTGCAAAACATGACTGTCCCTTCATGAACAGAATACCTCTCGACTACACCATCACTGCCAAACATGACTGTCCCTTCATGAATGTAATACCTCTCGACCACACCATCACTGCAAAACATGACTGTCCCTTCATGAACAGAATACCTCTCGACTACACCATCTTTTCAAAACATGACTGTCCCTTCATGAACTTGATACCTCTCGACTACACCATCACTTCAAAACCTGACTGTCCCTTCATGAACACAATACCAAAACATGACTGTCCCTTCATGAACAGAATATCAAAACATGACTGTCCCTTCATGAACACAATACCAAAACATGACTGTCCCTTCATGAACTTAATACCTCTCGACTACACCATCACTTCAAAACCTGACTGTCCCTTCATGAACACAATACCAAAACATGACTGTCCCTTCATGAACGTAATACCTCTCGACTACACCATCACTGCAAAACATGACTGTCACTTCATGAACAGAATACCTCTCGACCACACCATCACTGCAAAACATGACTGTCCCTTCATGAACTTAATACCTCTCGACTACACCATCACTGCAAAACATGACTGTCCCTTCATGAACAGAATACCTCTCGACCACACCATCACTGCAAAACATGACTGTCCCTTCATGAACAGAATACCTCTCGACTACACCATCACTGCAAAACATGACTGTCCCTTCATGAACTTAATACCTCTCGACTACACCATCACTGCAAAACATGACTGTCCCTTCATGAACAGAATACCTCTCGACTACACCATCACTGCAAAACATGACTGTCCCTTCATGAACGTAATACCTCTCGACTACACGATCACTGCAAAACATGACTGTCCCTTCATGAACAGAATACCTCTCGACTACACCATCACTGCAAAACATGACTGTCCCTTCATGAACATAATACCAAAACATGACTGTCCCTTCATGAACGTAATACCTCTCGACTACACCATCACTGCAAAACATGACTGTCACTTCATGAACAGAATACCTCTCGAATACACCATCACTGCAAAACATGACTGTCCCTTCATGAACATAATACCTCTCGACTACACCATCTCTTCAAAACATGACTGTCCCTTCATGAACACAATACCAAAACATGACTGTCCCTTCATGAACACAATACCAAAACATGACTGTCCATACATGAACATAATACCTCTCGACTACACCATCACTGCAAAACATGACTGTCCCTTCATGAACGTAATACCAAAACATGACTGTCCATACATGAACATAATACCTCTCGACTACACCATCACTGCAAAACATGACTGTCCCTTCATGAACATCATACCAAAACATGACTGTCCCTTCATGAACATAATACCTCTCGACCACACCATCACTGCAAAACATGACTGTCCCTTCATGAACGTAATACCAAAACATGACTGTCCCTTCATGAACACAATACCAAAACATGACTGTCCCTTCATGAACAGAATACCTCTCGACTACACCATCACTTCAAAATATAAATCATTCATAGCCTTCAAATTTTTTTTTATCTGTAATTACTCTTGATTTAATTACATTAGAAAAAACCATCAGTACACCTTGTCCAGAAATGTTTTCAATCTTTTTCTTCCTACTCTCATAAATTGCCATTTTTGATTGGCCCAGAACAAAATTTAACAATTAGCTTTTTTTCTTACATATTTAAACCCACCAATAAACATTTGCATAGAAAATTCTTCATTAAAAGCCTTAAAAAAAGACTCCAAAACGATGAATGATTGTCTCAACCTATCACAATGCATAAAAGCATGAAAAACGGTTTCTCTCTGAGAACAAAAAGGACAGTCTGGGTTAATCTCTGGGTTTAATACAGAAATAAAATCATTGACAGCTATAACCCCATGTCAAATTCCCCCCTCTCTTTGGTAACGGTGGGTTATATAGTGCTCTTCATTGGGGTCTAAAATCACCACTTAACCCAAGGACATTACGCCATGGTGTATCACTCCATTTGTCAAACTTTCCCATTAATCAGCACTAAAACATATATCTTTCTTTTCTAAAAATGGACCTTGACACTCGTCCATTTTAGGTGACAAGATTAAAAAAAGGAAAGGGTCCTCAACATCTGGTTTCAAAAAACCTTGACCATGAATCAGTGGTTCTTGAAGTAACCAAAAGAGTGATCTTGAATTTTGTCTGATAGTAACCTCATTCAATTTCCAGACTTTGAAAATGTTCTTGTAAAAAATTGGTACATTCGATGTATCTATGTTTTGGAGGTCCATCAAAAAAAGAGACTTAGAAACCTAAGCGTCCCAAGGTCTTCAAAAATCTCACAAGCAACAACATTCCAGTTTGATTTGTTTGATCCGTATAACAGTCTATGTATAAAGCACATTGCACATTTATAAGACCTTGTCCTCCTCCATCTTTAGATAAAAATAACACACTTTGGGATACCCAGTGTAACTTTTCCCAAAATAAATCTATTAAAACCTTCTGAATATCAGAGAGTAAATACTGAGGAGGATCCACACATGCTAAACGATGCCACAAAGAGGATGCCACAAGGTTGTTAATAATTAGAGTGCATCCCCTGTACGACATCTTTGGAATTAACCACTTCCATTATTTTAGTCTTCCTTTTACTTTTTCAAGTACATCATCCCAATTTGTTTTTACAGCAGAGTCATCTCCAAGAAATACACCCAAGTATTTTAAACCTCTCTTAGACCAGGTTAATCCATTTGGGAGTTTTGGTGCACCCTGCAATCAATGGCCGACCAAAATCTCTTCACTTTTGGCCCAATTTGTCTTGGCTGAAGATATTTCTTTAAAATCATTAAAAATATTTTCCACTGTATCAATGTCGTTTTGGTCACTAATTAAGATGACCCCATCATCAGCATAAGCTGACAGAGAAACCTTTGATGCGATCTCTAACCTTGCATAAAAGAGGTTCTATTGCAATAGAGTATAACATACTAGACAAAGGACAGCCTTGTCTTACACCTCTTTCCACTTTAAAAGGAGCACATAAGCCACCGTTAACCTTAAGAATTCCTTCAATGTCATTATATAAAACTTTAAATTTTTTTCCACAAATTCTTTAGTAAAACCAAAAGCTTCCAGAGTATTTAAAAGGTATTGGCGTTCAACCCTATCAAAAGCCTTCTCCTGATCTAAAGAGATCAGGCCAACATCAAAACCTTTCATATCTTTTTAGCAGATGAAAGATATGTTATCAAAGATAGACCTCTCAGGGATACAATATGTTTGGAGTGAATCACCTGCTCCAAAATCCCCGCAAGTCTATTCACAAGGGCTTTAGAGAGGATCTTGTAGTCACTACACAACACTGACACTGGCCTCCAATATTTAATTTCTGTGAGATCTCCTTTTTTAGGTAGAAGCGTCACGTTACGGCAGCTCAAAGGCAAATGGCCATTTATAAAACTGTCATTTAGAACTTCAAGCAAGTCTTCTCCCACCACAGGCCAAAAGGCCTTAAACTCAACCGGAAGACCATCTATACCTGGAGCTTTCCTAGGCTCCATACTATGAAGTGCTCTTTTTAGCTCTTCTAAACGTAGCTCACTACCAAGTTCCCTCTGAGACTCAAAAGACACGAGGTAAATTTTCAAAAAAATTATTATTTGTGATTTGTTCTGCTTTGAGCTCACTTTTGTATAACTCTTTATAAAAAAAATAATTATTTTCCAAATTTCATTAACATCAGTTAACATCTCTCCACGCTCAGATCGCAATGAATGAAAAAAATATTTTTTTTGGCCATTCTTCTTCTCCAGGCCAAAAGAAAACTTTGAGGATACATCCATTTGGTCACTGCTTTGAAAACTTGACCTAACCAAAGCCCCTTTTGATTTCCTCTCAAATAAATCATTCAAATACATCTCATAAGAGTCCAATCACCAGTGGATTCTACCTGTTCTTCCAATTTTACAATTTCCATCTCCAAAACCTTCATTAACCTATCTACATTTACGGTGACATTTTTGGAATACTGTTGGCTTAATTTGGGCTTTTCCATAGTCCCACCACTGTTGTAATGAGCTAAAACTTGACTTTGAGTCTCTAAAATCCTCCCAAAAAAATTCTAAAATGCCTTTAAATGTTTTGTCGCTCAAAAGAGCATTATTAAAATGCCAATACGCACTCCTTGGTTTTACAGAGCTCAAAAACAAAGAACATTGAACCATACAATGGTCAGAGAAAGAAATTGGAGTAATACAACAGCTTTTAAAAACATTAATCTGGTGACTAAAACAATATAATCTATCAAACCTTGCCAAAGATACAATCTTATCACGAATATGAGTCCATGTATATTGTCTACAATTCCCATGGAAATTCCTCCATATATCACTAAGCTCATGAGTTTTAATTAGAGATGCACCGATTGCAATTTTCTTGGCCGATTCCGATTTTTCTCCAAGTGTGACCTGCCGATAATTTCCGATTTTTCCGATTTTCTTTCTAAGAACTATTGACCACATATACAAACAAAATCTACCTTTCTCCAATGCAAAATGTAATTTTCATAATAAAATAAATTATTAAACGTTACAATTTCCCCCAAACAAAGTTCCAGGATCTTCTCTGACTTCTGATATATAAAGTGTCTGTGAAAGAGGTAGAAATAACAATTAACTGCAAATGAGTTGCTTTATATAACAAACAGATGTCATTTTCCACTATTTATATAAATTGACCTTTTTCTATTTTTTCTCATCTAACAAAACAATTCCAAATATTACTATGAACAAAACTGAAGTGTCCAATACGCTCAACATTGACATTAAGCGACGTTAGATCCCAAATATCAGAGGTGAAACTGATCGCTGCTTCGGGATCAGCACCCCCGTTTTTCCCGGGAGTCTCCCGTATTTCACACCCATCTCCCGCCCCCTCCCTTTTTGTTATTTCTCCCAGGAAACTCCCGTAATTTGTACGGCCCAAACCACGTTACATGAATAATCACATCAATATATTATTCCGAGGTTGTCCAGTTGCCAGATCTTGTATGAAACGCATCCGACTCACACAATCGACACATCATACACATTTCTAATAATGTGTGACCTCAACCTGGCAACCAAAACCCATGTGTGACCTCAACCTGGCAACCAAAACCCATGTGTGACCTCAACCTGGCAACCAAAACCCATGTGTGACCTCAACCTGGCAACCAAAACCCATCTGTGACCTCAACCTGGCAACCAAAATCCATGTGTGACCTCAACCTGGCAACCAAAACCCATTTGCGCTGTTGAAATCTGCGCAGGCAGTAGACATGGGAAGTTGAATCAAGTATCCGGTAGATAGGAGACTTATAAATTACAATATATATATATATATATATATATATATATATATATATATATATATATACACATAAATTTAACAACAGCTGGACGAAAGCATTTAATTTCAGATCCCGAAGCATATCAACAATACCCACACCTTCTGCAAAGTGTGTCGCACTGATTTTAATATCGGACACGGTGGAAAAATGACGTTACTCTGCACATTAAATCACAACGGGACAAAGTATATGTATTTATCCCGCCTCTGCCATCCTACGGTTTACTTTAGCATTACAAATATTACAAATTGTGAACTTTATGTATTTTTCACTCACAGTGAAGATCTTATTCCTTGTGACGTTATTCCCTGCGCTGCTGGCAACAAAACGGACCGGCTCGGAATCGGAAAGACGTGAGACTGACCGGCCGGTTACCGGTCCGGGCCGAGCATGCGGAAAACCGGCTGATTCCGGTCCCTGGCCGGTCGATCGGTGCATCTCTAGTTTTAATAAGTTGTATCGTTCTTTTACATGACAACGTATGAGGCTCAAGGTGATTGATCAATATTTTTTTCAATACAGTTAAAATCACCACCAAGAATTAAAATATCATCATTTGTACACTTTTTTAAAGTCGAGCATAAAGAGTCTTAAAAAGCAATTCTGTCTGTACTTGCAGTAGGAGCATATACACACACAAACAAAAACTTGATTTTCAACAAACGCTCTGATTTTTAAAATTCTCCCTTTTATAATCTCATCCACTTCGTAAGAAACTGGGACAAAATTTTTAGAGAAACGAACAGCAACTCCAGCCTTAAGTGTATTATTATGACTCAAAAAAGAGAGCCCATCCCATTCCATGGCCCAATTAGCAGTATTTTGTACATCACTGTGTGTCTCTTGGAGTAACACAACATCAGAATGTTTTTGTTTACTTAACTCATAAATCTCCACCATTCACATTCAGGGATGCAATATTTATGTTACTCATGCTTAAAACAAAACACAACAAAAATAAACCCCACACCAGCATTACAGCAGGGACCATGGACCAAAGCATCTCATTTTATCAGTAGTTCCATAGACCAAGTAGTCAAAATCATCCACTCGAAAGTTAAATGACACATCAAGCTCAGTGTTGTTCTTTAGTACCATATAAACACATCTCCTAAAGGAAACGACATGTTTCAGAAGTGGAGAAACATTCCCAAGTGGAATCTTTGATTGGTGAAACCAGTTTTCCGTAGCGAGACAACATATTTACTAATACTCATCCTTTACGAAAGGTGGCACATTTGACAAACTCACTCTTAGACGGCATAGAGCGCGGAAGCAGCATTTATCACTATACCACGCTCTACTCATTCATTCGCTTTTTACACAGTGCTCAAAAACATTACTATGGCATTGATCATTCTAGAAGCCGCCAAAACACAACACAAACCCACCACTTCACCTGCCGCTAAACCCGCCACTTCACCTGCCGCTAAACCCGCCACTTCACCAGCCGCTAAACTCGCCACGGACGCCACTGTCACTCCATGACGCCGTGTGAGTAACTCAAAAACCTCCAAACCGGCAACCGCCATGTTCCCGAAAAAACAGAAACCGGCGAGCCGCAAAAAAACAAAACTTTTACTTAAACTGAACTAAACTAAACTTCCCACTTATAGTAAAGAAAAAAAGATAGAAAAGTTTGAAAAACACACCTGCACATGCTCTCACAACCAGGCTCCACTCGCTCCGGACACTCACGCATGCGCAGAGAGAGAGAGAGAGAGAGAGAAAGAATGAAAGAAAGAGAGAGAAAGAAAGAAAAAGAAAGAGAGAGAGAGAGAGAGAGAGAGAGAGAGAAAGAAGGAAAGAGAGAGAAAGAAAGAGAAAATTTTGAAAAAATACTTACAACTTTTCATATGAAACATTTTTCAACATTTACCATTTTACATTTACCTTATACACACAAACTACAAAATCAAAACCTTTTCTACATTAGAAGAGAAACAAATCTGTTCCACCAATAACAGCACAGAGCCTCATTCTTGCACCATTTCATTTCAGATGTGATGACATCATCCATGAGACTATAAAATATCATCCATGAGTCTATAAAATCAATGAGTGTTCTGGATTAACTGTGGCTAAAAACTGAACATTAATATCTGCAGCCTTTTCCATCTTGTTTTTCTGCTCATATAGATACTTCGCTTGACCTATGAGAACATTTAAACACTGACAAATAAAACTATTTCTTCTAACATATTTAAAACCAACAATAGAAAAAGATTCATTAAAACTATAAAATAAATGATGTAATAAACTAAACAACAGTTTCTCTCTTTAAACAAAAGGGCATTCTGTAGTGACATCAGGATTAAAACTGAAATAAAAGCATTAACCGCTATTGCAGCATGTAAAAGTCTCCATTGTATGTCCCCAACTCGTTTACTTAAAGGTGGTTTATACAATGATTCTGGTTTATCATCATCACGCCACGGTGCATCAACCCTCTTATCAAGCGCTTTATTAAAAACAAGAACACAAGCTTTATAAAAAGATTCACCAGTACTTAAAAAGAAATTAACACATTGGGATTTCCCAGAGTTTAAAATCATTCCTGAAACATCATCAAGCACAGGAAAAATTAAAAACTCAGATAAAACATCATTTTCATTAGGAACATTTTTATTTCACAGTAGTCTGATAAAAGTTTCAGTTCATCAGAAGTGAGTCTTTGTTTCCATTTTTCTAATAAATGAAAAACAAAAGGTCTTGACTTAATTTTCAGACTCAAAGCAACTTCTTCCATATTCCCAAAGTCTGGTCCTGTCAAGTCAACTAGACTCCCCATTGTACATATTTTGGAAGCCACAAGTGTTTCCGTGAGTCCAGGAATTGTACAGTCATCGTTTGTTAGATCAAAGCGTGCTCCATATATTAGCGGCTCTTCCAGGAGCCAATGAAGAGATTCGAAATGTGCTTCTCTTTGTGCTTTGAACATGTTCCACACTTTAAAAACATTCCGATAAAAAGTAGGCATTCCATTGAGGTTCAATTTTGCCAAGTCCATTTTCAAATTTCCAAGGTTTTGTAGTATTTTACACGCAACTACTTTCCAGCTTGAATTTACTGAACCACTAAGAAGTCTCTGCAAAAACTGTAGACAAAAAGCTGCTGCTCGACTTTGAAGATGCACCAGTCCTTGTCCTCCTCCTCCTTTAGGTAAAAACAATACACTCGGAGGAACACAATGTAACTTGTCCCAGGAAATAAATTGAAAATCTAAAAACGCTTGAATCTCTGCTATATCACTCTGTTGACTAACAAACACTAAACACATCATCAGCATATGCAGAGACTCTTATACTATTCTCACAATTAGGCCATTTAAAACCTTGTACAGTTGTTCTCAGTTGTTGTAACAGAGGTTCTATTGCTAGCGAATATAGCATTCCAAATCAATGGAAATCAATCCAATGTCACTATTTACTAACTTAGAGACGTCATAAATATCCCTAATAAGGGAAATATTATCAAAAATGGACCTTTTGGGGGGGGGGGGGGGGGGGGGGGTTGGTCCGGATGAATCACCTTATCCATCAGTTTTGATGATCAGTTTGCAAAGCTCTTTGAAAGAAGTTTATAGTCACTACACAGAAGTGAAACAGGTCTCCAGTTTTTGATCTCCGTGAGATCTCCTTGTGCAGCTACTGAGAGAATTTAGGTGTGGTGGTGGCGTAGTGGGCTAAAGCACATAACTGGTAATCAGGAGGTTGCCGGTTTGATCCCCACAGTCACCACCATTGTGTCCTTGAGTAAGACACTTAACTCCAGGTTGCTCCGGGGGGGGGATTGTCCCTGTAATAAGTGCACTGTAAATCACTTTGGATAAAAGCATCTGCCAAATGCATAAATGTAATGTAATGTAAATGTCCTAAAACTTCCCAAAAACATTTAGAAAAGTCTATTGGTATACCATCAATTCCAGGCACCCTTCCGGATTCCATACTCTGAGCAGCCTTACGCAGTTCTCCCAGCACACCTGAAATCTCTGCATTAGCTTCATCAGACACTTTTGGTAAATCCTCAAAAAAGACACTCTCAATGATATCATCTGATCCTGTACAGTTTCTCATAAAAACCAATTGCTCTCCTTCTAATCATTGCAGGATTGGACAACAGACTTCCTTCCTCAGATTGCAAAGCGTGAATGACTCTTTTTTGGCCATTTTTCCTTTCAAGGTTAAAAAAATACTTTGAAGGTGCATCCATCTGATCAAGACCCATGAATCTTGACCGGACCGAAGCCCCCTGTGTTTTAACCCCTAATAATTCTGACAATTGATTCTTTTTTGTTCTATAATCAGCACAAAACAATTTAAAAGTGTGTATAAAATCCCCATAACAGAGTTAAATTAAAATGCCAGTAAGCACTTTTAGGCTTGACAGAATGCAGAATAAAAGAAGCTTGCACCATCCAATGATCTGATAACAGGAAAAATACAACAATCTTTAAAAATACCACCATGATGCTTAAACACATGCCAATCTTGCCAGAGATAAAGCATGATCACGTGCATGTGCCCAAGTATATTGTCTTTCATCCTCATGATAACACTTCCACACGTCACTTAGCTCTGCTTATTTATTAATTGAATGAGACGTTTTCTTGAAGGCATATGGGTGTTTAATATGATTTCTGTCACAATTACTCACTGTACAATTAAAATCTCCTCCCAGAAATAAATAATCATCATTAGAAACATCTTGTGAAACAGAACATAATGTATCAAAAACAACATCCTCTCAGTTGTTGAGTTGGGGACACACAAATAAAAACACAATTATAATTCTGCACTTGTGCTGTCACTTTTAAAAGATAAGCCTTCCCATTCCTTCATCCAATCATTAACATCGTTCACGTCACTATGTGTTTCCTGAATCAAAGTGACATCTATTATGCTGAATAATTTCATAAAGCTCAGCTCTTTTTCTGTCATTTCTAGCACCATTAACATGCAAGGAGGCAATCCACACTTCAACCATACTAAAATAAACAAACAAAAAACACATGCAAAACCAGATTACTAATGTTCTTAGTCTCCATTTTCATTTAACTCTATGCCAACTTTCCTCACAGTCTTTTTCAAACGATAAACCTCCCTGTTTGAAAGGCACCCATCTGCTATTAGGCTTTTGGCTTTGTCATGGAGCTGCATTAGATCAGGAAATATTCCTTTACAATCACACCTCTTTTGTTTTTTTGTGGTATTAAGAAAACTGACAACACTGTACTTGAGTCAGACATTTCACTTCCACTTTCTGACTCTTTCTGATCTTCAAACACTTTTTTTAAAAACTTTGCATTATTGATCTTTCCTACATTTTTCCGTTTTATTGTTACTTTGAACATCCTATTCTCTGCTTCTATGTCAGACACATCATCTTCCCCCATGTTTTCTACATCACTGTTCTGCAGCTACAGAAGTTTCTGAAGTGTTCCTACCTTCATTGGTCGATCCGGCTTCCACAGGCCCCTCAACAGATGTTCCTTCCCCAGCAGGGTTATCCTCAGTCGGCCGACCTCAGACGGGTTAACGGTAGTATCTTCAGTTAAAACACTATCCTTACTACCTCCAGCTGCTTTCTTGTCGGGACATGAACGGATTAAGTGGCCCGATTTACCACATCCAAAACACTTCATTTTGTCAGTAGTAGCAAACACGACATATTCAAAATAATAATAATAATAATAATATAATCTTCTTGATCGGCGAAACCAGCTTTCCATAACGTGACAGCGCTCGTTTCAAAATATCATCACTGAGAAACGGAGGGATATTCGATATTGTGACTTTTTGACGGTAACAGCAGAGGTGAAACAGGTGTAAGTATTTCATCAATGATTATGTCTCGCACAACCACCTCGTTTGCTTTCTCCACGGTCGCACCATTGATTCTGGATGCGGAAAGAATGTTTTGACAGCCAACAGTCTCCAACAGTCTCTCCTACACCCGACAGCCTCCACACTCGCACGGATACGATCTTCATTCCGTGTCGGAGTGTGAGGACATCAAGCCCAGTCCTGCAGCACAAACAAACAACACACAAGATAAACACTCAATCAAATAAACAAACTTAGAAGTAGAAAAAAAGAAAAAAAAAAGAATATAAGGAAAACACACAAGAAAACCAAATACACGCGCTCAAAGCTCGAGCTCTCACACACGCGCCACAAACGCCCACGCATGCGCAGAGAGAGAAAGAAAGGAAGAGAAAGAGGGAAAGAAAGAAAGAAGAGAGAGAAAGAGAGAAAGAATGAAAGGGAATGAAAGAGAGAAAGAATGAAAGAATGAGAGAAAGAAAGAATGAAAGAGAGAAAGAAAGAAGAGAGAAAGAGAGAAAGAAAGAAAGAGAGAAAGAAAGAAAGAAAGAGAGAGAAAGAGAGAAAGAAAGAAAGAGAAAGAGAGAAAGAAAGAAAGAGAAATAAAGAGAAAGAAAGAGAGAAAGAAAGAGAGAAAGACAGAAGAGAGAGAGAAAGAAAGAAGAGAGAAAGAAAGAAAGAGAGAGAGAAAGAAAGAAGAGAGAAAGAAAGAAAGAGAGAGAGAAAGAGAAAGAGAGAAAGAAAGAAAGAGAGAAAAAGAAAGAAAGAGAGAGAAAGAGAAAGAGAGAAAGAAAGAAGAGAGAAAGAAAGAAAGAGAGAGAGAGAAAGAAAGAAAGAAAGAAAGAGAGAAAGAAAGAAAGAAAGAAAGAAAGAAAGAAAGAAGAGAGCACCTGTGTTTCATGGGAAGACATGCAGAAATGTTGCTACTCTCTAACAGACATGAATAAAGATGTCCCGAGACGTGTCACTGCTCTAGAGTCAAAACAAAATGTGTCACTTTCACCTGTCAATCATTTTGCTTGTTCTCATAGTGATACATTTGAAGCGGATCATTGAGGATATTATTCATAATGTTTGTCAGATGAGGGCGCCATTGATAAATTTCACTGCCACAGAAAAAACTATATTTACATTTACATTGATGCATTTGGCAGACGCTTTTATCCAAAGTGAACATCCATAAAGCCGCGGGTCCAGACGGCATTCCGGGCCGCGTCATCAGAGCATGCTCGAACCAACTGGCTGGTGTTTTTACGGACATGTTCAACCTGTCCCTCTCCCTGTCTGTAGTCCCCACATGCTTCAAAACATCAACCATTGTGCCTGTACCGAAGCAAGCCAAAATCACCTGCTTAAATGACTGGCGTCCTGTTGCCCTCACCCCCATCATCAGCAAATGCTTTGAGAGGTTGATCAGAGATCACATCTGCTCTGTTCTGCCCACCTCTTTGGACCCATTGCAGTTTGCCTACCGCAACAACCGCTCCACTGATGATGCCATTGCATCTACAATACACACTGCTCTATGTCACCTGGAAAAAAGGAACACGTATGTGAGAATGCTGTTTGTAGACTACAGTTCAGCATTTAACACCATAGTGCCCTCCAAGCTTGATGTGAAACTCCGGGCTCTGGGCTTAAACAGCTCGCTGTGCAGCTGGATCCTGGATTTCCTGTCAGGCAGACGTCAGGTGGTTAGAATGGGCAGCAACATCATCTCATCACTGACCCTCAACACTGGAGCCCCGCAGGGCTGTGTTCTCAGCCCACTCCTGTATTCCCTTTACACACATGACTGTGTGGCGACACATAGCTCCAATGCCATCATTAAGTTTGCTGACGATACGACGGTGGTAGGTCTGATCACTGACAATGATGAAACGGCCTACAGAGAGGAGGTGCACACTCTGACACGCTGGTGTCAGGAGCACAACCTCTCCCTCAACGTCAGTAAAACCAAGGAGCTTGTGGTGGACTTCAGGAAGAAAGACAGAGAACACAGCCCCATCACCATTAATGGAGCACCGGTGGAGAGAGTCAGCAGCTTCAAGTTCCTCGGTGTCCACATTACTGAGGAACTCACATGGTCCGTCCACACTGAGGCCGTTGTGAAGAAGGCTCACCAGCGCCTCTTCTTCCTGAGACGGCTGAGGAAGTTTGGAATGAACCACCACATCCTCACACGGTTCTACACCAGCACTGTAGAGAGCATCCTGACTGGCTGCATCACCGCCTGGTACGGCAATAGCACCGCCCACAACCGCAAAGACCTGCAAAGGGTGGTGCGAACTGCCAGAAACATCATCGGAGGTGAGCTTTTGTGTAAATATGTTGTTATTGTAAAGTGGTTTATGTCTCGTCACTGTCATGACTACAATGTTGCTCGGAACTGCACACAAGAATTTCACCTGCTGTTGCAATAAAGTGATTTGATTTGACTCACTCACAGACACACACACAGACACACAGACACACAGACACACACACACACACTCACTCACTCACTCACTCACTCACACACACACACACACACACACACACACACACACACACACACACACTCACTCACACACAAACACACACACACTCTCACACACACACACACACACACACACACTATTGTATTGTTTGATGTAATAAATTGGGATGTTTGAAATAAATGACAGGAAACAATTATTTTACTCAAAACTTTCTCTTTGTAACACCATGGTTTGTAATCATAAATAAATAAATAAATAATATATCCAAATGCAGAACTTGTGATCAGATGTAAAACAATCTCCTGATTATTAATTGCAGAACGTGTCCAGCAGATGGCAGCAGTGAATGCCCGACACCGGAAATGGAGAAGTGAATCACTGAAGCAATCGGACATGAAATGTTCTTTCATATGAAAATGAATCGTGTAGTTTAATCATTTAATTTAATGTCATTTCCATTTTTTAAAAAAAGAAAAAGCTGAACCTGGCGAGATCCACCAATCAGAGAAGTGTCTGTAACCATGGAAACCCAATCAACAAATGACTTGTTTGAATATATTACATCAAAATAAGAAATAAATGAAGATTGCTACATTTACTATTATTGATAATGCTACTGCTAGCCCACTTCAGCATGTGTCAATGATCGTGTTTTATCTGTGTGTGTTCTCTTCACTTACCACCAGATGTCGCTACAGCCACAGATTCTCTCTCTTCATTCTCACTTTCACTTTTTAAATTGAACTTTTTGAACTCATATGAATTTTTCATGGTTGTTATCGTGTCAACTATTTTTACATAATGGTATATTTTGAGTGGGTGACCCCAGTGCCACTGAGTTAAAGGAAATGCAAGTGAGCCGGATTGATTTATTGAGGATATGTTCATCTATCAAGTGTGCCATCTCACAAACACACTAATTAAGAGACAGCAATGAAACAAGCAATAAAAGATTGTTAACCTTCGTTGAAATGGACGGCTGTAACAATAATATGACACTTCCTACTTCCTAAAAGCATTTCGCTCATTTTCTAAAGAACATCATCCATTTCCCCGAAATACTGAATTACTGCAGGAGTCATTATGAAGGATTTCACCAGAAACATTCACAAGTGCCATTTAGAGCAGTTTTTGATGAACGCCCCCCTACTTCATTCCCATTTTTTAAATGTATTATTTATTTATGGATATAGTTTTAACAGTGACAAGTCCATGTAAACACGGATGGTACCCCTGATTTAGAGGTTATTCATGCTTTGATGTGGGACATTTGTTTTAAACCAATGAATGGATAAATGCCCTAAAACTGAGCTGGACTTTTGGCCATAGTGTCTAGTTGCCATAGTGACACTTCTCATCTCAAGGGTTTGTCCAAGGCATGGCAGACAGATGACAGCATCTGTGACTATCATTTCTGTAACGAACATACTTAACATGTCACAGTTGTGCTTTATATGTCATTGTTATTATCAGCACAATGTAACAGTGATGCTGTCAGTATCAGTGTGTGTGTGTGTGTGTGTGTGTGTGTGTGTGTGTGTGAGGAATGTGTGATGGGAGGGGCCACCAGACGCTGATCCATTGATAGATATACAGTATATATCAGTATATAAGCACTGATCACACTGTGGGTCACATTTAGTCCATTGCTGGTGTCACATTCACAATGCGGCGTCTGAGCTCATCTTATCTTCTGCCTTTGATTCTGCATTTGTGCACCGGTGCAGGTGAGTTTGGATTTACTGAATGCATTCATTAAACATGCATAAAATATGAGTTTGATGCAGTTTATTTACAAGCTCTGAATACACCTTTGCTTTAGATGCATAAACTGCACTTATCTCAGATTTAATGATTAATTTGAAATGTATTAGTATTGGAAAGGTAAAGGTGAGGAGTCTCTTGTGGAAGTTATTCATCAGTGCATGTGTGAAAAACATTAAATACATTTACATTTAAATACAAACTATTATATGTACAAATTGCTGGTATAGACTTTCCCAGCATGACCCAGATCGCATATTAATCGTTTAACAATATATAAACTATTATATATTATATACACTCATTTATTTAACTAACAAAAAGTCAATATGTACAAATAAATGAATAGATAATTAAGCATAAGCGATTAAAACATGAAACAGACGCGTCCGATGATTGACTCGAAATCATCGACAGAAACTCAATTCAGATTAAAACATCGGAACATTTCAATGAAATCATTCGCATTGTCGCGCGCGCCCGTGAATACGGAATTAGCGGATTGAATGTCCATTTGTCCTCACCTAAAGGAGTTTCAGAGAGTTATTGATCTGATAATGGACATTCACTGTCAAACAGCAGGAAAAGTCCATGAGGGAACATGACTCCTCTTCCTCATCATATGGGAAAAGTCCAGCTTTCCTCTCCTGAAGTGGGACAGAAAGTGCTCCGATGCGACCAATAAAACAGATTAACGTGACGCGCGTCATTCATTACCGCAGCTCACGAGCTCGACGATCACTGTTAAAGGCGCGCGCTAATTGGTCAATTAATCAAACGTCAACTGTTTTAAAGACTTTTGAACAAAACGTAAAATGGTTGTGATAAAGGCTATAAATATAATGCTAAATGTATAGTATATATGTCAATATCAGTATTTTGTTGCTGTATCATCCGACGGTTCCACGTAGACAATCTTTGTAGGACTTTTCTCAATTTGGCTAATTCGTATGATATCGTGCGACTGCACTCAGTTGTATTCCTACGACTTTCACCACAGCTAATGACGTCACTGGACATCGTTTCCATCTAATATGCAACAATTACTCGCTTCTGTCACACACAATAGATAAGGGGGGGTTAGGGTTGGGGGGGTAGATACAGGGTTTGGGAAGGGGGGTTGGGGGTTGGGGGGTATGGGGTTTGTGAAGGGGGGGGATAAGGGGTTGGGGGTAGATACAGGGTTTGGGAAGGGGGGTTGGGGGTTGGGGGGTATGGGGTTTGTGAAGGGGGGGGATAAGGGGTTGGGGGGTAGATACAGGGTTTGGGAAGGGGGGTTGGGGGTTGGGGGGTATGGGGTTTGGGAAGGGGGGGTAGATAAGGGGTTGGGGGGTATATAAGGGGTTATTATCTCCCCCCTCTTCCTAGTTCTATTTTTTTTCTAGAAAAAAATAGAATTTGGAACAACATGAAGATGAGTACATATTGACAGAATTTAGCTCAGCGAGTAAACACACTGATTATCACTCCATTCAGGCATCCTAAGCAACCAAATTGGCCCGGTTGCTAGGGAGGTGCAAACACCATTTGCCCTTGACCAACAAATGTCCCCTTATGTTACTCCAAAGGGACTAAACCTGCACAACCTAAACTTTAAATAACTTACAGCACACAAACGGCACGTTCAGTGTTTGCTCGGATTGCTTTAGTACTAATGAATGTAAGCAGTAATAGAATTAGACAAAGCACAGCTCGCCTCACGTTAAAGGGGTAGTTCACCCAAAAATCATGATTATCATTTCCTCACACAAAAGGCAGAATGTTCAGGACTGACAGGACTCACTTTCAATGCATCTGTTTTTCATACAATGAACGTGAATGGTGACTGAAGCTGTCAGTCCCAAACATGCAGTTTAATATCTCCTTTGGTGTCCCCTGAAAGAAAAAACGAGAACAACATGAAGATGAGTACATATTGACAGAATTTTCATTCTCAGGTGAACTTTTAACCTTTTTAATCAGATGCAAGCTCCAGAAATGATGACGCCTTCGTCAAATTTCAGCAAAAAAGCAACTGATGGAAAACGGCCCAATATTATCAGTCTGGTCTGAGAAGGTGTCCGTGACTGCATGGCACGCATGTTATTCATTATAATGTGTGAGTGTAGTCCATACAGACGGTGTAATACTCTTGACAAACTTTCAGTCTTACGCTGTTCAAGTAGATTAAAGCAGCACTTGCATGATTATAGAATTGCTGCGTTACGAATATGGTCACAGAGTGACTCGACTTGCCGAACAGTAGCTTTGATGATATTCAAAAAGCAGAAAACATAAACATAAACACAAATATTGGGTAAAATAGTGCATAGATACAGTGCATTTTACCACTGTAGTAAAAGAAAAGAGTCTTCGTCCCTTTGAGATATTCCTGTGGCTTATTGTTCACTGTTACATTGTTTCTCATAACATGCATGTATTGTGCTACAGTGACCACACGCTCTGGACTCAACTGTCAATGTGAACAGATTATCTGAATATCCAAAAACACATTTGATACTTTGATAATTGAACTGAATGATTATTGCATGTACAATGAATAATGTTTGTCTAATACGGCAGAAAAGGTGAAGTGCAGTGAAATGTTACAAAAATAAGAAATAGGTGCATGACGCCCCTGATTAAAATGATCAAGTTTTAAGGATTATAAAATCAACAAAAACAAATGAAACATTTTCTCAAAACGACACATTTTACAGTTTAAAATGGTTGTAATTTACACGCTGGCACTGTAAAAAAATACAAATAATAATTCTGATAAATTTACAGTATAAAAAATTCATAAACATGCTTTTGAAACTGTAAAAATCTGTTGTTTACTTTATGAGGTATTTGTTAATCACCGTAGTAACTACAGAAGGCGCATGATGTCATAAAGTTCATCAATAGTGTCTCTTCAGGAGCAGTGATCAATAATCATGTACAGAGACACACAAACAGTAAACACCATCATGATGACACATGTGAGATGTTTATAATGCAGTAACATCAGATATAACACCGAACAGCCCAGTGTACGTAACTGATGTCACAAATATGATCAAACAATTATTCCCATAAAATATAATGAAATGTATCGGGTCACGCAGGGAATTCTGGGAACACCCGATTACTGTTTCTTACTGTAATTTTAACAATAATTTACTGTAAAAAAAAGTGCATGTACTCTCTTGTTCTTTTTACCATTAATTATACAGGAAAATCTTACTTTTTACATTTAAATAATTTAATTTTTACATCATTTTATTGTAAAAACTACCGTATTGTCTTTTAAAATATATTAAAACATTTTACTGTATATTTTACAATTAATATTTGTTAATCAATCAACATTTTATTTCTGTAGCATTTTTACACTATTTTACTGTTAAAATTACTTACATTTTTTACAGTGTAGTCATTTTACAGATCTTCAGGTAAAGCCAAGCGTGCCGTTCTCAAAATACATTGAAACACAATAAACAACTTTTAAATAAGACCAGAATACACATGAATGCAGGCGGGAGTCTGACTAGCTCAGCGAGTATTGACACTCTCACACCTGGTATCGCGAGTTTGAATCCAGGGCGTGCTGAGTGACTCCAGCCAGGTCTCCTTAGCAACCAAATTGGCCCGGTTGCTATGGAGGGTAGAGTCACATGGGGTAACCAAATTGGCCCGGTTGCTAGGGAGGGTAGAGTCACATGGGGTAACCAAATTGGCCCAGTTGCTAGGGAGGGTAGAATCACATAGGGTAACCAAATTGTCCCGGTTGCTAGGGAGGGTAGAGTCACATGGGGTAACCTCCTCGTGGTCACTATAATGTGGTTCTCGCTCTCGGTGGGGCGTGTGGTGAGTTGTGCGTTGATGCCGCGGAGAATAGCGTGAAGCCTCCACACACACTACATCTCCATGGTAACACGCTGAACAAGTCACGTGATAAGATGCGCGGATTGACGGTCTCAGACGTGGAGGCAACTGAGATTCGTCCTCCGCCACCCGGATTGAGGCGAGTCACTACACCACCACGAGGACTTGGAGCGCGTTGGGAATTGGGCATTCCACATTGGGCAGAAAAGGGGAGAGAAAAAAAAAGACTCATTGTAGGGTCACTTAATTATTCAGTTTATGGCCATATTCAATATCTTTCTGTCTGCCTGTCAACACAGTCCCATGACAATAACAATACAGGATGGCAAAATCGTAAGAAATCATTGGCTGTATTTTATCCCAAATATGTTCCCGTTCACATGCCCTCCCATTTAGTTAATTTGTGAGTCTGATTATCATGTGCCCGTAGAAGGAAACAGCATCACAGATCAGGTAAACAGTCCTGCCCGCTGTGCCCATTTCACTGGCACTTCCTCTCTAGAACGTTCACTTCCACAAGCTGGCCTTCAATCTGTGGGACAAACTAAAAAATAACAAAACGAGGGGACCCAACCCGTTTGTTTCAATGGCATGTGTGTTTTACATAAATATTTGAATTCTGAAGATATAGTCAAAATATTTGCGAGAGGTGGAGACATGCAGTAGATGTCCATTGTGAAATATTATTTAAGTAATAAATGAGTAAGTGACCCCTGTGATGCTTGGGCGGTTGGGTCACGCACAGTATAAGCAGATATCAGAGACAGATAGAGAGCTAGACTCTCAACATGTGTCTCTTTACAGTCATCAAACAATGGAAAACCGATTCCTGTGTATTAGGGCCATTTGAATGGCAGAGAATAACAATTAATAGATTGGAGACATGGGAACAATTCTTTGTTTGTGAGGGAGGAAAACACAACAGCCAAACAATGGAAGAGGAGTTTCATAAACTTGGAAGGAGAAATTTCATTGAAGTCGAGACTGAAAGAGAGAGTCTTGTGACCCGCTCAGTTGAGCTGGAGTCTGGATCTGGTTGTCTCTGTCTTATGAACTCCCAAGATTACTTAAACATGGCCTTGGTGTAGGTCTTAAGGGTTGGCATTGGTCTGGATTTTTAGGGGGTCTGGTCTGCATCTTAAGGGGTCTGGTATTAGTCTAGGGCTGCCTCTACGGAAATCTGGTTTGGGTCTAGATCTCAGGAGGAATAGAATTGGTCTGGATCTTTGGGGGTCTAGTATCAGTCTGGTTCTGAATCTTAGGAAGACTGACATTGGTACGGATCTTGGGGAGTCTGGTACGTGTCTGGGTCTTAGGTTGGTTGTGTTTAGGTCTGCATCTTAAGGGGTCTGGTATTAGTCTAGTGCTGCCTCTAAGGCAGGGGTCGGGATCCTATGGCTCGCGAGCCACAAGTGGCTCTTTGTTAAAAATCAAGTGGCTCACCGGGTGTCTCACCAACACATGGTCATTTAAAACTTTCTAGAGATGATTTTCCTGCAGAAAGTGTGGGCGCGATAGCAAAGCTTGAAGCGAATGACACCGTTCTGATTTCCTTCCGAATTTGTCGTACAGCTACTCCTGGTGAACAAGGTCTGGAATGAACACCCGGCAAATGCGGATTTGTCATGCGGAGTATTTTGCTGATGTACCAGCCACTGTGGAGGGCGACCTGTAAGACTTCTCGGAGAGATATATGGCAAGAAATTAGACACAAAGATGCTTGTTTGACGAATCGTGATTATATTTTGAAGAACAGACAAAAGCCGCCGATGCGCGTCTGATTTGATGTGTGTGCGGCGATCTCTTACAGTGATCGGTTCTCCAAGACACGAACATTCATAGAGTTCTGGGCCTCGTTTCCCAATAACTATTGATCTTAGCTGCTAAGAGCATTTTCTACAAGCTTTTTCTACAAACTCTTTCTGGGAGTGGTGGTGGTGTAGTGGGCTAAAGCACATAACTGGTAATCAGGAGGTTGCTGGTTTGATCCCCACAGTCACCACCATTGTGTCCTTGAGTAAGGCACTTAACTCCAGGTTGCTCCGGGGGGGACTGTCCCTGTAATAAGTAAGTCGCTTTGGATAAAAGCATCTGCCAAATGCATAAATGTAAATGTAAATGTACAAGCGATTTTATGAACGTTCGTTATTTTTTATGTCCAACCAGGGTGTGAAACAAGAGAATTATTTAGGCTTATTTATTATGATGATGATTATTATAATTATTTATCTTGACATTTATTATGGTCTTTAGTTCTTAATTTGCACATGTTGCTTCATACTGATACTTGCGTGAGGGCAAATGGGGCCGTTGGAGACGGTAAATGTTTGGATTTGTGTTAGTGGTTATATAGAAGATGTTTTTATCACTTCATTAATTGTATTGCTTTTTCGTTTCGTTTAAAGTGCAATTTGAATTTAGAAATGTCTTTTAAGTTTTTCATGTTTCCATAAATTAATTTCATTTTTAAAGCAATATCATTAAAGCAAAAATATTCACCGACCTTGGGGATTCACCATATAATCGGATATTGATATTTTAAATGTGATTATCATTGAAATGTTTTTTACAGATCGCCCAAAAGGGAAGTTTCATTTTTTATGAACAATTGTAAAATTAAGTCATTTTATGGCGACCGGCACAAACACGTGTACTCAATTCCATATTGCAACATGTTACCTATTAATATTTGCATATTTGTTTGTTTTTGAGTAGCCTATAAACAAAGTAGTCAACATAAACTTTTTATTGAAAAGTGTTGTTTTTGAAAATAGTCAATTATTCGTTTGTGGTAATGCTCTTTCGAAAAAATGCATCAACCAAAAATGTTAACATTGGCTCTTTAGTGAAAAAAGGTTCCCGAAGTCTGGACTTAAGTGGTTTGGTATTGGTCTGGATTTTAGGTGGCCTCAAATTGATCTGGATCATAGGAAGTCTGGTCTTAGGGGGTCTGGTATTGGTCTGGGTCCAGTTTTAGGGTTTGATCTGGATATTAGAGGGTCTGGTTTTGACACTGTGGCCCAGTAGAAATGCATTTGTGACATTTCCTGTGCAGAAGGAAGTTTTTTAGAAACTAACTGTCATTGTTTCCACTGATAAAATGTTGTTTTGTAATTAGGGTGAATTATCTTGTATCTCTAAGGTGATGAAGGGGGTTATGAAATCAATTCATGAATGATTAATATCTTTACGGTAACAAAATTATCTTGCATTAGCCAAGAAATTGACTTATTCATCTATGCAACACTATAAGGTCAAAAGTACATGGACACCCCCTTCTAATTAAAGGAACTGTCCATTCTAGTAAATTCTGTGTAATTTAGCATGCAATGACATTCTAGGTAGTTTGGTGAGGGCCTTTCTCTGTTCCAGCATGACAATACACCTGTGCACAAATCAAGGTCTATAAAGAAACAGAAAATGGCCCTCATCAAACTTTTAGAATAAAAGTAAACACACAAAATTCCGTTGACTGGAATAGTAAAGCCGTTAATTAAAAAAGGGTGTCCAGATAATTTTGGCTGAATACTGTCCTTTAACCATATTTACTCCTTAGAGAGATGTGGTCAACATTCATTAGAACTGAGAACTGAGAGATCTGTTTTGTAACTAAAGTAGGAAACACCATTTCAGCAGAAATGTAATGACTATCACTGTGTTGAAATGTTGCATTTTATGTACACGTATACTGTAGAAGTCTTTGTAGAACTTGCAATTATGTAAACTCAGAATTCTGAGAAAGCTCTGACCTCTGTCAGTTTAAGCACAACGTAGTGCTAGTGGGAAGACTAGCAGCTGTACATCGTTGCACCATTAGCAGGGTAACTCCTAGCCATCACTTTATAATTCTGCTCAAATTAATGTTTCAGTGTGCTAACACGGCAACCTCCACCACCCCACCACCACCAGTAGAGTCCCGTCCTGCACGGGGGTCGGCTCCTCGCCCTTGCCTCCTATCGCCGGCATGATATGACAGTTCTGAGTACAACTTCTTCGGACCACCAGACAGGGCTTACGCCAAAGAGAGACATTACATTTCTGTTTTATATTCATCAAATAAATGTCATATTAAATTTCCCTCAAGTCTGCGAGTCTTCCTGATAGAACTTTACTTGACTGCTGTGAAATTATGTAAACAACCAAATTCGACTGCTGTTATTCGCATGGAAATATGCATAAGGGGATCTTCCAGGTGTTTGGTGATAACACACATTTAAAGCAGTTTAATACAAATGTTATTGCTGAGAATCAATTGAAATATGTCCAGAGAAAATCAATTAACGTGTTAACAAAATCAATAGCGCTAACGTGTTGTTTGTTTTCATACAGAATGGTGCTACCAGACACAAGTGCTCTGTGATGGCCACTGTAAAGGTAAAACAAGTGTTAATCTGGGATTTCTTGAGAAACGTTAATCTCACATTGTTAACTGTTATATTGTGCCCTTCCAGACAAAACTGCTTGTCAACCACATGTTAACGTCACAGGAGAATCTAAACAAAATCTAACTGAACACCTGTATGTTGCTTCAAGGTCCAGACAGATGGAGAGAAGTACATGCAGAATGTGGAAACAACAGACAATCGCCGATCAACATAGTGACGAAGAAAACCAAACTAGATGAGCGACTCACGCCTTTCAAATTCTCCGGCTATCAGAACGTATTCGACAGCACCATCAGGAACAACGGTCACTCTGGTAAGATTACAGACTGGACAACAGCAGAAGTTTGGTGTTATAAACTCCCAAAGGTGTGAAAAGTCGTTGTCTCAACATAAACATGCATTCTGTCTATGTGACACGTCACATCCCTCTAAAACAAATGCAAACTGAAAACTAGGCTTAGGAGAAGGCACTCAGGGTTAGTTGAGGTCACTTAGGGTTAGGTGAAGGCACCTAGGGTTAGGTGAAGGCACCTAGGGTTAGGTGAGGGCACTTAGGGTTAGTTGAAGGCACTTAGGGTTAGGTGAAGGCACTTAGGGTTAGGTGAGGGCACTTAGGGTTAGGTGAAGGCACCTAGGGTTAGGAGAAGGCACCTAGGGTTAGGAGAAGGCACCTAGGGTTAGGTGAGGGCACTTAGGGTTAGGTGAAGGCACCTAGGGTTAGGTGAAGGCACCTAGGGTTAGGAGAAGGCACCTAGGGTTAGGTGAAGGCACCTAGGGTTAGGTGAAGGCACCTAGGGTTAGGGGCACCTAGGCATCTGCGGTTAGGTGAAGGTACTTTGGGTTAGGACCTTGACAACACAATTCAATCCTTTGCCTCACTTGGGCTTGGTTGGGGGGCATAGGGATAATTTGTGTCTGGGGGGGCATGTGCATTCATGCAGCAGATTATCCACCAGTACAACAAATTAAAACTCAACACTCATTCTCAATGGCTTCAGAGTGTTAACAGTTGTACATATCTCTCCAACACTAATCCGTATGATGTTAAACAGAAATATGCTCTTCTCCATCCCTCTACAGTTCAGGTCAATATCCCTGTACCAGCCACCGTGTCTGGAGGAAACCTGGGAGAAACATACAAGGCCGTACAGTTACACCTTCACTGGGGCACCGACGGAGGGCCTGGATCTGAACACACGATAGATGGAGAGCAGTACCCTATGGAGGTACCATCAGCACCACTTACTTTATATTTATGCATATGTTTATTTGTGTAGGGCCAGAACGGAAACAAATTATGAATAGATAAATTAACTATTATTTGCCGGAAGATTCGTTTATTTTGATCACATTGCGGTTGGCACCATTTTTAAATTCCACTGGAGTATAACTATTAATATTAATGTATGTATAATCTCTCATCAGCTGCATATTGTCCATATGAAACAAAGATACAACAAACTAGAAGATGCACTCAAAGACCCGTCTGGAGTTGCAGTGTTGGGGTTCTTCTACGAGGTTTGATGTTCACTCTCTGGTGCTTTAAAATAAAGGAATAAAGGACTGGAGGAGTTCAAATGTGACTTTGAATACATATGATAACACAATATAATTTCTATCTGGCAGGAGTCGAGCAGCACAAACAAAAAATATGACCAGCTCACACATTCCCTGCGTAGTGTGCAGAATGCGAGTATGTATACTCTGAACAACTGCTTCAACAAATATAATTAAAGGAATATTCTAGGATATAGACTTCTGTTGATTTCAGTTGTTAGAGGATGACTATAAATGCAATTTTATTTATACAAACTAAGAGACAAGATGACATTTTTGTCCGTGGTAATCTACAGCATGTTACAGATGCATAATACAGACATTAAAGGATTGTTCCAGGTTCAATACAAGGTAAGATCAATCGACAGCATTTGTGGCACAATGATAATTGCCCTAAAAAATGCCAATTCAACTTTGAACCCATCAACATCAGACATCAAACCACCGAGAGTGGTGGAGAAACGCAGTTCTATACATACTTCATTCGCCTTAGTATTAACAGAGCTAAAAGTCTGGATTGCTCTCTTTTGTGTTTCAGTTCTTCCAGAAACACAACAACTTCCAGTGGCTTGACCACCAGACTAGAGCTTGGCCTCAGTGTGACACTGGAGCTTACAGGGTCTCATACTATCATATGCCAGCACCTCTTCGCAAATAAGACACTGCGGCAGCGGCACAAATCCCAACTTTAAATATTCCTGATCATACTTCCAGAATCCCAGAATCTGCCTCCTCTCCTGTTGACTTGTGTATTGTAGACACTACAAAGCGATCCATTTTGCAACATGCATGTGCATAACACGCACTTTAACACCACGCACATTAACACCACGCACATTAACACCACGCACTTTAACACCACGCACTTTAACACCACGCACTTTAACAACACGCACTTTAACACCACGCACATTAACACCACGCACTTTAACAACACGCACTTTAACACGCATGGTAGCAGGACAGATGTGTACAGACGTGAACCGTTATGTATTTTTCCCCGCGCTGCTCCTCACCAATTGAAAACCTCTGGCTTACAGGGTTTACCAACGTTACATCGCTATGGCAACAAAGTTGAAACATTGGATACAACTTTACACAGATGCAGTTTATCACGCTAAAATCATGTAAACACACATATTGTTTAAGTCTTGTGTCTATACTTTTGAAACAGTGAGTATTTGAAACGTTTATAAATAGACCCCATTCACTTCCATTATAAGTAACCTTGATTTATGCTTTTGTGTATGTGTATATGTCTGTGTGTATGTGTGTGTATGTGTGTATATATGTATGTGTGTATGTGTGTGTGTATATGTGTGTGTATGTGTGTGTGTATGTATGTGTGTGTGTATATGTGTGTATGTATGTGTGTATATGTGTGTGTATGTGTATATGTGTATGTATGTGTGTGTGTGTGTGTATATGTGTGTACGTATGTGTGTATATGTGTGTGTATGTATGTGTGTGTGGTTATGTGTGTGTATATGTGTGTGTATATGTCTGTGTATGTGTGTATATATGTTTGTGTATGTGTGTGTGTATATGTGTGTATATATGTGTGTGTATGTGTGTATGTGTGTGTATATGTGTGTGTATGTATGTGTGTGTGTGTGTGTGTATGTATGTGTTCATTTTGTGCTAACACATTTTATGTTCCCGGTCAAAAATGACCGGCCATCTAAAATTGTTTACAAATCTCTCATATTGCGCATATTATCACAAGATATTGCATTAGATCTTTTTATCAACTTTTTTTTAGTAATGACAGGTTTTGTGCTCCATTTTTGAATATATATATTCAATATATATATATTCATTTATTAAGTAATTATTATTAAAAACAAATTCCGCAAGAGTTAGTATATATATATATATATATATATATATATATATATACTAACTCTTGCGGAATTTGTTTTTAATAATAATTACTTAATAAATGAATAACCTCTTGCTTGATCTGTACAAAATAGGTGTTAATTTAAAGCCTGTAATCTTTACAATGCATATATGTGATACTATCAATGATTAAATATTGCTTTTTAATTGGCTGATAAATCAGAAGTGTTTCGATCGCATCATTTGCACGTGTGTTTTCACAGCGGTTATAATCAGAGTTATGATGAGATAATCATGTGTGTTATATATCGTTAGAAAGCTCTTAATTAGTCAAATGTAATGAGCGGATGTGCAAGTAAAAAAACATTTTTTTTACATTTGTTTTTATTGTCTGTGTCAAACTGCCTTGAACAAAAGGGTTAAAGAAAAGGAGGGAGGAGTCAAATATTTTTGGTGGTCTAATCAACATTATGCCAGAAATACCTGCTGAACGTATTGAACCTTGAACTTTCCTTTAAGCCGAACACATCCTGGAATATTCCTTCAATACAATATAATGCCTTAAGTTAAAAAGTGTCTCTTTCTCTGAATATCTCTTTTCATTTCTCCCCACAGATGGAAACACGACCCTTCGCAGGATCTCTCTGAATCAGCTCATTCTCTCCGAAGGGAATATGACGAACTATTACCGCTACGACGGCTCACTAACCACGCCGGGCTGCACTGAGGCTGTAGTGTGGACTATCTTTGAAAACCCAATTCCTCTCGACAGAGAACAGGTACCATCTATCTATTCATCTGTCTGTCCGATGGAAGATAAATTAAGACTGGAACACTATTGACCAATCAGCATCCAGGAATGCAGCTATGAGTTGTGTAATACAAGCTATCAAACTCTGATTTGTTCAGAAGTGCATTATTGTTCTTATGTCTCCCTAAACAGCTTCGGGTGTTCTCTTCCCTGAAGTTCCATGATGGGAAAGCGATGGTGGGCACGTTTAGACCCGTACAGCCTCTAAACAAACGTCCCGTGTATCGCTCTGGCGGTGCTGCAGTTCTGACCAGTGCCGCACTTCTGTTCGTCTCCATCACGACAACGTTTGTCCTGTCCCATCTCAACTAGAACGAGACTGACCCATTATCTGCACGATTAACACAATGAGTTCTCATCCAACCAAAGCGCCAACCTGATCATGCCAAACTGCAGAACTACAGCATCACAAATGAAACACTAAAGGGCAGAAACATACTTGACGCAAGTACGCAAACGCTCATGCCAATGTTTGGCCGACTGGATGCAAGTGTGCAGTCTTGTAAGGGTTAAACTGCGATCTGGCATTCCTGTGGCAGTAACTTCAGTCCACAAGGGGCAAGGGTGGCGATAGAGTTCCCTTCAAATGTCTGTGCCATTAATCTGGACGTGTTATTATTCAGGTGGATGGCGATAAACATGCCAACAGCTTAACGTGCTCAGCAAGATGACCAGTGATGTAATCTGATTACAAAGTAATTAGTTACTGTAATCTAATAGTAAAAGTAGTGCAACACATTACATTTTAAATTCTCGTAATCAGACTTTCAATTGATCTCGAAGTAATCAGTAATGCGTTTCTGAAGTAATTAGTAAAGTAATCCGATTACAAGTGTTTATTTGTAGTTGATTACTTTTCGGAGTGGTTTACCCAACGCTGGTCACATTAATGTTGGCTATAGCGCCCCTTGAGGCAACGCTGAGAATGCGGCGCCTTTACACAATGACGAATGAGATCCAGCTAGCGAAGCGTTTGCGTCCGTGCACACAGGCTATGTTTCAGGCCAAACACACAGTTTCCACAAGAAACTAGAGTAGTCAGTTCACTGCATGAGTAGAATTAGACGTGTGCTCGCAGCTATCAATAGAAACCGGACTACACCATGTGTCCCGCTGTGAAGAGCTGGCAGGTAAAAAATGCATGACCCATCGTAGAGGCCGGCCAAGACTCTTGCACATGTGCACGCACACACACATACACACAACTTTATTTATGAGGTTGAAGCTTTTGATGTGAGTTGCTGTATAGGTGCATTACAAACTCACGCAGCAAAAGAATGATCAACACTCTACACGTGCACGACGCAAATATCAAAGGTGAAAGGTCATACAGGCTGGACTTGTCCGCTGAGAATAGATCAAAGCAGTTATGCACAGAAACGACCAGAGGGATGCAAATACACACACGATTTGACATTTACATTAATGCTCTTGGCGAACAAATTCGTGTCACTTAAAGGGATAGTTCACCCAAAAATCATTATTCAGCCTTTTTTACTATAAATTCTCCATTTTCACTTTCACATATTGCACCTACTGGGCAGTGAGGAGAATTTATAGTTAAACTATATAGGACTTAAATATTGATCTGTGTCACACATCTATCATATCACTTCTGAAGTCATGGATTAAACCACTGGGGTCATATGGATTACTTTTATGCTGCCTTTATGTGCTTTATGGAGCTTTTTAAATTGAACCTACAGAGCTGAAATATTTTTCTGAAAATCTTCATTTGTGTTCTGCTGAAGAAAGAAAGTCACACATGAGGACGGCATGAGGGTGAGTAAATGATGAGAGAATTTTCATTTTTGGGTGAACTGTCCCTTTAAGAGAAAGCAAACACTCAAATTGCCAAACGCTGGGTAGGTCATCATTAAGATGTGGCAAGAGGGTGTTTTCTAATGAACATTTACAACACAGTTTCCCAACAGTTATTTGAGACATTCTCAG
>JAVLUX010000008.1:515000-527500 GCA_032164185.1 Moxostoma hubbsi | reverse complement strand
CAAGATATGGTGAAATTCCTGGATGGGCTCCTTCCGAATCTGCTCGACATAGCAGGCCATAAACTGCAACTCGTGCGAGCTCACAGGGGTCCTGCTCGGCGATCCGCTGACGGAGACAGGCCCGATCAATTTTCTGAGATCATCCGATAAAGATCTTGCGTTTCGTGAGGAGTAAAGGAACGCTGTCTTGGAAGAACCACGGCATTTTCTTGTTTCACCACCTTGTGGTGGTGATTATTGGTTTTGGTGGCGAATCACTATGAGGACATACTAAGTAGTGTGAATTGGGTATTCCAAACACTCGCACACGCACACTCACACACACACACACACACTCACACATACAGACACACTCACACATACAGACACACACACACACACACACACACACACTCACACATACACACACAGACACACACACACACACACACACACACACACACTCACACATACATGGACACACGCACACACACACACTCACAGATACACACTCACACACACACACTCGCACACATACACTCACAGATACAGACACACTCACACTCACACATACACACGCATACACACTCACATAAACACACACACACACACACACACGCATACACACTCACATAAACACACACACACACACACACTCACACATACACACGCATACACACACTCACATAAACACACACACACACACACACACACACACTCACACAAACACACACACACACACACACTCACACATACACACGTGCACACACACTCACATAAACACACACACACACACACTCACACATACACACGCGCACACACACTCACATAAACACACACGCACACAAACACACACACACACACACACACACATACACACGCACACACACTCACATAAACACACACACACTCACACATACACACGCACACTCACACATACACACGCACACACACTCACATAAACACACACACACACACACACACACGCACACACACTCACACAAAACAAAGAACAAAGTCTGTATTTTCAGTCCATTGCTGTTCATTTTCTTGATATTATGATTCATTTACTTTATTAAATGTTGATGTTTGAAATAAATGATTGGTAATAACATTTATTATTTTAAGTTTTCTTTTTGTAACTCCAGGTAAGGTTTGAGCGCAAGCATACTGTGACATGCCAAAACATTAAAATAAATAAATAAAAATGCTAAACTTGGACAAATAATAGTCTGATAATGTCTAAATATATATCCAAATACTTGTGATACATTGTAGAATTAGTGCACAGTACACACACAGAACACTGCCGCCATCTACTGGCCATTACTGTCATTACATGATTGTCAAGAGGTTATTTGCCCCAATACACGACCCATTCACATATTTTCTTCATATTTCAACATATGTTTTTAATGTAGTGAAGTTACATAAATGTGCTAATTTGCATATGCAAATGAACAGTGAAATCGAGGAATTTATATAAATAAGCTATAAGAAATGTAAAATCCCAAAAGAAGTGCATCGTTTTTACTTTAGGGAAGAAGAAATTGTATAATTTCTTTAAAAAAAAAAATACAAAAATTACACCTGTACAAAAATGACCACGAACAGCAAAGCGGCCAAGGGTTAGGGTTAACTAAGGGTTAATAGATCAGGCTGTGATTAACTGTAATATATATGTGGATAGAGCTACTTTATGTATGATTAGTACAATATAAATTAATAACAAATATATTATTTGTATAAGCGGTTATATTATGGATGTTTTTGGAGTCGGAACACCAGCTGCCCACAGAGTGAGTCCAAAATAATTGACACAGATTTACACAAACTTTGTGCCCTGACAATGTTAGCCAACCGAATCACACACACACACACACACACACACACACACACACACACACACACACACACTCGCCAAAGGTGACCTGAAACACATGACGCTTTGGTCTTAGCAATCGAACGTCTGTGCCAATACAAACGTATAAATAAACAACATTACCAGACATGCAGCAGTAATCTCAAAGCCCTGTAATACACTGATCTGAGGCCAGTTGTGTCATTTTCAAATCCTCACATGCTGTGGTGTACATGCATGCAGCACTGCTCTCAGATCTAACCCAACCTTTAGCCTAACCCCTAACCCAACCTTTACACTAACCCTAATATAACCCATAACCCAACCTTTACACTAACCCCAATCTAACCCCTAACCCTACCTTTTCCCTAAACCCCAATCTAACCCTTAACCCAACCTTTTCCCTAAACCCCAATCTAACCCTTAACCCAACCTTTTCCCTAAACCCCAATCTAACCCCTAACCCAACCTTTACACTAAACCCCAATATAACCCTAACTCAACCTTTACCCTAAACCCCAATATAACCCCTAACCCAACCTTTACCCTAACCCCAATATAACCCCTAACCCAACCTTTACACTAAACCCCAATATAACCCCTAACCCAACCTTTACCCTAACACCAATATAACCCTAACCCAACCTTTACCCTAACCCCAATATAACCCTAACCCAACCTTTACAATAAACCCCAATATAACCCTAACTCAACCTTTACACTAAACCCCAATATAACCCTAACTCAACCTTTACCCTAAACCCCAATATAACCCCTAACTCAACCTTTACACTAAACCCCAATATAACCCTAACTCAACCTTTACACTAACCCCAATATAACCCTAACTCAACCTTTACACTAACCCCAATATAACCCCTAACTCAACCTTTACACTAACCCCCAATATAACCCTAACTCAACCTTTACCCTAACCCCAATATAACCCCTAACTCAACCTTTACACTAAACCCCAATATAACCCCTAACCCAACCTTTACCCTAAACCCCAATATAACCCCTAACCCAACCTTTACACTAAACCCCAATATAACCCCTAACCCAACCTTTACACTAACCCCAATATAACCCCTAATCCAACCTTTACTTTAAACCCCAATATAACCCCTAACCCAAACTTTACCTTAAACCCCAATATAACCCCTAACACAACCTTTACTTTAAACCCCAATATAACCCTAACCCAACCTTTACTTTAAACCCCAATATAACCCCTAACCCAAACTTTACCTTAAACCCCAATATAACCCCTAACACAACCTTTACACTAAACCCCAATATAACCCTAACCCAACCTTTACTTTAAACCCCAATATAACCCTAACCCAACCTTTACTTTAAACCCCAATATAACCCTAACCCAACCTTTACTTTAAACCCCAATATAACCCTAACCCAACCTTTACTTTAAACCCCAATATAACCCCTAACCCAAACTTTACCTTAAACCCCAATATAACCCCTAACACAAACTTTACCTTAAACCCCAATATAACCCCTAACACAACCTTTACACTAAACCCCAATATAACCCTAACCCAACCTTTATCTTAAACCCCAATATAACCCCTAACCCAACCTTTACACTAACCCCAATCTAACCCTTAACCCAACCTTTACACTAACCCCAATATAACCCCTAACCCAACCTTTACCCTAACCCCAATATAACCCCTAACCCAACCTTTACACTAACCCCAATCTAACCCCTAACCCTACCTTTACACGAACCCCAATATAACCCCTAACCCAACCTTTAGCCTAACCCCAATATAACCCATAACACAACCTTTACCCTAAACCCCAATATAACCCCTAACCCAACCTTTACACTAAACCCCAATATAACCCCTAACCCAACCTTTACACTAAACCCCAATATAACCCCTAACCCAACCTTTACACTAACCCCAATATAACCCCTAACCCAACCTTTACACTAACCCCAATATAACCCCTAACCCAACCTTTACCCTAACCCCAATATAACCCCTAACCCAACCTTTACACTAACCCCAATATAACCCCTAACCCAACCTTTACACTAACCCCAATATAACCCCTAACCCAACCTTTACACTAACCCCAATATAACCCCTAACCCAACCTTTACACTAACCCCAATATAACCCCTAACCCAACCTTTACACTAACCCCAATATAACCCCTAACCCAACCTTTACACTAACCCCAATATAACCCCTAACCCAACCTTTACCCTAACCCCAATATAACCCCTAACCCAACCTTTACACTAACCCCAATCTAACCCCTAACCCTACCTTTACACGAACCCCAATATAACCCCTAACCCAACCTTTAGCCTAACCCCAATATAACCCATAACACAACCTTTACCCTAAACCCCAATATAACCCCTAACCCAACCTTTACACTAAACCCCAATATAACCCTTAACCCAACCTTTACACTAACCCCAATATAACCCCTAACCCAACCTTTACCCTAACCCCAATCTAACCCATAACCCAACCTTTACCCTAACCCCAATATAACCCCTAACCCAACCTTTACCCTAACCCCAATATAACCCCTAACCCAACCTTTACATTAAACCCCAATATAACCCTAACCCAACCTTTACTTTAAACCCCAATATAACCCTAACCCAACCTTTACTTTAAACCCCAATATAACCCCTAACCCAAACTTTACCTTAAACCCCAATATAACCCCTAACACAAACTTTACCTTAAACCCCAATATAACCCCTAACACAACCTTTACACTAAACCCCAATATAACCCTAACCCAACCTTTATCTTAAACCCCAATATAACCCCTAACCCAACCTTTACACTAACCCCAATCTAACCCTTAACCCAACCTTTACACTAACCCCAATATAACCCCTAACCCAACCTTTACCCTAACCCCAATATAACCCCTAACCCAACCTTTACACTAACCCCAATCTAACCCCTAACCCTACCTTTACACGAACCCCAATATAACCCCTAACCCAACCTTTAGCCTAACCCCAATATAACCCATAACACAACCTTTACCCTAAACCCCAATATAACCCCTAACCCAACCTTTACACTAAACCCCAATATAACCCCTAACCCAACCTTTACACTAAACCCCAATATAACCCCTAACCCAACCTTTACACTAACCCCAATATAACCCCTAACCCAACCTTTACACTAACCCCAATATAACCCCTAACCCAACCTTTACACTAACCCCAATATAACCCCTAACCCAACCTTTACCCTAACCCCAATATAACCCCTAACCCAACCTTTACACTAACCCCAATATAACCCCTAACCCAACCTTTACACTAACCCCAATATAACCCCTAACCCAACCTTTACACTAACCCCAATATAACCCCTAACCCAACCTTTACACTAACCCCAATATAACCCCTAACCCAACCTTTACACTAACCCCAATATAACCCCTAACCCAACCTTTACACTAACCCCAATATAACCCCTAACCCAACCTTTACCCTAACCCCAATATAACCCCTAACCCAACCTTTACACTAACCCCAATCTAACCCCTAACCCTACCTTTACACGAACCCCAATATAACCCCTAACCCAACCTTTAGCCTAACCCCAATATAACCCATAACACAACCTTTACCCTAAACCCCAATATAACCCCTAACCCAACCTTTACACTAAACCCCAATATAACCCTTAACCCAACCTTTACACTAACCCCAATATAACCCCTAACCCAACCTTTACCCTAACCCCAATCTAACCCATAACCCAACCTTTACCCTAACCCCAATATAACCCCTAACCCAACCTTTACCCTAACCCCAATATAACCCCTAACCCAACCTTTACACTAACCCCCAATATAACCCCTAACCCAACATTTACCCTAACCCCAATATAACCCCTAACCCAACCTTTACATTAAACCCCAATATAACCCCTAACCCAACCTTTAGCCTAACCCCAATATAACCCATAACCCAACCTTTACCCTAACCCCAATATAACCCCTAACCCAACCTTTACACTAACCCCAATCTAACCCTTAACCCAACCTTTACACTAACCCCAATCTAACCCTTAACCCAACCTTTACCCTAAACCCCAATATAACCCCTAACCCAACCTTTACACTAACCCCAATCTAACCCTTAAACCAACCTTTACACTAACCCCAATATAACCCCTAACCCAACCTTTACCCTAACCCCAATATAACCCATAACCCAACCTTTACCCTAACCCCAATATAACCCCTAACCCAACCTTTAGCCTAACCCCAATATAACCCTAACCCAACCTTTACCCTAAACCCCAATCTAACCCCTAACCCTAAACCTCAGTAGCAGCTAATTTAAATCTTGTGAGAATTTTTCAGAACAACATTTAGTTACACAGTATGTACATGTATTTTAAAGTTAGTAATTAATAGTTAAATACACCTAATATAAAGTGGGACCGACTGCTGCTTAAAACACAAAATATTCCTGACAGCTAAAACAATAAATAAAGATGATGAATAAGTATGAATAAATATTCAAGCAATGATATTATTAATTTGAGGTGGGCATTTATTTGAGAAACAATGGATTAATACCAGTTTATCCAAGTTTCACTATGTCCCCAACAGTCATGACAACTTGGCGAAATCCATGGAGTCCAACCCATCAACAAATTTTAGCTTGCCTCCTATTCAACACGTAAAGGAAACGTCAGTGAACACATCTGGTTGCTCATATTTATTTATCAAACAAATGACAGATGCATGTCAGTAACCTATAATACGCTTCTCTTGTCTAGTTACAAACTCCAATGTTTGTTTTTTTTACTTCTGTGCTGTACAAACATTATTTTCTTATTAAAATCATGGTTAGGTTTAGGGTTGGGTCAGAGCTAAAACTTAGAAAAAACATTCTAACATTGTTCATTTGTTTTTCTTGAAGCCAACTCATACGATCTTATTATAACAACTTAATAACTACTGTTATAATGCCTAGTACAATGGGGGGGCAAATCTAAAGCTGAAGTTATTTCTACGACACTAGCGCCACCGAATGGAATTGCAAAAATAAACAATGTTTTCAAAACAGATTTCTGAATACGCCCCTCGACTACTGTTGTTGAAACAGTCAGATAGCCCCACCCCCAACTCTCGCCATCGGTTGATTAATGTTGTTGGGGGCGGGTCTAAATGTGATGCTCAAAACAAACCACAGAAACACAGTGCTTACAGTTTTCGAGAAAACGAATAGCCTATGAATGGTTTACTTCTGTAGATGTAGTGTATTTCACTCCCTTTTGCAGTGAAATTTAAAGCTAAAATGCATGAAAACAATCAAGGCTGACTTGCTCCTCTAATATTTCCCAGGTCACACTGTCCCTGATCATGGTCACCGTGAACTGACACATTATTCTAAAGGAAACAATTCCCAGTGAAAATGTTCACACTGGCAAGTAGAAAAGAATTTGGAAGAGTGACAAAAACATGAAAAAAAGATGTCTGTTTGAACAAAGCTCTACCACATGATCACACAACACGTCCTCCCCTATAGTGATGTCCAACAGCACAAGTCACAATTCACCTCACTAGCTGACTGAAGTGGGAGTTAGAAAATATTACAAACAAGTCATCAATTCATCAACAAGCTACGATAAACTTCAATCACAGAATGTGTATTATTAACTGATCTATTGGCAATTAAATGAGAATATGCTGCTGATTACTGGCTAAAATATTGAAAGTTACATTCAACACTTTCTGGTAAGACATTTTGGCCATATTTGGGCGTATTTTATTCAAAGAATATTAAAGAAACAGAGCTCATTATATAGAAAAAACTAAACGTCTCTTTCCTCCTCCTCTCCAGATATGAGATATTGTCCTCTTCCCAGGATGTGACATGCACCTCAAGCGTGAGTGTTTGGCAACCAAAGTTTCCCGGGGCAGGTTTGGCAAATTTTACGCATGTTCTTTTGTATTATAGACCTGCCTTTTGACATTCCCAGACCAACGGCTCCGTTTACCATCTGCGCTGGCAGGATTGTGCTTTATAAGCAGGATGAAAGGAGGAGGAAGATGCGGTAAGTCACGGGCCGCGAGACGCCACGATGACCGTAACACATTAACACCAATCCATCATAAAGCCAGTGACCCTCGTATGCATGCTCTCAAACAACAATATATCCAAGGACAAACGGTTTGGGAGAACTGGCCCTTAGAAGTGCAACACACAGGGTTGGTTCCAAAACATACACTGTGTCTCATCTGGCTCCCAAGTTCCCCATGTAGCTATTCAGCAGATCGTGAACACAAATTTGGGCAAGAGCCTCGATCCATTAAACATAAGGGCATTGCTGGCATAAGTGCATTGCTGGCATAATAACCTGCAACATGAGGTTTGCACATTAAAACCAAGCAGGTATTCCCTTTATAACAAGCCATTCATTGTAGCGGTTCAAAGTGCTGATCCATTGTAAAAAATAGCATTTTTAAAACAATCAAAACAGAAAACGTGCAAAGAAAACAGCCCCCGGCATGACGTACACCCCCCCCCCCCCCTTTCCCTGGGGAGGGGCGTGCCTTCAGCCCCATCTGCCGGCAGGTCATCCCCTTCTACCTGGATGAGAGAGGGGACAAGGGGAGGGAAATAAAAAAAGTGTGGCACCTACACGCCATAACGGTGATTGTGCCAAATTAACAAAACATTTTTGAAAAAGAGAGGGGAAGGCCAACGCGGAGTGGCAGTGGGAGAGAGAGAGAAAAAAACCCCACTTACATGTCGGTTCTCTGATACGCCGTAGCTTGGTCCTCGGCCACTCCTCCACCCTCTAATGGACGACAGCCATGCCTCCCCGGGAGGATCAGACGCAGTCCTCCAGCACCTGGCGGACGGAACACCCTGCCGCATTTCCGGTGGAAGGAAGGGGTCTCCCCACGCCCCTGGCAGGGTCCTCCCACTCCAGGTGGTCGTCCAGGAGCCCCTACCCACTCGCGGTCAGGGGTTTCAGACCCTGCCGCGTTTCAGCGGCTGGTAGGGGTCTCCTCCTACCCTGGCAGTGGCCCTGACTGCTCCAGGTGGTTGGCTAGGAGCCCCTCCTCCCATCATGGTCAGCGGGCGTTCATCCGCACTCAGATGGTCACACCCCTTTATCCCCCGGTGAATGGCCGCAGCTGCTCCATTGGGGTGGATAGTAGTGGCGAGGACTCTACTACGAAGCGTCCCTAATCCTTCCCAGGTTTCGGCACCAGTGTGAAGGGATTAATGGAGAGGAGGAGGGGAGAATCGGCTTGACAATATAAATAATAGTTTAATCTAAAACTCAACCAAAAAGACAAACACACTCGCAGGTGTCGGACAGCTGCCCGTAATTCTCTCTCTCTCCCGCACTGCCGTCTTCAGTTGGCCTTTATCCCTCTCGATGGCTAATTAACCTGATTAGGGGCCAGGTGTGCATAATCACGACCCAGCCCCACCCTTCACCATGCCACACTCGCCTTTGCCATATAAAAAGTCACAATTGAGAGGTAAAAAGTCACAAAAGACATGTTGACTTCAAGCCAAACTGCGACTATATTTCTAGCAATTACAAGCTTACATCTCGCAACTGCTGGAAATAGACACAACTGCAAGATATAAATTCGCAATTGTGCCTGTATATATTTCTATATAGAAATAGTCACAAGTGTGAGATAAATAGTCAAAATGAAATTTTACTCCCAACATTCCTGGCGGGATTTGCATTTGAAAAAAAAACCTCATCCTCCCCTGTAATGAAGTCCAACGGTACTAGTTACAATTGTTGTTACAAATGTACAAGTTTTGTATCTTTAGTTGACTAAAGTGGGAGTTTGAATTTCCCAAATACCACAGAGACTGATACAATAAACTAGAATCACATAATGTAATCATGGCTGACAGTGTTTCGGTTTACTGGAATGATGTTGCCTACTCCCTAAACAGTGTGCTTACTGAACCATAGGGGGCATACGGAGACCCCTTGTGAGCTGCCTTGTTGTACTGCATACTACCTTCTAAGGCAGCATCCTAAACGGAAATAGAGCCTCATCACAGGTTGCAACCCCCCTGAACACACAAAAACTGCAGGCTCCCTGGGGAGTGTTTTCATCATGCTGTTTGGGTTGTTGAAAATAAACACAGTCAGTCTGTTTTGGTTGGGCACCAGAGTGATTATCATACTGACAGAGCTAAATAATAAAGTTGTCTTCCTATTAAGTAGAAAATATTTACATGTGAAAAGGAAGCGTATGCTGTCAGCTTCCCTAAACACTCTTGGGAATATGAACAGGGGTGCGCAGATAACCAGCAACTGTGAAAGACCCCTTAAACCTATTTATTCCATTTTAGCGAATAAATAACCAATATATCATGAATACTAAGGGGGTGGGTGAGTAAGCAAGCACCTAGCAACCACCCAGAATACCCTAGCAACCATAAAGCAACACAAATATCATGGTGTTTGCATGGTACCAATTACCGTACCAAGTAAATAAATTATTGTAACACTTTTGTGTTATGGTACTTTTTTGTGTCCAAGACAATCAATCCATGCATCTTATCACTTGACTTGTTTAGCACGTTTTAAAGCTTCTTAAATAATTAGCCAATAAATATGTGTGTATATAAATATACCTGTGAGACTTCCTTTCAGTAGAAAGGAGTGTGAGTGTGAATGTGAGAGTGAGTGAGAGAGTGTGAGAGTATGAGAGTGAGAGTGTGAGAGTGAGTATGAGAGTGAGTGTGAGAGAGAGTATGAGAGTGAGAGTGTGAGAGTGAGAGTGTGAGAGTGACAGTATGTGAGAGTGAGTATGAGAGTGTGAGAGTGAGAGTGTGAGAGTGAGTATGAGAGTGAGTGTGTGTGTGTGTGAGAGTGAGTGTGAGAGTGTGAGAGAGTGAGAGTGTGAGAGTGTGTGAGAGTCACTGTGAGAGTGTGAGAGTGAGAGTGTGAGAGTGTGTGTGTGTGAGTGAGTGTGAGAGTGAGAGTGTGTGTGTGTGAGTGAGTGTGAGAGAGTGTGAGAGTGAGTGAAAAAAATAAAATTGAGTAAGTGAGAGTGAGAGTTTGAGAGTGAGTGAGTGTGAGTGTGAGTGTGGGAGTGAGTGAGAGTGAGTGAGTGAGTGAGAGAGAGTGAGTGAGTGTGTGTGTGTGTGTGTGTGTGAGAGTGTGAGAGTGAGTGAGTGTGAGAGTGAGTGTGAGAGTGAGTGAGAGTGTGTGAGTGAGTGAAAAAATAAAATTGAGTGAGTGTGAGAGTGAGTGTGAGTGAGAGTGAGTGAGTGAGAGTGTGAGAGTGAGTGAGAGAGTGAGAGAGTGTGAGCGTGAGTGTGTGAGAGAGTAATGTTACATGTTATTTCTTGTTATTATTGTTGTGAGAGTGAGTGAGTGTGAGAGAGTGAGAGTGAGTGAGTGTGAGAGTGTGAGAGTGAGTGAGTGTGAGAGAGTGAGAGTGTGAGTGAGAGTGAGAGTGTGAGTGAGAGTGTGAGAGTGTGAGTGAGAGTGTGAGAGAGTGAGTGTGAGAGAGTGAGAGTGAGTGAGTGTGAGAGAGTGAGAGAGTGTGAGAGTGAGTGAGTGTGAGAGAGTGAGAGTGTGAGTGAGAGTGTGAGTGAGAGTGTGAGAGTGTGAGTGAGAGTGTGAGTGAGAGTGTGAGAGTGAGTGAGTGTGAGTGAGAGTGTGAGTGTGAGTGAGAGTGTGAGAGTGAGTGAGTGTGAGTGAGAGTGTGAGTGAGAGTGTGAGAGTGAGAGTGTGAGAGTGAGAGTGTGAGTGAGAGTGAGAGTGTGAGAGTGAGAGTGTGAGTGAGAGTGTGAGAGTGAGTGTGAGAGTGAGTGAGTGTGAGACAGTGAGAGTGTGAGAGTGTGAGTGAGTGTGAGAGTGAGTGAGTGTGAGAGAGTGAGAGTGTGAGTGAGAGTGTGAGAGTGAGAGTGTGAGTGAGAGTGTGAGAGTGTGAGTGAGAGTGTGAGAGAGTGAGAGTGTGAGTGAGAGTATGAGAGTGTGAGAGAGTGAGAGTGTGAGTGAGAGTATGAGAGTGTGAGTGAGAGTGTGAGAGAGTGAGTGTGAGAGAGTGAGAGTGAGTGAGTGTGAGAGAGTGAGAGAGTGTGAGAGTGAGTGAGTGTGAGAGAGTGAGAGTGTGAGTGAGAGTGTGAGTGAGAGTGTGAGAGTGTGAGTGAGAGTGTGAGTGAGAGTGTGAGAGTGAGTGAGTGTGAGTGAGAGTGTGAGTGTGAGTGAGAGTGTGAGAGTGAGTGAGTGTGAGTGAGAGTGTGAGTGAGAGTGTGAGAGTGAGAGTGTGAGAGTGAGAGTGTGAGTGAGAGTGAGAGTGTGAGAGTGAGAGTGTGAGTGAGAGTGTGAGAGTGAGTGTGAGAGTGAGTGAGTGTGAGACAGTGAGAGTGTGAGAGTGTGAGTGAGTGTGAGAGTGAGTGAGTGTGAGAGAGTGAGAGTGTGAGTGAGAGTGTGAGAGTGAGAGTGTGAGTGAGAGTGTGAGAGTGTGAGTGAGAGTGTGAGAGAGTGAGAGTGTGAGTGAGAGTATGAGAGTGTGAGAGAGTGAGAGTGTGAGTGAGAGTATGAGAGTGTGAGAGAGTGAGAGTGTGAGTGTGAGTGTGAGTGTGAGAGTGGGAGAGAGTGGGAGTGAGAGTGTGAGTGTG
>JAVLUX010000008.1:505000-507500 GCA_032164185.1 Moxostoma hubbsi | reverse complement strand
TTAGGGTTAGGTTTTATGGTTAAGTTTAGGGTTAGGGTTTAGGTTTAGGGTTAGATTTAGGTTTAGGGTTTAGGGTTTAGGTTTTAGGGTTAGTTTTAGGGGTTAGGGTTAGGGTTAGGGTTATGGTTAGATTTAGGTTTAGGGTTTAGGTTTTAGGGTTAGGTTTAGGGTTTGGGTTTAGGTTTAGTGTTTAGAGTTTAGGGTTTAGGTTTAGAGTTAGGGTTTAGGGTTAGGTTTTAGGGTTAGTGTTTAGGGTTAGGTTTAGTTTTTAGGGTTCGGTTATAGGGTTAAATTTAGGGTTTAGGGTTAAGTTTAGGTTTAGGGTTAGGTTTTAGGGTTAGAGTTTAGGGTTAGAGTTTAGGGTTAGGTTAGGGTCAGGTTTATGTTTAGGGTAAAGAGGCCCATCTGTTGTAAATCACGGGACCCTTCTGACCTCTGTCCTGCTCATCTCTTCTGCTCTCTCCCCTCTTTGTGATCTTCACTTCTGACACACTGAATGGACGCGGTGGAAAATGCATGGGGGGGAATGTTTCCCTTACGTCAGATTTTAATTTTCTCATTTTTTACTATTGTGTTGACAGCTGCAAAACTGCCGTGTCTGTCCCAGTGATGTTTCGCAGGAGAGAAAGACCCGAAGCTCCTCCTGTGGGGTTTACTGAGGTAAGAGAAGATACCAGAAACAAACCTGCATTTTAAATGAATGGAAAAGAGCATCATGCACATTCTGATAAACATCTCCTTGTGTGTTCCTATGAAGTCTGAAGTCATAAAGGTCTAGAACGATGAAAGCTGCACATAACATCATCTGAGTGAATATTTCTAACATCTGAATATTTGATAAGTTAAAATTTCCCCTTTCTGAGAGTTTTAAGGCACGAGCACAAAAAGTTCAAATAAATGACCCTGTGTTATCTAATGGACTGACATTTCATTTGAGTGATTTAAGAGTCCAAACCCATTTCAGGACATTCTGAACAGTGTCAGCAGAACTCTGCGGTGTCCTGCGTCACGTCGTACTTTTAAGTGTGTTTCGATCCACATTCAGCCAGTTTCAGAGAGTGTGTGACGTTCACAGGAGCGCGGCACTTTTTCCAAACAGCCGCTGTTATTTACAACATGTTTTATTTACAATATGGAACTTTTAAAGCACTCTGAGCATCCAACTGCGAGAATCAGGCCAACAAGCACTCTGTCACATTGATAAATATAAATATAAATATACGAACTTCATTAAAGATACATATATAACGGAGTGCACACAGGGTTTCCGATGTAATTAAAGAGATGTTACGGGTAAACCTTAATACAATGCACAATGTTGACAACCCAAAATATTAGAATATTTTCAACGTTTATTAAAAAAATTTAAAATAAAATTAAAAAAATTATGGTTACAGGAATGTGGTTGAAATTAACAATGGAACAGATGACCAATCCGTAAACATTACAATGCACGCGGTTTTAGAACTATAGCCGATGATTCTAGTGTGATAGACGTTGTTAACCGAAAATTAAATGCTTCTGTTGAAGCCATTTTTTCTCCCCAATTTGGAACGCCCAATTCCCAATGCGCTCCAAGTCCTCGTGGTGGAGGATGAATCTCAGATGCCTCTGTGTCTGAGACCATCATTCCGCGCATCTTATCACGTGACTTGTCGAGTGCATTACCGTGGAGATGTAGCGTGTGTGGAGGCTTCGCGCTATTCTCCGCGGCATCCACGCACAACTCACCACACGCCCCACCGAGAGTGAGAACCACATTATAGTGACCATGAGGAGGTTACCCCATGTGACTCTACCCTCCCTAGCAACCGGACCAATTTGGTTACCCCATGTGACTCTACCCTCCCTAGCAACTGGGCCAATTTGGTTACCCCATGTGACTCTACCCTCCCTAGCAACTGGGCCAATTTGGTTACCCCATGTGACTCTACCCTCCCTAGCAACCGGGCCAATTTGGTTACCCCATGTGACTCTACCCTCCCTAGCAACTGGGCCAAATTGGTTACCCCATGTGACTCTACCCTCCCTAGCAACCGGGACAATTTGGCTACCCCATGTGACTCTACCCTCCCTAGCAACCGGGACAATTTGGCTACCCCATGTGACTCTACCCTCCCTAGCAACCGGGCCAATTTGGTTACCCCATGTGACTCTACCCTCCCTAGCAACCGGGCCAATTTGGTTACCCCATGTGACTCTACCCTCCCTAGCAACCGGGCCAATTTGGTTACCCCATGTGACTCTACCCTCCCTATGTGGATGCCGCGGAGAATAGCGTGAAAACTCCACACGCGCTACATCTCCATGGTAACATGCTCAACAAGTATGAGTACAAATTGGGGAGAAATTAATTATTTAAATGTGTGTTCCAGTGGGACACTTATAATGGAAGTCAATGGGGACAATTTTAAGAGGGTTTGAAGTCAGAAATGTGACACTTGTGATATTATAAAACCGCTTACATTCATTCTGTTAAAACTCATGTATTATTTGAACA
>JAVLUX010000008.1:472500-500000 GCA_032164185.1 Moxostoma hubbsi | reverse complement strand
TGAATGACCATCAATGGAGAAACACATGCTTAATTATTATAATTGACTTTTATTTCTCAGTAAATATTTGTATGTGATTAATTATGATTCATTAATCGGCACATCATGTAATTAATTCAAATAACATTTTCATAATATTCACCTCTTCCTCCACTCCCTATTGCTCTTCCTCCTCCTCTTCTCCCTCCTCCTCCACCTCCTACTCTTCCTCTGCCTCACCTCTTCCTCCACTGCCTACTGCTCTTTACTGGGGCCCACCAAAATTTTTCTGAAATAGTTTTGTGTTCCCTTGCAATAGCATTATCCATCTTGAATATCAAACATATAGTAACCATTGTTAAACTATGGAATTTGTAGTAAAAGCATTTTGAGCACAAAGTGCACCATGATTTGCTGAAGAGCTACAGCTGTCAGACTGGGAGCCGTGGAGAATAATGCTAATGAATACATTCACCAAGTATAAACACCATATAAAAGTACTGTGAATAAAAATGAAAATTGATAGCTTTACAGAACATATTCCAGCTTCCAGTTTTTCTCAATTACTTAAACACTATAAACAGGCTTTTGAATGAAAATTTCAAAACCATAACACCATTTATCAAAAAGCACACCCATTTCCCTAAACTATAAACATTATTCCCCTGTTTGGACACATGAGTCAGATTTGTTGAACTGTCACTGCAAAACTCTACACACAAATCTCTTCATTTCTCATCGCCTACACCATGTGGTCCTTTAGAAAGCACTAACATTCAACATTGTTCACAAGTCAGCACAGCTTGAGCTCAATTAGCACACAATTACGCAGGTGGAAACACTAAGAGTCAAAATTTATCACACAACAATCATAACCTTCAATAGAGAGATAAAAGGGCCCAAGTCAGTTCATTCAGTTTTGGAACAATGGATCCAGAGATATGTGAAGAAGGGGTCGAGGACACTGGAGAGGAGGAAGAGGAGCAGGAAGAGGAAGAGTAGGAGTTGAAGAAGTAGGAGGAAGAAGAAGAGGAGGAGGAGGAGTAGGGAGAAGAGGAAGAGGAGGAGGTGGAGGAAAAGTAGGGAGAGGAGGAGGAAGAGCAGTAGGGAGTGGAGGAAGAGGTGAAACAAGAGGAAGATTAGGAGGTGGAGGAGGAGTAGGGAGAGGCAGTGGAGGAGGTGGAGAAAGCAGTGGTGGTGGTGGAGGAGGAGGAGAAGGGCAAGGAGGTGGAGGAAGAGGAGGAGGAGGAAGAGCAGTAGGGAGTGGAGGATGAGGTGAAGGAAGAGGAAGAGTAGGAGGTGGAGAAAGAGGAGGAGGGGAGGAAGAGGGCGAGGAGGTGGAGGAAGAGGGCGAGGAGGAGGAAGAGCAGTAGGCAGTGGAGGATGAGGTGAAGGAAGAGGAAAAGTAGGAGATGGAGGAAGAGGAGATGGTGGAGAAGGAGATGGTGGAGGAGGAGGAGAAGGGAAAGGAGGTGGAGGAAGAGGAGGAAGAGGAGGAGGAAGAAGAGCAGTAGGCAGTGGAGGAGGAGGTGAAGTAGGAGGAAGTGTAGGAGGTGGAGAAAGAGGAGGAGGAGGTGGTGGAGGAAGAGGAGGAGGGCGAGGAGGTGGAGGAAGAGGAGGAGGGCGAGGAGGAAGAGCAGTAGGCAGTGGAGGAGGAGGTGAAATAAGAGGAAGTGTAGGAGGTGGAGGAAGAGGAGGAGGAGTAGGAAGAGTAGTTGGGAGTGGAGGAAGAGGTGAAGGGAGAGGAAGAGTAGGAGGAGGAGTAGGGAGAGGAGGTGGACGAGGAAGAGCAGTAGGGAGTGGTGGAAGAGGAGGAGGGTGAGGAGGAGGAAGAGCAGTAGGCAGTGGAGGAGCTGAAGTAAGTAGTAGTGGAGGAGGTGGAGGAAGAGGAGGAGGAGTAGGGAAAAGAGGAGGAGGAGGAGGAGGAGTAGGAAGAGTAGTTGGGAGTGGAGGAAGAGGTGAAGGCAGAGGAAGAGTAGGAGGTGGAGGAAGAGTAGTTGGGAGTGGAGGAAGAGGTGAAGGCAGAGGAAGAGTAGGAGGTGGAGGAAGAGGAGTAGGGAGAAGAGGTGGAGGAGGAGTAGGAAGAGTAGTTGGGAGTGGGGGAAGAGGTGAAGGCAGAGGAAGAGTAGGAGGAGGAGGAAGAGGATGAGGAGTAGGGAGAAGAGGAGGAGGAGGAGTAGGAAGAGTAGTTGGGAGTGGAGGAAGAGGTGAAGGCAGAGGAAGAGTAGGAGGTGGAGGAAGAGGAGGAGGAAGAGTAGTTGGGAGTGGAGGAAGAGGTGAAGGCAGAGGAAGAGTAGGAGGTGGAGGAAGAGGAGGAGGAGGAGGAAGAGTAGTTGGGAGTGGAGGAAGAGGTGAAGGCAGAGGAAGAGGAGGAGGTGGAGGAAGAGGAGGAGGAGTAGGGAGAAGAGGAGGAGGAGGAGTAGGAAGAGTAGTTGGGAGTGGAGGAAGAGTTGAAGGCAGAGGAAGAGTAGGAGGTGGTCCTACTGATCATGCCCTTGTCCATGTAATGACTGAGGGATGCTGGGGCAGAATAATTGTTTTGTTGTTGTTGTTTGGTGTACTGTACATTACGGAATAAATAATGTGCAAATGTATCTGTTGTGTGTTTTGTTGTGTTTGTGAAACGGTTGTGAAATGGTTTTTGAGGAGGAGAAACACAAGCAGAGCAAAAGACTGTTATAGTGTGTGAGAGTGTGTGTGAGTGTGTGTGTGTGTGTGTGTCTCTCTGTCTGTCTGAGGGCAAAGTTTGTTTTTTCAGCAAGATTGAATGTTTGTGAGTGGAGAACTTCAGTTTGACCTGAAAATAGGAAGTTTGGGGAATTGGGTGAGACGTTTAGTATTTGTGTTTAGAGTTTCGAGAAAAAGAGACATAATTTAAAGAAACGTTTTAGCAATCGAGAAAAACTGTAATAGGCCATACTGTTAAACGTTGAGAGTGCATCCACGTACCGGTTGCACGAGCGCAAATCTCTCCGCTTGCACGCAGATTTCCTGTATGTGCTCTATGAAATGTCCCTGTTCTCGCTCCGAGTGTGAGTGCCCTCAAAATGTGTCCTGCAAATCTGTTAGAAAGCCCTATAAGCAGCTCATTAATGCAAATATTCTGTGTCTGTAGGGCTGTTATATCAAGAGAGAAACTCACGTGGTGGCATATACACGGTCGTTCAAAAGTTTGGGGTCACTTGACTGAAATGTTTCTCATGATCGTATATTTAAATGTTTGAAATTAGTTTTGTAGACAAAACTGTGACACCATATTCACTGATTTCAATACAAAACTAACATTTTATTTAAAAAATTTTGTTTGTTTTTTTTAAATGGATGACTTGGACCGAATAATAAGATAAGCAGCCAATAAGTGTCCAGCATAGATCGAACTCCTTCAACACCGTTTCAAAAGCATCCCAGTGTGATTCCTCAAGAGAAAACGCCAAGAGTGACACGACATTTTGTCACAAAATAATTCCTATAATTCCATTTCTGTTATTCCTTAGTTTTGATGACATCATTATTATTCTATAATGTGAAGAAAATGAATAGTAAAGACTGAGTAAGTGACCCCTTTACACTGGTGCTGAATCCCAGGAAGGAGGAGGGATCCGCTGTAGCAGAGTCCTGGCCACTACCATCCACCCCAACGGAGCAGCCGCGGCCATTCGCTGGGGTACGGAGGAGCCCGGCCGACTGAGAGCAGAGGTACGGCCGCTGACCACCAAGGGAGGAGGGGCTCCTAACCACCGCCTGGAGCGGTCAGGGCCGCTGCCAGTGGCAGAGCAGACCCCTACCAGCCGCTGAAATGCGGTGGGGTCTGAGACTGCTGACCGCGAGCGGGGAGGAGCTCCTGGCCGACCGCCTGGTGTGGGAGAACCATTGCCAGGGGCAAGAGAGACCCCTTCTGTTTCCCGAGAACACGCTGGGTGTTCCATCCGCTAGGGGCGGGAAGACTGCCTCCGATCTCTTGTCCATTAGAGGGTGGAGGAGTGGCCAAGGTCCGGAGAACCTCCCCGGCCTAAGAGAATGAGGCAGGAGTGTGGCACCAAGCGGATTCTAGCCCTCGAGAGGGATAAAGGCCGACTGGAGACGGCAGTGTGGGAGAGAGAGAGATTTACGGGCAGCTGTCCGACACCTGTGAGTGTGTTTGTCTTTTTGTTTCAGTTCTATATTAAACTATTATTTATATTGTTGGTTCTCACCTCCTCTCAATTAATCCCTTTACAAAGTGTTTTAGTGGAGATTTTTAATTTTTTTATATGAAATTTGTTTACATGATCATTTACTTGGCTATTGTAGAGGCCTATATACAGCATTATTGTATTTATATACTGTAAATCTGCAAAAAGTAAATTGGTGGGGGTTGGGGGGGCTAATGTAAAACACTTTAAAAACCCCTGGCCTAGAGTAACCATATCTTAACCATGATATTCATAGTAAAGTTTACATCCGGGCCTCACGATAAGCAATAATCTCAGCATGAAAATCTCTCTCTCTCTCTCTCTCTCTCTCTCCCCCTCTGTCTCTCTCTCTCTCTCTCTCTTCCTCTCTCTCTCTCTGCCACTGGCTCTGTCTCATTTGGAAGGATGCGTCCTCTGGAGGTCGCATTTGTTGGCCGCATACGTCATCGATGCTCATTTCATAAAAGCGAGTAGAACACTTTGCATGTGACCTTCTTTCACGGGAATTCGGAGGATGCATGAGGTGTATCCTTCGTGGGCACTCACAACCCACAATTCTTTGCTTCAATGGAAATGTCTAAAAAACATAACGCCAATTTGCCCGTAAATGTGATGTTCAAACGCAAGTAATGTAAATTCCCAAGTTGAAGTACCTCAGTAGATGGGTGCAGAGAATATAATATGTAAAATATATTTTCTTTTCTCTTTACATCATTATAACGCTCCTAAAATGCACTTTATGCATTCCCGTCCAAAGGGACTTTGTTACCCTGTCACTAAAGAGTGGCGTGTTGTCATAGCAACCATGCTACGTCCCGATTCCCTTTGTCCTACGAAGGTCGTCTGGTTTAAACCAGACTTGTTTAAAGGAAGACGCTCGGTATACTGCAGCCTTCCGAACCAGACACAGCTACTGTCAGCTCCACAGCAGGAAGAGGAAGTTTGAAGTTATGGCAGCTGCTGCTCCTCTTACTGTCTCACCAGCCATGAGCTCCGAGAAAGGCACAGGTCAAAAATACAGAATTACTGGTGACCTCAAACTGAAATAACAAGCTGATCCCAAATTCAGTGTATTGATCTGTTTCACCCTGTAATGTGCACTGTTGAGGTGAGGCTGAGATGATGAGAGTCGGATGAGTACAGCTGGTATTAACTGCTCTGGGAATGTCATCTCCGGGTGATTTCTTCAGCTGAGCGCGTAACTTTGGGAACTCTGGGATTAAACGGAAAGACTGCTCATGCTGACTTTAAGATCGAAAGAGCCACCAGAAACAGAGATCTGTCTATTCCGAGAGAACGATTCTCAAACAGGGTCTTAAATGATTCCAGTTTCATTCCATTAGGATCCAAATCATGATAGAAATTCCATTAGGAATTCATCCATACATTCCTTTAGGAAGGGCAGCACTGTCCTGATAGACTTTCTGTCTTCACAAACACACATGTTGGAGGTTTACGTGGATGTTTTCTATACAGTAAAATCATACATTGACCAGGAGTCACACGAGAGCTTTGAGTGAGGAACGGTCCGATTCTTCGGAACTCAATAGTTTGATTTGACTGATCGGGAATGTTGATTGACCACGTTTACATGCATTTAAGAAAACGGTTTATTCCAGGGTTTTTGCAGTAAGTGGCATGTAAACTAGAATGCTGGTTTCATTACACTGTTTAAGTGATTCAGAGAAAGCGGTTTAACACACCCAAGTTTTTCCCAAATGAGTGTAACATCGTCATGGCAACAAAGTTGTCAAATTGGCTTTAACTTTCCACAGATGTGGTCAGTGTGTGATTTAATGACAGTAAAATCATGTTCACACACATATTGTTTACGTCTTGTGTCTATACTTTTGAAACAGTATTTGAATGTTGACAGATTAAACCCCATTGACTTGCATTGGAAGTGTCTCACTGGAACACACACGCACACACACACACACACACACACAGATTAAACCCCATTGACTTGCATTGGAAGTGTCTCACTGGAACACACACACACACACACACACACACACACACACACACACACACACAGATTAAACCCCATTGACTTGCATTGGAAGTGTCTCACTGGAACACACACACACACACACACACACACAGATTAAACCCCATTGATTTGCATTGGAAGTCTCTCACTGGAACACACACACACACACACACAGATTAAACCCCATTGACTTGCATTGGAAGTGTCTCACTGGAACACACACACACACACACACACACACACACAGATTAAACCCCATTGACTTGCATTGGAAGTGTCTCACTGGAACACACACACACACACACACACATATTAAACCCCATTGACTTGCATTGGAAGTGTCTCACTGGAACACACACACACACACAGATTAAACCCCATTGACTTGCATTGGAAGTGTCTCACTGGAACACACACACACACACACACACACACATATTAAACCCCATTGACTTGCATTGGAAGTCTCTCACTGGAACACACACACACACACACACACAGATTAAACCCCATTGACTTGCATTGGAAGTGTCTCACTGGAACACACACACACACACACACACACACACACAGATTAAACCCCATTGACTTGCATTGGAAGTGTCTCACTGGAACACACACACACACACACACACACACACAGATTAAACCCCATTGACTTGCATTGGAAGTGTGTCACTGGACACACACACAGATTAAACCCCATTGACTTGCATTGGAAGTGTCTCACTGGAACACACATTTGTAAACGAGGGATAAGTCAGAATAATTTTATGTGGTAAATGCTGTCCATTGAGCTTGTGTAGAACCTGGAATATTCCTTTAATACAATAAATAAATAAATAAATATTTATTTATTATTTTAGTTAATTAATTTCTTCTTAATAACCGCCTGCACAAAACCTGTTAACATGGTCAAATGTCACAAATTTGCATTCATTATAGAAGTCTAGAAATAGTGCAGAATCTGAAATATTTTGAAATAATTTTACTTTGTTTTTAATTTTTACAAATCCTTAAACTTACATTTCATATTTTTGGACCCCGCTGAAATTTATACGAAAACATAAAAAAACTTCAGGCAAACCAGGGAAAAAAACATGCTGAGCTTTGACATAGGTCTATTAACACACACACACACACACACACACACACACACACACGCTCACACACTCACACGCTCACACACTCACACGCTCACACACTCACACACATTCACATACGCTCACACATGCTCACACACACTCACACACACCCACAAACTTGTTTGCAAACACTCTAGCAACTGCATTGCAGCATGCTAACAACCACCCAGAAAAATCTAGCAACTGCATGAAAAAGCCCAGATAACAAACTAAAACATCGTAGCAACCACATAGCAATGTGCTAACAACCACTCAGAACACCCTAGCATCCGCAATACAATGCCCTGGAAACCAACTATGACAACCTGGCAATCACATAACAACACCCTGGAAAAGAACCAAAACACCCTAGCAACTGTTTTGCAACATGCTAAGAACCACTCAGACAACCTTAGCTACTGCATAACATCACCCTGTAAACCAACCACAACACCCTATCAACCACATAACAATGTCCTGGAAAACAACCACAACACCCTAGCAACCGTATAACAACACCATGGAAACCAACCACAACACCCTAGTAACAGCATAACAATGCCCTTGAAAATAACCACAACAATCTAGCAACTGTATTGCAATGTGTTAACAACCACTCAAAGACAACCCTAGCAACAGCATAACAACACCCTGTAAACCAACCACAACACCCTAGCAACACTATAACAATGCCCATGGAAACCAAACACAACACACTAGCAACCACATAACAATGCTCTGGAAACCAACCACAAAGACATAGCAACTGTATTGCAATGTACTAACAATCACTCATGACAACCCTATCAACAGCATAACAATGCCCTGTAAACCAACCACAACAACCTAGCAACTGCGTAACAACGCCCTGGAAAACAACCAGACCACCCTGGAAACCAATCTCTACACCCTAGCAACACCATAACAATGCCCTGGACAACAATCACAATGACATAGCAACCGCATAATAACACCCTGGAAAACAACCACATCACCCTAGCAACCGCATAACAATGCCCTGAAAAAAAAAAGAACGCCCTAGCAACCCCATAGCAGCGCTCTGGAAACCACTTTCCATTAACCATCACTAACGTTTTCTTTAGAGATCGTGAAACAGTGTTGCATCCTGTTATTCAGCAGCATTCACACTGTTTTGCAACTTTCTCTGAACAGAAAAATCAGAATGTCTGAGGAAGAGAAGTTGTTCTGTCAGCACTCAAAAGATATCATCAAGGGAATGTGTTATCCTGCAGATGTGGCCAACTCCTGATGCCAGTCAAGAGTGTCAAATAATGTTGACGAGGTTTTTAGGGAACTTGATAGGCTACTTGTCTTCAGTTTTGTCCCTTCACTGTTTGGCAAGTTATTATTTATTTAGTTAAAAAGGGAACATTTTCCTCAATTTGAAAAAGTTCATGACATTAACAGTGTTAAATGTGGTGGGTGATGAATATAGAAGACTCACACTCCTAATTAGCATACCTCCCTTTTAATCAATGGCTTATTCATTATTCATGACCACAGTGAAATTAATTATTCAACAGTCACATTTCTGCACAGAGGAAGCAGAATGTGAGAGATTGCCAGAGTTTCGTCAATCAGCTTAATTGTGAAGGCATCCCATAATCCTCTTCTCTGCTGCCAGTCATGTGTTCACAAGAGAAGTAGCGAGCTTGAAGAGACTGAAAGAATACTGCAACAAAACATCCTAGAGATGTTCACTGCTCGTGTCACTCAATTAGTTGTGCTTTCCATCAACAGAGAAGCATTTGCATAAGCCACCCATCACACACACACACACACACACACACACACACACACACACACACACACACACAGACAGACACACAGACAGACACGCGCGCGCACACCCATCACACACACACACACACACACACACACACACACACACACACACACACACACACAGACACACAGACAGACACGCGCGCGCACACCCATCACACACACACACAGACACACACGCGCACACACACACACACGCACACACACACACGCACACACACACACGCGCACGCACACACGCGCACGCACACACACACCCATCACACACACACACACACACTGATGGGAAGCTTAATAGGTTGAAGCTTGTGGGGGGACGTCCCACTATAATGGCTGATTTAAAGCACCACTGACAGTATGCGTGAGATGCATCACTTGCGGTTTGTGAGCCAAAACATGTGCATTCAAAATCATCTGTCCACAGAGACGCCGTGTTTTGTGTATGCATGTTTAATAAAGCTTGAAAAATATTTAACTTAATGCAAATGAGGAGTGATGTCATGCTGGAACAACCAATGGTTGTGAAGTTCATCCTGTGAGATACTGGACTCGAGAGCCAGACGGGGGAGAGGTTAAAAGTTACCGTAGAGATTTCAGTTATAATTTGTATGTGCCCAAAAAGCAGCATGTAAAAATGAAAGAACATGAAGCGTGGAAAACCATGTCAGAAATTGTGTTTCTGAGAGAGTTTGATTCATGCATTGACTGATTGTTCATATGCTGCAGTTTACACACAAACACTTCCTCCATCAAGGTGGTTATTTAGTGGCGAGGAAACTTGTTCTCTTTTTAGTTGCATTACATGCATAATCAGATTTCCAAAAGTTATGGTCAGTTCTGCAGTACACCAATAACATGCAAACATGCAACACACAGCGATAAAATCACATGTCAAGTCGGTGTAAACGGGGCTTAAAATACCATTTATACAGCGTGCCTATAATGTGTGTGTAAATATTGCATTGATTGTTTCTGAATGTATCTATGTGCAATGTAAAATTAATATGGGGGATGCAAAGATCTATTATATTGGTTATATTCACAAAATCTGCATATTGTGTATATACTGTGTGGCTTGTGGTTAAATATCTTGAAGAGACTCTCTCGTTTTGCTCAACACAACTTACACTAGGTGGGTTTCCATACAATCATTTTTATGCACATTTTGATATTGCGCATAAGAAATCCTGAAATGACAAGGTCCGACCCTGGCACACAATTCTTTGAACATAGCGCTTGTCATTCGGAAGAGTTTCCCCCACAGCTGGTCGATAAAGTCCTCACAATCAGGGCTTGACTGGGAAGAGAAATCGGCCTGGGATTTGACATAGCAACTGGCCCAAAAGTTGGGTTCACTGTCCTTTTCTGCATATCGCAGCGCCATTTTGTCCGTTCTGCATAACGCGGCTCATTTCAGCTTATCGCTGCCCATTCGGCCCTTTCGCGGCCGCCCCACTGGCCCACTCGGTTCTCCCGATGGCCAATCCGCCCCTGATCGGCCCCAAAGTGTGTTGGCCCACCGGGAAAATGCCCAGTATGCCAGATCACCAGACCGGCCCTGCACACAATCCACCAGAACAGTTTTGAGAGCGGGCGCCCCCAGGTATGCTGAGACTGGCAGTTTGTGGGCATCACAGCTATTTCAGCCACATTATATCAGATATTACACTTATTCTGCAGCGTCTCATGGATGCACTTAATAAAATGAGATATTTGCTCCAATCTTGCAAATAAAACTCTTCCCAAAGCAGGAGAGGTCATTCAGCTGCTCCCTCATGGTAATGCGCATTACACAGTGGATGGAAATGCGCAACAATTTGTATTTTCTTAAGTCAAATTTTTAGAAAACGTGAAACAGTTTTCATGCCAAAAACATGAATTTTGAATTTGCTATATTGTTCATACATACAGTTTTTCTCTAGACATCGTTCAAAATTATTAATGTTTGAAATAGTTTTTTACTGTTATGTTTTGAAACCGTTCTTAGTAACTTCTGTGAAAACATCAAATCAATTTCATATATGCACTTGTTATTTTCAACATTCATTTTAATTTACGAGTAACCAGTTCTTCATTTTTTGTGCGTTAGAGTACGTGACTATAAAATTACTCGATAATGCCCATCCCTCAAATCTACCATTAGTTCTACAGGATCGAGTGAAAACATTAAATTGAACAAATAAAAAATTACAGATTTATACTAAATAAAACTAAAAACAATATTAAGATTTATGCATTTAAATTTCACAACTAGGGCTGGCAATCGTTAAAAAAACTTTGATATCAATACCAATTTTATGAAATCCGTTTTAACAAGATTACAAACATTACCTCAAAAACAACGTTTTTTTTTTCCAGACTCATTTCCTGCGCCTTCTGGTCTCCTCATGCCAGGGTCGGCAGAGGCTATAACATTAATGTGAAGAGGAACAAAACATACAAGAAAGCTAAACTGTTAATTCAGTCGACCCTAAGTACGATAGATAAGTACGGTTTAACAAGATAACTGGAGGAAGACTCGTGTGGTGGGCATGTTGAAGGAGAACTCGTGTGGTGGGCATGTTGAAGGAGAACTCGTGTGGTGGGCATGTTGAAGGAGAACTCGTGTGGTGGGCATGTTGAAGGAGAACTCGTGTGGTGGGCATGTTGAAGGAGAACTCGTGTGGTGGGCATGTCGGAAGAGGACTCGTGTGGTGGGCATGTCGGAGGAGGACTCGTGTGGTGGGCATGTCGGAGGAGGACTCGTGTGGTGGGCATGTCGGAGGAGGACTCGTGTGGTGGGCATGTTGGAGGAGGACTCGTGTGGTGGGCATGTTGAAGGAGGACTCGTGTGGTGGGCATGTTGGAGGAGGACTCGTGTGGTGGGCATGTTGAAGGAGGACTCGTGTGGTGGGCATGTCGGAGGAGGACTCGTGTGGTGGGCATGTTGGAGGAGGACTCGTGTGGTGGGCATGTTGGAGGAGGACTCGTGTGGTGGGCATGTTGAAGGAGGACTCGTGTGGTGGGCATGTTGGTGGAGGACTCGTGTGGTGGGCATGTTGGACGAGGACTCGTGTGGTGGGCATGTTGGACGAGGACTCGTGTGGTGGGCATGTTGCAGGAGGACTCGTGTGGTGGGCATGTTGGAGGAGGACTCGTGTGGTGGGCATGTTGGAGGAGGACTCGTGTGGTGGGCATGTTGGAGGAGGACTCGTGTGGTGGGCATGTTGGAGGAGGACTCGTGTGGGGTGGGCATGTTGGAGGAGGACTCGTGTGGGGTGGGCATGTTGGAGGAGGACTCGTGTGGGGTGGGCATGTTGGAGGAGGACTCGTGTGGTGGGCATGTTGGAGGAGGACTCGTGTGAGGTGGGCATGTTGGAGGAGGACTCGTGTGAGGTGGGCATGTTGGAGGAGGACTCGTGTGTTGTGCATATTGAAGGAAGTTCTGTGGCAGGAGGATGCTGAGAGGATGACTGCACCGGCTCGGTCTTCTTGCAGTTAAAGACGGTGCCTAAAATGTACCAAACTCGATACCCAGCCCTATTCATAACAGAATTCCATAAGACTGATTCATCAAGCACTTCAACTTATCATCCGGATACGTAAACGTCCTTGTGGTTGTGGATTTCTTTTCCATGTTTTATGAGAAACTTTGTGTTGCCTCTGTTTTTGTTATTGATGTCCTTCCTCCTGCTGGCAGCTTTAAACTATTTGACCAAATCTCTTGTGTAAAACATGTTCCTTACATCAGCCGGGACACACACTTGGGCTCCATATGGGGGCATCATTTGTCACCCCCTCATTCCATTCGGCTCATGTGGCATCCCGTCTGCTCTGATGGAGCTCAAATGAGCATTGAGATCCACAAAGAGCGAGAGATAAAACTCTATAGCCCATTTTAGAAGCCTCATAAACAGTAATCGTGCTGTGTAAGTGCGTCTCAGTGTGTGAATGAAACAGAGGACTGCCTTGTATTATTCAGAGAGCACAGTTTTATCAGTTTATCAATAGCAGAAGGAACAGATATGCGGTCAACAATGGCTGCATGAAACACAAGGTTCATAAATCAGGAAAAGACAGGTAGAGAGAGACAGAAAGGGGCATAATCTAGTGTTTACATCATTTACAGATCATTTGCTCACCTTCATGTCATCCCAAATCTGTTCAAACTTATTCTTCTTTGGAACACAACAGGAGATGAACGTAAACATTCTTTTAAACATCTCTTTTAGTTCCACAGAAGAACATATTATAAGTCATGCTGGTTTGGAATGGCGTGACGGGAAACGCTGACATAATTTTCAAGTACATACAATAACTTTGTTACTCAAAAGCTGCAAATGCTTTGACAAAACAATTTTAAGATGCACTAAGTTTTAAGATCAGTTTTAATATCTCTCGAGCAGTTCAGTGCCTCATAGAAGCAGCTCTAAAAAAGTTGATGTTTTATTTACAAGACCTGCTTCTTTTTTAATTGAACTTTAATAAACCAGCACCAACCTTGATGCTTCAAAAAAATGCCTTTAAAGTGCACCTTAATGCAAAAAATAAGAACCCCCCCCATAAGAAACTGTTCATCAGATACAGTATACTAATAATTTAAAATAAAATAGAGCATTAAAAAAATGTTCATACTGTATATACTGTTTTTGAAAGACTTTTATTGCACACACTTCTTCATTTCTCCTTCTAAAGAGCAGTTTACTGCAAAAAAAGATGACGTCATCAGTATTTTCTATGTGATTTCTTAAAGAGTACATTAAAAGAAACTTTAAAAAGTAGCTACACGTTAAAGATTCTGCACTCATTCATTCAAAATAAACCCAAACAGGATCCCAACACTTATTACATGCCTTCTTAACAAAATACATTTTAAAAACCTGGGCATGAAATATTGATTTGAGTTTAAATTATTTAATTAGCTTACCCTAATTGACAGCAACAGACAAAATACGAGTGGAACTATGTACAAAACCAGATGAGCTGTCAGTTATACAGTGATGCTATGGACAACAGTCATAATTGACCAATCAGAATCAAGTATTACACTGAGCTGTGTAATAATTGCCTAAAGATGGACTTAAAGTTAACAGACATGGACTTAAATCCACAAAATACTAGTTTTGATTTCATGGGGTGTTTTTATGGATGAACAGAGAGTCCGAGAATGAAGATATGACAGCAGGGATGCTGGCACATAGATCTGGCACAGCACAGGTGGCACTATGATCCTTAAGAGAGCATTTCCTCCCCTGTCATAGCTGCGCCTACACACAATCTGCTGCCAGCTGCAGTCTCACCGAGCAGTCTGGCGTTCTCTCTACTGGGTGCATTTTCACTGTGATGCTGATGAACCCCTTTCCATTTCACAGGTCTATTTCTAATGGTAAATGTGAATTCTAAAGAAACAGGGTATCTCCCATGCTAAAGATGCCACCATAATGTTTGGCTGTTGTGGGCTGCTGCTACAGCATTGCAATATAGTTGGTAATGCCATCTGAGTAGTTGCTAGGGTCCTTTTAGTAAATCAAAAACACATAAATCATTCCTTACGATTCCCATCCCTAGTTCTGAGAGGTCTTTAATGTGTTGCTATGCATTTTCAAGGGTGTTCTGATTACTTGATTGATAAATAGATTGAACACTAACTTATGGGCCAAGACTAACTAACTACCTATTCATCCAACCAACCAACCATCCATCCATCCGTCCAACCAACCAACCATTCATCCAACCATTAATCCATCCGTCCAACCAAACATCCAACCAACCATTCATTCATCCATTCAACTAACCAACCAACAGTTCATCTATCCATCCATCCATTCAACCAACCAACCAACCATTCATCCATCCATGCAACCAAGCATTCATCCATCCATTGATCCATGCAACCAACCATTCATCCATCCATCCAACCAACCATTCATCCATCCATCCATCCATCCATCCAACCAACCATTCATTCATCCATCCAACCAACCATTCATCCATCCAATGATCCATGCAACCGACCATTCATCCATCCATCAATCGACACATCCATCCAACCAATCATCCATCTATCCATCCATTCAACCAACCAACCAACCATTCATCCATCATCCATCCATTAATCCATCAGTCCAACTAACCAACCAACCATTCATCCATCAATCCATTAATTGATCAGTCCAACCAACAAACCAACCATTCATCCATCCATCCAACCATTAATCCATCAGTCCAACTAACCAACCAACCAACCATTCATCCATCCATCCATTAATCCATCAGTCCAACCAACCAACCAACCATTCATCCAACCACTCATCCATCCATCCATCCATCCATTCAACCAACCAACCAACCATTCATCCATCCATCCATCCATTAATCCATCAGTCCAACCAACCAACCATTCATCCATCCATCCATCCATCCAACCAACCAACATTCATCCATCCATCCATCATCCATCCAACCAACATTCATCCATCCATCCATCCAACCAACCATTCATCCATCCATCCAACCAACCATCCATCCATCCATTTAGCCAAAGAACCATCCAACATCCATTAATTAATCAGTCCAACCAACCAACCAACCATTCATCCAATCAACCATTCATTCATCCATCAATTTTTCTATCCAAACAACCAACATTCTTCCATCCATCCATCTATTCAACCAAACATTCATCCATCCATCAATCCACACATCCATCCATCCATTCAACCAACCAACCATTCACCCATCCATCCATACATCCAACCATTCATCCATCCAACCAACGAACCAACCAACCAGCCAGCCAACCAACCATTCATCCATTAAACCATTCATCCATCCATCCATCCATCCATCCAACCAACCATCCATCCATCCGTCCGTCCGTCCGTCCATTCATCCGTCATTCATCTGTCCAACCGTTCATCCATCCATCCATTGTCAAGCCAACATAATAACTGACAAGTTGTGTAATAATTGTGCAGCACCACCCTTAAGTCTATATGATATTCGGGTCTCTATATATGACTTGGTACCTCCTTCAATGTAAGCCTATTGTAGTATTTTACCCATTTTTTTCATCCACCAAACAAAATCCAATCAATTAGTAAAGTAACAGCACATCTTTCCTCAAAAAGACACATGATTTGAGGTATCATTCATGTCTGCAACACAAACACTGTGCATTTAATACTTTGGGTTAGGAGTTTGTTCAGATCACTATCAGTGTGTGTGTAGGATTAACCAAATAAGAGAGGAAGTGATGAGTCAGCATGTTGGCACTGATGCAGTTGGGCACTGCTGTTTAATGAAACACATGCTCCATAAAAAACTCAAATGACTTCCTCTTAATATGTCACAACATCATAAACAGTAAATGCAGAATTACTATTTCAGGTCACAACCATATTCAACCAGGAAATACATCTGTATATGGCTTTTATTTTGAGCTATTTTTAGTCTGAATCAAGTTCAAAACAACAGGACAATAAGAAAGATCTGAAGAGGTTTTAAACATTATTTTTTTCCCTTTGGTGCAGACACATGCATTTAAAGTTTGTTGAAAGGCATCAAGATGCATTAGTCTCTGGAACTTTCTCATCACATCCTATTTGTGCCATTTGAGAGACAGAACTCTGTCATAAGCATCACTCAATATGTCTGTGTACACACACACTGTCATACTACGTACATCAAGTCAATAAATGGAGTTGTGGTGGCATAGTGGGCTAAAGCACATAACCAGTAATCAGAAGGTTGCTGGTTCGAACCCCACAGTCACCACCATTGTGTCGTTGAGTAAGGCACTTAACTCCAGGTTGCTCCGGGGGGAATGACCCTGTAATAAGTGCACTGTAAGTCACTTTGGATAAAAGCGTCTGCCAAATGACTAAATGTAAATGTTAATAAATGCATCTGCAAGTAATAGCACATTGTCACGTGTGGCATCAGTCGTGCATTACAGACTCACAGTGGACGATCTTCAAAAGAAATAGCAGACCTTAAGGATGTTCCTCAAAGAATAATTAGAATTCTACAGAACTCACTTCCTGGTCTCATAAACTTCTCGGCGGAAGATGTGATAAGAAATACATGTTTACACAAATTAAAGTCTAACTTTAATGCTTTAGAGGATGACATTGACTCAATAGTGGAAATGACGCTGATGGAAAGGACATTTTTTAGGTTTATGAAATAAAATGTTGGACTACTTTTGTCTGTAAAGCAAATTTCATAGCTAACATATTATGCATCATAAATAGACAACAAAATCATATTTTCGCACTTTTCACTGCTTGATTGAAAATAAAAGCCAATAAAAAGTGATATTTCCCTTGATTTTTCTTTGTTTTGTCTCATATTTCATCTCAAGCATCTTCACCGACACTTAAGTCCACAAAACTTTATTAGGGGCAAAATTGTTTGGTGGGGTGGAAATTATGCCACAACTGTGGGACAGTCGGAATTTCTGACAACTGATAGAAATAATTTTCACACAATGATTTTCGAAATGGTTTGTGTTTATTTCACTCTTTGTTTAGATGATCATAGTTTTAAATGTCGCCTGGTAAAACGTTTCATTCATTGTTAATGAGACCTCCAAATAACAAAAAGAAAACATTTAAAATCTGTATTAATAAAAATCAACCCCTAGGACATGAAAGTGCACGAAGTTGAAAAAACATCCGTATTCCAATTGTAAACATTTCAAGGGAAACATTCTTTAAAAAGCTTCCAGCATAATTCTTATGACAAACAGCACCACTATACTTATAATAACAGATAAGGTGCAATAAGGTGTTATAAAATCCAGCACAATAACATCCTGGTATGATAAACCCTTTCAAATATTATCAACAATAACAAGGATAAATCATTTTAGCAACTCTATCATTCCCATAGTAACTGACTTCTTATTGGATATGTTAAATGACTATGCTTGTTGGGATAATAATATTTGTAGGTTATAATTCAGAGTGATTTCCAATGTGTTTTAGTCTGACATATTTTCTGCATCATTCCATCCTTGTATTGCTCACTCACTGTTTTTTAATTTCAGATATTATCTAGATAGAAGATCCACAATTTTAGTTATCCATTCTCAGATCAGACAAATGTAAGTCTATCAAAATTATTCAGGGATATAAAATATAATCGATACATTGAAAATACAGTCTGATCAGGTATGTAAGACGGATATATATTGTTCCCTATCTGTCACTCACTTGACATTGTGTCAATGTAGTGACACTAGGGGTCAGACTTGGGAGATATTTGAGAAAAGGCCAACGAGATTTGGCGAGTGAAAATATACTATTCCACTGGCATCTCTTTCACCTCTACGAGTGGTTAGGCTGTTAGATATATGGCGCATTTTACAGCGGGTTCTCCCTTCTTGCACAGATAAGTGCAGAAAACACCCCATGGCGCATCCCCACCCCATCTACATTCCAGGTGAACTCAATCACACAGCAGACATGCTGGCGCGACAGGTGACACTCAGAGGAGGGTGGAGACTCCACCCCCAGATGGTCCAGCTGATTTGAAAACAATTCGGCAAACTGCAGGTAGACCTGTTTGCTTCCCAGGAATCCTCCCACTGCCCACTATGGTACTCCCTGACCAATGCCCTGCTCGGCACAGACGCGTTGGCACACAGCTAGCCCCGGGGCCTGAGCAAATATGCATTTCCCCAGTGAGCCTGCTTGCACAGACTCTGTCTGTCAGGGAGGTCGAAGAACAAGTCGTGTTGGTGGCACCGTACTGGCCCACACAGACTTGGTTCTCAAACTTGGTTCTCCACTCCCTGGCAGCTTACCCACTTGGGCGTGGGTGCCAAATAAGGCACCCATGCCCAGACCTCAGGAATCTACATGTATGACCCATGGGCAGGACACGGTAATCCTAAGTGGGCTACCACCGGTGGTGGAAGACACTATCCTTCTATGAGGCAGCTGTATGACTTGAGTGGTGTCTGTTCGCAAATTGATGTTCTTACTGAGGTGAAGACCACCAGAGATGCGCAGTCAGGCCAGTGCTTTTCTTCCAGCAGGAGAGGATGGAGAGGCGGCTCTCCCCCTCCACCTTAAAAGTGTATGTGGCTGCCATAGCGGCACACCATAATGCGGTAGATGGTAAGTCCTTGGGGAAGCATGACCTGACCATCAGGTTCCTTAGAAGCACCAGGAGGTTGAATCCTCCTAAACCACACCTCATTCCCTCGTGGGACCTCTCTGTTGACTTGCTGGGCCTACAGAGAGCCCCGTTTGAGCACCTGCAGTCAGTTAAGCTAAAAGCACTCTCATTGAAGATGGCCCTCCTGACTGTGCTCACTTCCATCAAGAGGGTTGGGGACCTGCAAGCTTTCTCTGTCAGCGATACATGCCTAGAGTGTGGTCCGGCATACTCCGGAATCTGAGACCCTGGGTGTGTGCGCAAGGTTCCCACTACCACTTTTAGGGATCAAGTGGTGAAATTGCAAGGCTGCCCCAGGAGGACGCAGACCCAGCCTTGTCGTTGCTGTGTCCGGTACGCGCCTTGCACGTTTACTTGGACCGCATAGAGAGCTTTAGATGCTCTGAGCAGCTCTTTGTCTGGTTTGGGGGACAGCAGAAGCAGAAGGTTGTCTCCAAACAGAGGATTTCCCACTGGATTTTGGATGCCAAAGCTTTGGCATACCAGGCCCAGGGCGTGCTGTGTCCCCTTGAAGTACGAGCACACTCAAATAGGAGTGTAGCATCCTCCTGGGCCCTGGCGAACAGCGCCTCTCTAACAGACATCTGTAGAGTAGCAGAGATTTTACAATCTCTGGGTTGAACCAGTTTCGTCCCGTGTGTTAGCAGGTACGAACGGGTAAATATGCGGGCAGCTGGCTGGGTGTACCGCTTGCACTCAGCACCTTTCCCCTCCCTGAGGGATAACGTGTGCTTTATCGGCCACGTGAGTTCCCGGGACAACCGAACCCTGGATGTCTTTCCTCACCCAGCACCCTGTGGCAGGAGAATTTGGAGGAATTCGATGCCAGGCCAATACTCGTGAAGTATCCCTGTCAGGTCAGCCCCTGTACTTGGGATAGGTACTCCATATGTGGTGGTTCCCTGTCGGTAATCCCTTATGAGGTATTTTCAATGGTATGGTTTCCCTGACGGCAAACCAGTGTCTTCCCCTAGGTATCGTCGCTTCCATGTGTGGTACTTCACGGTGGGTATGTCCATGTGATGTGTCCTCCACAAGTTAACCTCCTTTGGGCAGGATGTGGTCTCTGTGGTGTCCTTTCTCCATGCGGGAAAAGGACACCTTCCCCGGCACAAATATAATCTTGGTCCCAGCTAAGTGAAATTTAATTTTTTTTTTTAAAAAGAGAGAAAAGGTCAAAACAGCTGATGCGACCCATTCCCATTGAAAGTACATCTTTCCCCCTCCCCTTGGGGTATGAGGGGCTATGCGACTTATGTGGGGCTTGGGAAGGTTACGATGGGTCTGAGTGCACTTATTACTAGGCACGCGGTAGCCTGCCTGCATCTGCACCACCGATCCATGTAGCACAGTTCAGCTGGTTGTGGTATTTTGTATAGGGGCCCCTAGTGTCACTACTTTGACACCAAGTCGAGTGAGTGACAGATAGGGAACTTCTTTGTTACTGTTGTACCCTCCGTTACCTGATGGAGGGAATGAGACATTGTGTCCCTCCTGCCACAACACTAGCACAAACCTGAATGAGTGGATGCAAGCAGTCTCTTTTTACACCCGTATGTCCAGGGGAGTGTCATGCAAATTCCACATGCCAATTCTGATTGGACTTTTCTCAAATATCAGAGGTGATTGGGGCTCCCAAGTCTGACCCCTTGTGTCACTACATCGACACAATATCTCATTCCCTCCATCAGGGAATGGAGGTTACAACAGTAACCAAGACGTATTTAGTTTTATAGCTGACAATAAAATGTCTGGCAGAGGTTCAAAGACTATTACCTGATCGAGTTATTTATGTGGATATAACACTACAAATCTACAAAGATCAATAGTAATCTGAGACCTGCTGTAAATGTAAACCATGTAAACACATCACTTCTGGTTTAGATGAAACATAAAATGGTGACAGCCAGCCAAAACACAATTACTAAATCTTTTTTTTAAATGTTGTGACATGGAGTTCCTTAATTTTTCATAAAATAGGACTCACCAAAGCTTGTTTTTTTTTTAACTGTTAACTGAATTGTTTTAAGGAAATAAACAGCATGCTCTGAACTTTTAAACGTCACAACAACAAAACACTCAAACACTAAAAAACTGGGTCACAAAGTAAAGGCACGACTAAAAGGCAAAAATAAGAGTGCTTCAGCACTTAGATGGCCGCATATTTTAATAACGACAAATTTTACTGATTGTAGTTCCTAACCCTATGTTTTACCCTCTGGCTTTCAAGTAAATGTGTTCTATTGCAATTTTAACCATTTAATGTTTATAGGAATGACTTTGGATTGCACAAAAACACAATTTACAAGTAAACATAATGAGAGTTCTATCTTTAGCTTTATACATGTCTATCTATCTATCTATATATCTATCTATCTATCTATCTATCTATCATCAGTCTGTATGTCTGTCTATCTGTCTGTCTATCTATCATCATCTGTCTGTCTGTCTATCATCTGTCTTTCATCAGTCTGTCTGTCTATCTGTCATCCTCTGTCTGTCTATCTAACTATAATCATCTGTCTGTCTATCTGTCTGTCTATCTATATCTATCTGTCTATCATCATCTGTCTGTCTGTCTATCATCTGTCTTTCATCAGTCTGTCTATCTGTCATCCTCTGTCTGTCTATCTAACTATCATCATCTGTCTGTCTATCTGTCTGTCTGTCTGTCTATATCTATCTATCTATCGGTCATCATCTGTCTGTCTGTCTGTCTATCTATCTATCTATCTATCTGTCTATCTATCTATCATCATCTGTCTGTCTGTCTGTCTGTCTGTCTATCTATCTATCTATCTATCTATCTATCTATCTATCTATCTATCTATCATCAGTCTGTCTGTCTGTCTGTCTGTCTATCTATCTATCTATCTATCTATCTATCATCAGTCTGTCTGTCTATCTATATCTATCTATCTATCTATCTGTCTATCTATCATCATCTGTCTGTCTGTCTGTCTATCTATCTATCTTGTCTGTCTGTCTGTCTGTCTGTCTATCTATCTATCTATCTGTCTGTCTGTCTATCTATCTATCATCATCTGTCTGCCTATCTATTATCTGTCTTTCAACAGTCTGTCTGTCTCTCATCAGTCTGTCTGTCTATCTATCATCATCTGTCTGTCTACCTGTCTGTCTGTCATCCTCTGTCTGTCTAACTATCATCATCTGTCTGTCTTTATTGTGTAAATGAAAGCATTGCATTCCTGTCCTAATTAAACATAACACATAGTTGTAATGTGATTATAAGAGGTGAAAGAAGACAGCAGAGAGGAATCACCTTTCTCTAGACTTGAGTATCATATGATGCATTATGGCACACATATCATCATCACTGGGTAAGAATGTTGTCGAATGACCCCTCGAGTCAAACTGACATATACTGCGAGACCCCAGAGAAGCATCGACTGTTTTTACAGAGCGCTGCTGGAAAAACACTCTAGACAGGAAATTAATGTTGAATTTGTCTATGATTTTTAAATGTTTACTCAATATTTTAGAAGATGTGAGAACTGCCTGAGGGAGTAGACATAGAGGGCTCTCTGCTCTAGTTCACAGTTTTTATTTTAAAATTCATAATTAAATATCAACTTGCTCAATCTATCCTGTACAGTTTACACTGTGAAACAGCTGTCATATTACCTCACTACAGTGGTGTCCAGTTATCATCTTAAAATGTAATCAAATTTTATCATAAAATATATTTTAGCAGTCCAGCCAAATAATTATGAAATGTAAAAAAGTGTGTGTTAAGGATCGATTCTCACATAAACATATAAAAAAAAAATCATTTTATTATTTATTTACCATAAAAATTATTGCATTTCATAAAAAAGTCAAAATTAAAAAAAAATTATCAACAATATTAGCAAATAGTTCGGACAGTGCTCATGGAAACACAGGGAGTGCTGCTTGTCTGCGGCAATGACAAAGACAAATTCTCCAAAAAATATTTGAGCCTATTTTTAAAATGTATGCATTTACTGTAAATTTCACAACAAACCTCCATCACATGCAACTGCATAACCTTTAACAAAATTAAATTAGTAAAACGTGAATAAATGTCAGTTTTATTCATGTACATTTTTTAAAGATTAATTTGATGAAATTTTGTTCTGAAATTTAAAATGCATAAATCTTAAAAATAGGCAAAAAATAAATAAAAAACATTTAACTTTATTAACCTATTTTAAAGATGCCGATATTAAATGCATTTATATTATATTGTCTTGGACTCTCTCGGTTACCACTTATTTTCTCGTCAGGTCTAATCATCTAAAAAAAATAAAGCGAGCTTTTGACAAAACCAAACAAATCTTTAAGAACTACGATGCTTATTTCTCAGTAGAGGAAAAAAAGAAAAATGGGGCATTTATAAAATAAATAGTGCTTTCAAACACTCCATCGGATGCCATGTTTACTCTTTAGATATCAAAATCAGTGAAGACTGGATCTACATATGCTGCCTTCAAAAAGTGACCAGGTGATGCATCTCATTAGATCGGATGTAAGACAGCAAGCACATACCTGATTCGACACAGTTCTGGTGCAGTATTCATGCAACATTATACACAAAGTTCTTGTTTTGAACACACCTGTCTCAATTCCAATATTACTAAAGTCACCAATCAAAATGTACTTCTCAATGAATGGTATAATCATCTTTTCCTTCCCCAAAGAAAGAGCACAGAAGCCCGAAACAATGTGGTTATAAGGTACAATGTCAAAAAGATAGATCATATTAATGTGCATCCACCAAATACCACATTCCCAAACCTAACAGGTATTATTTTCCATCCGGAATACAAAGTATATGTTTGAAACCCATCCACACAGAAGGAGCAACTTCTCCAAGTTGCTTTATTAAAGCAAGAGGATATAATGTTGATTTCCAAATCCCAATAAGGTCAAACTATTTATTGAAAATTGGAGGCCCATTAGTTTACTTAGTAATGACAGTAAATTTTTGCAATGATTTTGCTAAAAGATTTAAACAAAATCTTGATAAAATAATAGATCAAGAACACTCTGGTTTTATGCAAGGCTGGCATGTCAGGAACAATATTAGACAGGCAGGGCTGGACTGGTAAACTGGCATTTCGGGCATTATTCTGTCTATCTGGCAATTTCCCGGTGGGCCGGTGCATTTTGGGGCCAATTATGGGCGGACTGGCCAATGGGAGAACCGAGTGTGTCGGTCACGAAACGGGCCAAATAGGCCACTATTAGCTAAAATGAGCCAGTGCGTTATTCAGAACGAACCACAAAACGGCACCGCGATATGCAGAAAAGGACAGAGAAGACCAGTATTCAATCATAATAATTTGTTTATAGATTTTTATAAGGTTTTCAAAATGGTGAACAGGTACTAAAAACGAAATGATTTTCATTGCAAAAACTGTATTTTTTCGTTCCGGTTCAGAAGTTCCACAGCCTCCTTTCAAATCAAATCAAATCAAATCAAATCAAATCAATCAAATCAAATCACTTTATTGTCACACTACTGTGTACACGAGTGCAACAGCAGGTGAAATTCTTGTGTGCAGTTCCGTGCAACAATGCAGTAATGACAGTGACAATAACAACATATTTACACAAAACAATTTACATAACAAATGTACACATACCTACACAACAATTTACATAACAAATGTACACAATACACACAATGTAGAATACACATACACTAGATACAGGTATAAATATATATAAACACTAATTGAATGGGAGAATATATTGACAGAATGAGGATTAATAAAGTGCAGTGCTGATTGTTGATCGTGAGAGATCATGTGTTCAAAAGTCTTATTGCTTGTGGGAAGAAGCTGTCATGTAGTCGGGTGGTGCGGGTCCTGATGCTGCGATACCGCCTGCCTGATGGAAGCAGTGAGAGCAGCCCATGACTCGGGTGACTGGAGTCTTTGATAATCCTCTGAGCTTTATTCACACACCGTCTGTTATATATATCCTGAAGGGAGGGAAGCTCACCTCCGATGATATTTCTGGCCGTTCGCACCACCCTTTGCAGGTCTTTGCGGTTGTGGGCGGTGCTATTGCCGTACCAGGCGGTGATGCAGCCAGTCAGGATGCTCTCTACAGTACTAGTGTAGAACAGTGTGAGGATGTGTTGGTTCATTCCAAACTTCCTCAGCCGTCTCAGGAAGAAGAGGCGCTGGTGAGCCTTCTTCACAACGGCCTCAGTGTGGACGGACCATGTGAGTTCCTCAGTAATGTGGACACCGAGGAACTTGAAGCTGCTGACTCTCTCCACCGGTGCTCCATTAATGGTGATGGGGCTGTGTTCTCTGTCTTTCTTCCTGAAGTCCACCACAAGCTCCTTGGTTTTACTGACGTTGAGGGAGAGGTTGTGCTCCTGACACCAGCGCGTCAGAGTGTGCACCTCCTCTCTGTAGGCTGTTTCATCATTGTCAGTGATCAGACCTACAACCGTCGTATCGTCAGCAAACTTAATGATGGCATTGGAGCTATGTGTCGCCACACAGTCATGTGTGTAAAGGGAATACAGGAGTGGGCTGAGAACACAGCCCTGCGGGGCTCCAGTGTTGAGGGTCAGTGATGAGGAGATGTTGCTGCCCATTCTAACCACCTGACGTCTGCCTGACAGGAAATCCAGGATCCAGCTTCACAGCGAGCTGTTTAAGCCCAGAGCCCGGAGTTTCACATCAAGCTTGGAGGGCACTATGGTGTTGAATGCTGAGCTGTAGTCTACAAACAGCATTCTCACATACGTGTTCCTTTTTTCCAGGTGGGAAAGAGCAGTGTGTATTGTAGATGCAATGGCATCATCAGTGGAGCGGTTGTTGCGGTAGGCAAACTGCAATGGGTCCAAAGAGGTGGGCAGAACAGAGCAGATGTGATCTCTGATCAACCTCTCAAAGCATTTGCTGATGATGGGGGTGAGGGCAACAGGACGCCAGTCATTCAAGCAAGTGATTTTTGATTGCTTCGGTACAGGCACAATGGTTGATGTTTTGAAGCATGTGGGGACTACAGACAGGGAGAGGGACAGGTTGAAAATGTCCGTAAAAACACCAGCCAGTTGGTTCGCGCATGCTCTGATGACGCGGCCCGGAATGCCGTCTGGACCCGCGGCTTTACGGATGTTCACCCGTCGAAAGGATCGGGTTACATCCGCAACAGAGACGGAGAGTGAACCATCATCTGTAGTATCGGCCGCGAGTGCTCTCTCCGTGAGGGCGGTGTTGTTGTTGTCCTCGAAACGAGCATAAAATGTATTAAGCTCGTCCGGGAGAGAGGCAGCGGTGATCATGGCGGAGTTTTTATTCTGTTTATAGTCCGTAATGATGTTAATTCCCTTCCACATACTTCTGGAGTCAGTGGTGTTGAACTGACCTTCAATTTTGTGCCTGTACTGGCGTTTGGCTGTGCTGATGGATTTACGGAGGGCATAACTGGCTTGTTTACGCTCCTCCGCGTTCCCGGAATTAAAAGCGGTGGTCCGCGCAGTAAGTGCCGCGCGAACATCGCCGTTAACCCAGGGTTTCTGGTTGGGGAAGATCCGTATTGTTTTGGTTGGAACAACATCCTCTGCACACTTCCTGATGAAACACGTTACGCTATCAGCGTAAACCTCGATGTCGTCATCGGAGGCAGACCGGAACATCTCCCAGTCCGCGTGATCAAAACAGTCCTGTAGCGCAGAGTCTGATTGGTCCGACCAGCACTGGATCATTCTGAGGGCGGGTGATTCCCGTTTCAGTTTCTGCCTGTAAGCGGGCAGAAGCAGAACGGAAGAGTGGTCAGATTTGCCAAATGGTGGGCGGGGGAGGGATTTGTAGCCATCCCGGAAAGGAGAATAGCAATGATCCAAAACCCGGTCCCCTCGTGTGTTGAAGTTGATTTTCTAATTGGTAACCGGTGAGAACGTAATAAAAGAACAGTTAATAACGGTGTTTTTAAAGTGACAGTACTTTGGCTAATGGGTGGGTGAAATACCAGTTACAGTGTTGCCAGATCCTGCAAGATAAACAAGCTTTTTACCTCTGATAATGTTACACTGTATCTGGATTAACCGCGCATGTACAGTATATGTCATAATTACTGTATACATAATTATAATATACATTGTGTATAAATTGTTAAAAAGGTGTTTATCCACAATGAGCAATTTGGCAAAGAATTGTGTGATGCAGCAGTTTCCTTCAGGAACAAAACACATCTTTAATTTTTTCAGATTGACCACCGGACCAATTGGGCCGCTGCCCAGGGGCCTCT
>JAVLUX010000008.1:427500-467500 GCA_032164185.1 Moxostoma hubbsi | reverse complement strand
TAATATGATAATAAAGAATAAATACTACAGTATTTATTCTGACTGTCGTTTGTTTACTCAGATTGAGTGTCGTTTGTGGACTCCGCCAATGGAGTTTTGCTATATGCAGGTACTGCATCCACACAGTGTAACAGAGCTCTGACTGAAACTTATAAACTCAAATCTTGCACACAACTATATTAACCATATGGCTTTGAATTTCTGCCATTTTTTTTTTAAAGAGTGAATCATATTTTTTTTAAAACTTTTTTTTATAATTTAGTGCAGCCATTTCACTTCCACAAAAAACGTCCAAGGGTCTTTAAAAAGTCCAAATTTAGGTCTGTAACTCCCAAGCACTCGTGTCCATGTACATTTGAGTTTTTTGGCCTATGCTCAAAAAGGGGTTTGACTGTTAACAGGTTAATGTGACAGAGCAAATGTCCACAAATACCTCTCAGAAGTCCTCATTTAAAATGTAAACATGGCGGGCACAGCGTCAGGTTTGCCTAAATGTTTAGCAGTTTTTTAAAGTTATTTCATCAGAGAAACTTCGGACAGGTTTTATTTAAAAGATATCAGATACGTTTTGCATTATATGCCACTACATACCCAAACGCATGAATCAGGTACTGTATCCATCCAGGTGCAGGAATAATTACTGTGTGTATGAACGTCATCCATTAGGCCCAAATGTTTCACAGCGGTTTGCTGGTTTGTCTCCCCCTTGTGGTCAAACTTGTACCTGCGCGTGTGTTTTCACAATCACTCTAATAATAATCAAATCTGTTGATTTACAGAATTTAACAGATTAACTATTTTTGTCTAATATTTTTTTTTAATGTTTGTATTATATTTTAACGTATGTTTGAGCTGTTTCAATAAACAGGCTAATAAAAAAAAATATTAAAACAAATATATATATAAATAAATAAATATACATTATATATATATATATATATATATATATATTATTAAAAAAACAACATATTTTTACACCTCCCAAAAAATATTTATTGTAAGTCTAGTTTATATACAATTTTCCCCTCAGTTTTATTTACAGTAACATATAACACAAAGTACAATTATATATCTAAGATAAATACTGTACAAAAACACAATGTATAATTATGAAGTAGATATCCGTCAATCTCTGCAAGTTTTTATTTATTTTTTTATTGCTTGAATGAAAATACAAAGAAGCCACAATAAACATAAAACTTAATACATAACGTCAAATAGCAGCACACACACAAAATACACATAATAAACAGAGATAAATGACCAAAATACATAAATAATATTACAAAATAAATAAATAAATAAAAATGAGCAAAAGAAAATTGTACAAGGGGGTTAATTAGCAAGGTATGTCTCCAAAAGGGCTTTTTTTTTTATCATTTTAAGGATTTGAGGAAGATCGCCAATTCCTTCTGGAAATGCACGAGGATGGGAGGATTCTTCCACAATCTTGGTATCACAGGTGAATCACACAATGCACCTTTAACCAATCCTGCAGGAATAGCTTTTAATAAAGACATGTACAATCTCTGAGTACACGTGATATTGTGCTTTCCACAAACATGTTAATAACTGAGGAAATTCCCTTCCCCATCCATAATGTGTACAATGGACCAGACACATTTTTCCCAATCACAAAAAACACCGACGCAAGTATATCCGCCCTAGCGCAGGCGAGGGAGCGTGATGACGTCACGCGCACAGCGGAAGAGGAGGACACAGTCGGCAATTGGAAGCATTATGAGCTCGTCACGATTAAAGTTTGCGCTGCTGGTTGTTGTTGTTGTTGTTTACAGTGTGTGTCATGCGCTGGAGGGGGGGATGCTGTTTCCCACAGAATCTCCCTCCAGAGAGGTGAAAGATGTGAGCGGGTTGTGGCGCTTCAGAGCGGATCTGTCTCCGGACCGGAAGCAAGGCTTTGAGCAGGCGTGGTACAAGAGTCCACTGGCCGAGGTAATGCCAAATATCACGGGTCAGTCGACATTAACACTTTCATTTCTTATTAAATATCTAGCGTTTTCATTATTATATTAAATCATATTCATTTAAAAATAATATAATTATTATACATAATAAAGTAATTATTTTAGAATATATATTATATATAATTTTTTGTTTTTTAATTGAAAGCTGCAATATTTGTATTTAAATTCATATTTAATATTTATAAATTGTTAATTTAACTAAAATGTATGAAGTATAAAATTATAATGAGAGATGATTTGCAGAATATATGTTCAGCCGGTCGTCTTGTGTTCCTCTTCTTGCACAATTCACTGATGTGTAATTTGTGTGTTTTGAGTTTATAAATTATGTTGGTTACAAAATAATTGGGGAATTTTTGTATTTTTTTTATTTCATAACCTTAGTTATATTACCTGAAATGTCAGTGTCAATATAATTATTTGTTGTAATAAAATGCTGTAGTTGAAAGTTTAGATTGCATCATGATCCCACAGTGATATTAGTTTAATTAGCATATTTTGATTATAGAGCAGTAGTACTTTTTATGTCACAATAAAATAATTCACATAAATAATATAACTGTAAGTACATCTTATTAACCTCTTCAACTCTGCATTGTTGGGCTGCCGTCAGCAATTTTTCACACTCAAATTTAAAAGCTCACCATTTACACACACTTTGGACTAATTGCATAAAAGAAATGGTCTAATTTTTTAGAACCCCCCCCCCCCCCCCCCCCCCCCCCCCAAATAAAAAGACTCCAATCATTTGGAAATAATATTGCATATGTTTACAACCTTATGATGAATAAAAAAAGGCTTTGTTGTTGTTGTTGTTGTCCTAACTTTGTGAGCATGTAATTCTGGTTCTGTTCACTCTACCACTGAGAAAAAGTTTTATTTTATTGCACTAGATGGCAGCAGGTACTAGGAATAATACATTTTCCATAATCATCTTCCGTCACAATATCCAGATCTGAACTGTAGGTGGCGCTCTAATGCATTTTATTCCTCTCAGTTGTCCATAAACAGTCTAATTTTCAGTTCATGCACCACCCCCATTTCATCGAATATCTCGGCCTCTGAGTGGACTAGAAGTCTAATCTAGGTGTCATTAGAAAGGAGAGATCCTCATCTTTGCGATCATATATAACATTTCATCATCAATAATAAAAACTTACATTTATGATTATTTGTTTAGCATGCTTTTCATGATGGGTAGCATATTTTGTTCTGGGCATCTAAGATATAACATTGGATTATTCACACAAGCTCACAGACAAGAGAAAATGGCTCATTTTGTAGATTTAACTGTTTGACATAAAATCTTCGCTTCTTGGAGATTATAGCAGCAGTGATCAGCACATTAAAACAGACGTTTGTATTTGATGTCTTACAGAAATCATATTTCACTTTGTGCTTCTTTTGAAAATCTTTTGAACAATGATATTAGAGCAAGAAAATAAACTATACAGTCACATTCCTTGGAATGAGAGCTTTCATTTGATATATGAGTTGTCTGTTTAAGTACTACGTGAAGACTATATTCATATTATCATTTCTACCACATGACCACTAGGTGGCGCTTATTTGCGACGCGGATGTTTCGGGCCTTATTTTGTTATGTCATGCAACAAAAATGCAGAAGTGATCGTATTCTATGAAAAGTTCAGAGTCTAAGCTTTCAAATGATACCACATATGCCTGATTAAGTGTCTGGGGACTTTAACGTTTAAACGTAACGACATGGCGCCCCATTTTGGACCCACCGGCGTGTCTACATATATAGTATATTTTATACAGTATATATTAATATATAAAAACGATATACAGTATCTCACAAAAGTGAGTACACCCCTCTGGAGAACTTCCAGTGACCAGTTTGAGGGAGTGTGAGAGCGATGACACCAAATTTAACACACCTGCTCCCCAATCACACCGGAGACCTTGTAACACTAACGAGTCACATGACACCGGGAGGGGAAATGGCTAATCGGGCCCAATTTGGACATTTTCACTTAGGGGTGTACTCACTTTAGTTGCCAGCGGTTTAGACATTAATGGCTGTGTGTTGAGTTATTTTGAGGGGACAGTAAATGTACACTGTTATACAAGCTGTACACTCACTACTTTACATTGTAGCAAAGTGTCATTTCTTCAGTGTTGTCACATGAAAAGGTATAATCAAATATTTACACAAATGTGAGGGGTGTACTTACTTTTGTGAGATATTGTATTTGTTAAAGAGTGCATTTTTGTGATTGTGTGTGTTTATTTGCCCCTGCAGACGGGTCCAGTGATTGACATGCCCGTACCCTCCAGCTACAATGACATCACACAAGATGTTAAAATCAGGGATTTCATTGGCTGGGTTTGGTATGAGAAGGAAGTGTGGGTGCCCACACGCTGGATCCAGGACGGAGGAACACGAGTGATGCTCCGAGTTGGAAGTGCACACTATTATTCTGTGCTTGTGAGTACATGAGGGGCAGATCTCTGCTGTATGCGCGTGTAATCTACATATAAAGTCATAGAGCCCTGCAGAACGTGTTATTTGTGATATTTTTGTCTTGCAGTGGGTGAATGGGATTAGAATGGTGGAACACGAGGGCGGTCATCTCCCGTTCGAGGCCGACATCGGCGGTGTGCTGCGACAGAGTCCCGGAAGCACGTGTCGAATCACCATCGCCGTGAACAACACTTTAACTCTCGAGACTCTGCCACCAGGAACCATTCAATACTTGACCGATCGCACCAGGTCAGATGCACGGCATTGCCTTACAGCTTACCGTCGCCCCAAAAGTGTTTGGACAGGTCTAGTAAAGGAAGTTCTGTCATCATGTTCATTTCCTAATGGATAAAATTGTAATTTGTGTAACGTGATCTTTTGCACACAGATATCCTGCTGGCTACTTCATACAAGACACTAACTTTGACTTCTTCAACTATGCTGGAATACACCGCTCTGTGCTGCTGTACACGACACCGGAGGTGCACATTGATGACATAACAGTGGAGACATCTTTCTCGGATAACATCGGTAAGACCTGGAGATCACACGTCTTACGCTCCCTAGTTCAATGAAGAGGTCAAGCGTTGTGACACGCAGGTTGTAACCAGATGATTTTCTTGACGTCGTTCCTGTGTTTGTAGGGATGGTCAGTTATAAAGTGTCTGTGTTGGGCGGCTCTAAGGCCGATGTGAAAGTGATGCTGTCGGGTCAGGACGGCCGATGTGTGGCTTCCGCAAACGGATCTACAGGAGTTCTGAAAGTAACCGACGTCAATCTCTGGTGGCCGTACCTGATGCACGAAAACCCAGGATACCTGTACTCCATGGAGGTCAGTGATATTACTCCGTTGCACTGTGGAAAAATATATGGCTCAGGTGGTAGAGCGGGTCGGCCGCTAATCAAGGGTTGGCGGTTCGATTCCCGGCCCTTGGGCAAGACTTGGCAAGCACCTTGCATGCAGCTCTGCCATCACTGGTGTGTGAATGAGACGCAGTGTAAAGTGTTTGAAAACCACTAAGGTTAGAAAAGCGCTATATAAGTGCAGAATATATATATATACACACACAGTAATGTGCAGAATGTTTAGGCACTTGGGAAAAATGTTCCATAGTGAGGATGTCCGTGACCACCTTTGCCTTTAAATCAGCCCCAATTCTCCGAGATACACCTGGACACAGTTTCTCTTGGTTGTTGGCAGATCGGATGTTCCAAGCATCTTGGAGAATTCTCCACAGTTCTTCTGTGTCTTTATATAATCTCAGACTGTCCCGATGTTCAGTGGGCACACTGTGGGGGCAATGCCATCTGTTGCAGGGCTCCCTGTTCTTCTATTCTAATCATTTTTATTTACAAAAGTAATGTTTGCGAGTCTAACATTTATATTTCCACTTGACACTAAAGATGAAGATATAAATAACAATTTGAATCTGTTTGCTTGAAACTGCTCTGGTTTAAAAAAACACCCATTTAAGCCATTTCAGAGCGAATACATACAAATCAATATAAATACCGTCAAAACTAAAGTAATATTGATACTGTGTATGACCCAGCACTAGTTTCCCATGTAACTTATAAACCAAAGCCACATGCACAAAATGTCTGTGTTTGTGGTAAGAGATTGTCTTCTGTGCCGTTGTAGGTTGAGGCTACAGCGGAGGATGGACAGAAGGACATTTACACCCTTTCTGTGGGCATTCGTACTGTACGAGTGACCAGCACACAGTTTCTCATCAACAACAAGCCGTTCTACTTCCATGGAGTGAATAAACATGAAGATGCAGATGTGAGTGTCGTGCAAACACTTCATACGAGACTGAAACTGCTCAGTATCAATAGTGATGGACTTATTTGTAGACTTGCACTGAAGAAGGGGCCGAGCCATATCTAGAGACCTGCTGTTGCGTTCAATTGGGCAAGTAAGCGGTAAAGACACTGGCTAACACCCCTGGGGTACGCTAGTTCATTAGTTAGAATCCCAGAGCATGCTGAGTGACACCAGCTAGGTCTCCTTAGCAACCAAATTGGCCCGGTTGCAAGGGAGGGTAGAGTCACATGGGGTAACCAAATTGGCCCGGTTGCTAGGGAGGGTAGAGTCACATGGGGTAACTAAATTGGCCCGGTTGCTAGGGAGGGTAGAGTCAAATGGGGTAACCAGATTGGCCCGGTTGCTAGGGAGGGTAGAGTCACATGGGGTAACCAAATTGGCCCGGTTGCTAGGGACGGTAGAGTCACATGGGGTAACCAAATTGGCCCGGTTGCTAGGGAGGGTAGAGTCACATGGGGTAACCAATTGGCCCGGTTGCTAGGGAGGGTAGAGTCACATGGGGTAACCTCCTCGTGGTCACTATAATGTGGTTCTCACTCTCTCAGGGCGTGTGGTGAGTTGTGCGTGGATGCCGCGGAGAATAGCGTGAAGCCTCCGCACGCGCTACGTCTCCATGGTAACGCGCTCAACAAGTCGCGTGATAAAATGCACGGATTGATGGTCTCAGATGCGGAGGCAGGTGGGATTCGTCCTCCACCACCCGGATTGACAAATCACTACAAATCAGCTGCACCTGAAACAGACACACACACACACACACACACACACACACACACTCTCTCACTCACACACACACACACTCTCTCACTCACACACACACACACTCTCACTCACTCACACACACACACACACACACACACACACACACACACTCTCACTCACACTCACACACTCTCACTCACACACACACACATGCACGCACACATACACTCACACACACACAGAGGAGCAAAGCTGAACAGCAACAATGCACACACATGGGACGGAACACACGCAATCACATTTACATGTTCGTAAGTGAACTTGAGTGTCCAAATACTGTTGTAGGCTTATACTGTTTATTGTTTAATAAGATCATTTAATCAAGATTTATAAGTGACCTAGAGTCGTCTCTTTTAACTAATGCTGTTTGTTTGACTGACAGATTCGTGGTAAAGGCTTCGACTGGCCTCTTGTAGTGAAAGACTTTAACCTGATGAAGTGGATGGGGGCGAACTCCTTCCGCACCAGTCACTACCCGTATGCTGAAGAGGTATTGCAGATGGCCGATCGTCATGGCATTGTGGTTATAGACGAGTGTCCTGGAGTTGGAATCAAAGACATGTAAGACAGTCACGCACTGTCCTAACAAATAAAAACATTTGATTGGGAATAATCATGTACTTAAAGGTGAAGTGTGTAATATGTACACACTTCACCTTTAACAAATTAACTATAAAACAGTAGACACACTTTGATGTTGGCTTGACAAACCTCATCTAAAAGTTTAAAAAGATTTGAGGTTATACAGGCATTACAGTAAACAACCAGTGAGCTTGATAAACCATCAGATATAGACCGACAGAGAGACGGTTACTAGGATGTTTTTGCTAGTTGCTAAGCATTGCTAGTATGTTTTAGTGTGTTTTTTTTTTTGGGATGTTCTAGCTAGTTGCAAATAGCATGTTCTTGCTAGCATTTTTAGCTAGTTGCGCAGCATTACTAGCATGTTTAAACATGCAGCTATGAGTTACTAGCATGTTGCTAGTTGTTGCCAGCAGTTTTAACATGTAGCTAGGCATTGCTAGCATGTTTTATTATCCAGCTAGGCATTGCTAGCAGGTTTAGCAAGCAGCTAGGTGTTGTTAGCAGGTTTAGCATGTAGGTAGGTGTTGATAGCATGTTTTATCATAGAACTAGGGGTTGTTAGCATATTGCTAACATGTTTAGCATAGGTGTTACTAGCATGTTGATAGCATGTTTTAGCATGTGGCTCGGCATAGCTAGCCTGTTGCTAGACATTGCTAGCATGTTTTAATATGCAGCTAGGTATTGCTAGCAAGGTTTTAACATGTAGCTAGGTGTTGCTAGAATGTTTTAGCATAGAGCTAGGGCTTGTTGTAATATTGCTAACATGTTTAGCATGCATATTGGAGCATTCAGCTATGTTATGGTAGCGTGTTGTTCGGCATTTGTTACATGTTTTAGCATGCAGATTGCTAGCATTCAGAAACCTGTTTGATAATGGGAAATGGCAATTATTTTTGCATTTCCGTTTGGTGTCACTAGTGGTGCAGAAATTACACACTTCAGCAATAATAATACTTGCTTGTGAAGTGTTTTGGCTTATTTAGGAAAGTGGGGCTCTGAAGTTCCTCTTATGCCTTTTATAGGTTAATCTGTAAGTATCTTGTATTATTATCTGTTTTTGCACTCATTTTGCATTTTGCATGTGTGACTAAAAATATTTGTGTTTGTGTGTTTCAGCCGTAGTTTTGGGAATGCTTCTTTGGCCCATCATCTGATTGTCATGGAGGAGCTGGTGAGACGTGATAAGAATCATCCATCTGTGGTCATGTGGTCCGTGGCCAATGAACCGGCGTCTGAGATGCCGCCAGCTGAATTCTATTTCAAGTGAGACAAACTTAGTGTGAATAACTAATTTTGTTTAAAAGGATGATTCCTCCAAAACTGAAAAATCTGTCATTGTTCACTCTCCCACCCTCATGTTTTTCCCAAACCCATCTGCAGTTATTGTTGTTCTGTGGAAGCACAAAATATCGATAGATTATAGTTACCACATGCTATCAAGCTCCAAACAAGACAAAAAAAGCACCACAGAGGCAATATAAAAGTAGTCCATATGTCTCATGCGTTATATTTTAAGGCTTCTAAAGCCATATGATAGCTTTGTGTGAAAATCAGACGGATATTTAAGTCGTTATTCACTGATAATCTCCCCCTCTGTTTTCATAAATGTTCTGGCTGACCTGATTAGCGACGTTTTGAGTGTCTCATAGTACATCAAACTACATCAGAAGAGCAAGAAAATTCCTGTTTTTCCTGATATGAGTTTTTTAACCGTTTGTGATGTAATGGTATATGTTGTTGTGATTGATGTGTACAGTATGTGAAGCTGTTATTTTGACTATGTTATAATAATATATCATCAGTGTGTGTTGAGTCTTGTTCAATGAGGTGTAGAGAATGTGTTCAGGTAGAAACCTTTCATGCAATTCATGCAACCGGGCCAATTTGGTTACCCCATGTGACTCTACCCTCCCTAACAACCGGGCCAATTTGGTTGCTAAGGAGTCCTGAAAGTACTCGCTGAGATACACAGACCCCGACAATACTTTGAGACATTGTAACAATTTGAAAGAACAAAATCCTATTTGCGTAGCGTGCTGAATTTACCTTCTTTATGAATTCTTGACATATGACTAGTTTCTTATTGAAATGTCTGGCACATTATAAACACTTTTTGTATTTTGTTTGTAGAGAACTCGTGTCACGCACTAGACACTTGGATTCCACTCGACCTGTCACATACGTCACAAACAGCAACTATGCCAGAGATAAAGGGGTGAGACAGCTTACATGTACATCATTTTATTTATTTTTATACTTATATGGCGCTTTTTTTAAACTTAGAGGTTACCCAAGCGCGTTACACTGTGTCCCATTCTCACACACACACACACACACGACGGCAGAGCTGCATGTAAGGCACTAGTCTGCCATTGGGAGCAACTTGGGGTTCATTGTCTTGCCCAAGGACACTTCGGCATGTGGAGTCGTGTGGGCCAGGACTCGAAGCGCCAACCCTGTGATTAGTGATCAACCCGCTCTACCACCTGAGCCACAGCCATCCCAATTCACACTACTTAGTAGGTCCTCGTGGTGGCACGGTTACTCGCCTCAATCCGGGTGGCGGAGGACAAGTGTCAGTTGCCTCCACTTCTGACACCGTCAATCTGCGCATCTGATCATGTGACTCGTTGTGCATGACACCGCGGAGACTCACAGCATGTGGAGACTCATGCTACTCTCCACGATCCACACACAACTCACCACACGCCCCATTGAGAGAACCACTAATCACCACCACGAGGAGGTTACACCATGTGACTCTACCCTCCCTAGCAACCGGGACAATTTGGTTACCCCATGTGACTCTACCCTCCATAGCAACTGGGACAATTTGGTTACCCCATGTGACTCTACCCTCCCTAGCAACCGGGACAATTTGGTTACCCCATGTGACTCTACCCTCCCTAGCAACCGGGACAATTTGGTTACCCCATGTGACTCTACCCTCCCTAGCAACCGGGACAATTTGGTTACCCCATGTGACTCTACCCTCCCTAGCAACCGGGACAATTTGGTTACCCCATGTGACTCTACCCTCCCTAGCAACCGGGCCAATTTGGTTACCCCATGTGACTCTACCCTCCCTAGCAACCGGGCCAATTTGGTTACCCCATGTGACTCTACCCTCCCTAGCAACCGGGACAATTTGGTTACACCATGTGACTCTACGCTCCCTAGCAACCGGGACAATTTGGTTACCCCATGTGACTCTATGCTCCCTAGCAACCGGGACAATTTGGTTACCCCATGTGACTCTACGCTCCCTAGCAACCGGGCCAATTTGGTTACCCCATGTGACTCTACGCTCCCTAGCAACCGGGACAATTTGGTTACCCCATGTGACTCTACACTCCCTAGCAACCGGGCCAATTTGGTTACCCCATGTGACTCTACCCTCCCTAGCAACCGGGCCAATTTGGTTTCTAAGGAGACCTGACTGGAATCACTCACCACGTCCTGGATTCAAACTCGCGACTCCAGATGTGATAGCCAGCGGTAATACTCGCTGAGATACACAGACCCCCAAAATTGTGTTTTATACATTGCTTTTGACAACCGGTTTAAACGCTGTTTATCTTGTATCAGGTAAAGTTTGAGAAACGGTTAGTTTGGCGTTAAACTACAGTATATCTGTGCCATGCAGATACATCACAGTCACAGTATGACATCACAGTCATACTTTGAACCTTCTCTTTCTCAACCTTTTGATAAAACTGGCTGTTGTTTTCCATTCGATCATTTCTTCATGTATTGACATGCTTGTCTGTCCTCTTTGCATATAAAATGAGTATCATTGCCAAGTTGCTCAATATTTACCAGGTGTGTATCTACAGTAAATGTGGACGTTTTTGTTTTTGAGTATCAATAAATGTTTTGTTACAGTATCTCACGTAGTACTTCTGAAGAGCACGAATAATCCTGTTTTCTATATTTGATGTCCCCTTTAGTGTGAAATAAAGGCTTTTTCTCCCTCAGGCTCCATATGTGGACGTTATCTGTGTCAACAGCTACTTCTCGTGGTATCATGACCCGGGACACGTTGAAGTCATCAGTATTCAGCTCAACACTCAGTTTGATAACTGGTATGAGAAATACAAGAAACCCATAATACAGAGTGAATATGGAGCGGACGCCGTGCCTGGCCTGCACAATGTAAGTCTGCAACTTAATACATTTCAATAATAAAGGATTTCATATCGCACCCCGTTTTAGATGTAAAGCTGGTCTAGCTGTGTTTTACTCTTTAAAAGCATTGTTCACAGAAATGAAAATTCTGTCATCATTTACTCATCCTCATGTCCTTCCAAACCTGTATGTTTACACCGCTCTTTTGCATAACATGAAAGCAGACAGTGATCAGCGGAACTTGCACATTATGTTCCAGATCTTCAGAAGTCACTCGGTATATTTATGAGGATCAAACCCACATTTAAGTCTGTATTCACTGATGATCTTCCCCTCTAGTGTGGCTCTCAAATGTTAATCATGCTCGCATACACATAACTATGACACGTCAAGTCACATCAAGCCAGAGTTGATATCAGTGACTATTTTTGTTCAGATGCCAAATGCAAGTAAAATTGGCTTTTGCGAGGAAATTAGTAAATGAGAGTTACTGGTCAGTAACATGTTAGCAACTGCAAAACAATACATTATATAGATTGAATTGGAAGAATAATAGCCTGAACTTCACTAATGTAAACGCTGTGAGCACTTCAGATCAAAGACATTCAAACGGACACTAAGAAAAGTCTCTCACATCTCTCTTTATTCAAGCACATAACAAACTTTTGTACATATGCACATGCGTTGTAAACATGCATTTGTTTCTAAATATGCACGTCGGGTTTTTTTGTAAATATGCACGTCGGGTTTTTTTGTAAAGATGCACGTTGGTGTTTTTTGTAAAGATGCACGTCGGGTTTTTTTGTAAAGATGCACGTCGGGGTTTTTTGTAAAGATGCACGTCGGGGTTTTTTGTAAAGATGCACGTCGGGGTTTTTTGTAAAGATGCACGTCGGGGTTTTTTGTAAAGATGCGCGAGGTGTTTTTTGTAAAGATGCACGTCGGGGTTTTTTGTAAAGATGCACGTCGGGGTTTTTTGTAAAGATGCACGTCGGGTTTTTTGTAAAGATGCACGTCGGGTTTTTTTTGTAAAGATGCACGTCGGGTTTTTTTTGTAAAGATGCACGTCGGGGTTTTTTGTAAAGATGCACGTCGGGGTTTTTTGTAAAGATGCACGTCGGGGTTTTTTGTAAAGATGCACGTCGGGTTTTTTTGTAAAGATGCACGTCGGGTTTTTTTGTAAAGATGCACGTCGGGTTTTTTTGTAAAGATGCACGTCGGGTTTTTTTTGTAAAGATGCACGTCGGGTTTTTTTTGTAAAGATGCACGTCGGGTTTTTTTGTAAAGATGCACGTCGGGTTTTTTTGTAAAGATGCACGTCGGGTTTTTTTGTAAAGATGCACGTCGGGTTTTTGTATTTTTATGCAAAAAAAACATTCCGTTTCTAAAAAAAAATACAACAACAACAACATACATTTTAAGATGGTAATTATTTCTGTAATTTTTTTTTGTTTACCTGAAATTGGCAGGTGTGGCACAAGATTCATTTTCTTTGTTATTGTGCAGGATCCGCCCATGATGTTCACTGAGGAGTATCAAAAGACTGTCCTGCAGAATTACCACAACGTGTTTGATCAGAAGAGGAAGCAGTTTGTCATCGGAGAACTCATCTGGAACTTTGCTGACTTCATGACGGCTCAAAGTGAGAAATAATTGCAACCTTTTACTTTATTACAAATAGGTTTTTCTGGAACAAACAACATACATGAACTACCACCAGACTGCTCACCAGACTGAGCTGTGGTGCAGTGGGCTGTGCTGGTGTGCTCGGGACATAAAAGAGCTGCTTGCTCACGGGGACCCCAGGTTCGAGTCTGAAATGGGTCATATCCTAATCCAACTCCCCCGCTCTCTCAACCCTACTTTCCTGTCCTACTCCACCATGTGACACATTAATATTTGTAATATTAAAATGTTACATTGTATAAATTAATATTACTGTAATAATGAGATGAGCTGTCAGTGTTTGAAATAATGTGTACAGTTACAAGTAATAACATTAAGTTTACATTCATTTGTATAGCAAGTGTTTAATGCTACTGTCACTTTAAGAGTTTAATGCTCATAAGTGGAGTGCAGGATCTCATCTTTGATGGACACGCATTACACGGAAGAAATTGTCCAGTTATATCTCAGGCCCTTTCAACAAAACAAGGTGATTTTCCAGTAAATTTCTAAAAGCTAAATTCAGGCACTTTTTTTTTTTTTTTTTTATGTTCTCCCCTTTTCTGCCCAATGTGTAACGCCCAATTCCCAATGCACTCTAAGTCCTCGTGGTGTCGCGGTTACTCGCCTCAATCCGGGTGGCGGAGGACGAATCTCAGTTGCTTCCACGTCTGAGACCGTCAATCCGCGCATCTTATCACGTGACTTGTTGAGCGCGTTACCATGGAGACGTAGCACATGTGGAGGCTTCACGCTATTCTCCGCGGCATCCACACACAACTCACCACACGCCCCACGAGAGCGAGAACCACATTATAGTGACCACGAGGAGGTTACCCCATGTGACTCTACACTCCCTAGCAACCGGGCCAATTTGGTTACCCCATGTGATTCTACCCTCCCTAGCAACCGGGCCAATTTGGTTACCCCATGTGACTCTACCCTCCCTAGCAACTGCTCAATTTGGTTACCCCATGTGACTCTACCCTCCCTAGCAACTGCTCAATTTGGTTACCCCATGTGACTCTACCCTCCCTAGCAACTGCTCAATTTGGTTACCCCATGTGACTCTACCCTCCCTAGCAACCGGGACAATTTGGTTACCCCATGTGACTCTACCCTCCCTAGCAACCGGGACAATTTGGTTACCCCATGTGACTCTACCCTCCCTAGCAACCGGGCCAATTTGGTTACCCCATGTGACTCTACCCTCCCTAGCAACCGGCCCAATTTGGTTGCTAAGGAGACCTGGCTAGAGTCACTCAGCCTGCCCTGGATTCAAACTTGTGACTCCAGGTTTGACAGTCAGCAGCAATACTCGCTGAGATACTCAGACCCCCAAAATTCAGGCACTTTAAGCACTTCAAGGACCGTGTTTGAACTCTGTAAACAGTGTAGAAAAAAGTGCAGTGGGGAAAAATCAAGCGATTTCAGAGATTATGATGTTTGACAGAACATTTCATTTATGATCACATGGACCGAAAACAATGTTGTGAATTTCGAAATATAAATTTTGGCTCAAAATGGTTCGTCATTTTTTGGTAATTATATATCGTCACATCCCTACCCGGCACAGTACTGGTATCGGAATCGGATCTGGTACCGTGCGAATGTACTTGTGCATGTAAAAACGCTCCGACACCAGAAACTGATACCATCTCGAATGTACAAACGTCATTCCGTAAACATCCAGCGCATAATAGTGCGAATATAGTCTGTATGTGCTGCGTGGGTCAAACGTGAGTGCATGTAAATGTTGTGCAGACACACAGACACACAGTGCTCATTCCTTTCAGAGCTGCTTGACTCGTACACAGCAAACACCATCATGAGCATTGCACGCTCTGTTGCGCGCTCTGTTGCGCGCTCTGTTGCACAAGGCACATACAGACACACATTTATTTAGGCACCCTTTTGCAGTTTAATAACCATATTGGGCCACTAACGCAACATGTAGTCACATGACCAATCGTTTGCCCCAGTCATTAGACTGTTACCATGACGACAGTATTAAAAGCCAATATATTGTCCGTGATTATGGATGGTTCTTTACGGCATATAGATCCGATCTGCAAACGGGACACTTCCAGGAGTGCAACACAAATATCTCCAGCACGTTGAACAAATGAACGGCCCCTGCTTTGCTCTTTCACACCATTGAAAATAATAATTAACTCATTTCAATAAATTGTCTCAATAATCAATAATAAGCCTGAAAGGTGGATGGACACTAGGCTAGTGAGAGCGGGAGACTTACAGCAACACGAGCGATGGCGACTGGATGTGGGCGTGTCCAGCGAAGCAAAGTTGAGAAATGTTTAACTTTATGCAAATGAGGAGCGACAGTAAAGCAACACTTTATTTGACCAAAATAACTCTAATGTTGTACTTTGGATTGTGCTGTGAGATTCTAAAAGCAGTTTATTTGATAAAAATACAATATTATGCTGAAAATGATTTGTTGAATTTGATTAAAGTCTTAATGAATTCATTTATTCAGACAGTTTATTTCATTTCACATTAAAAAGGTGATTAATGTGGAATTCAGTAAAGAATGAAACGGGTATCGGAGAGTACAGAAAAGAACCATCAGTTTCAAAAAATGGCAACGGGACGTCTTGTTGGGCTGATGTCGTCTAGGCCACGTGGGCTGTTGCAGATGGTGCTAATCGCTAACACATTTCAGAGCTCATTCCCAAAATTGTAACGTAACAGTATTCCAATCACACTCTTTAGGAAGTGAAATTGTTGCTTAATAAAGATTCTTGACGTGCTTTATGAAATGTCATTAAGTTGTCTTGACCGATCCAACAGTCTACAAACTCCTCATAGTGCTTTCAAGCTGAAGTCACCAAACTCGGCACAGACCTTCAGACTGTTCTGGAACAGTGTGCTGTGTGTCTTTGAACTGATCGGACTTGTGGTTTTCACACAACAGACGGTGAAAAATCTGAAAAATCCCAAAGAATTCCATTGACGGAACGTTCAAACGGGCGAACGGAATGCTCGTTAATTCAAACTGTAACATCACAAATTCAAATGTAAACAAACCCCCAAAGAAGGCCTTTGATCTATTTAAGTTGCTCTCTCTCTCTCTCTCTTATCTATCAATTATTATGAATGTAATTTTGACAGCATAATAATCACAATTATGTCGTCATGTAGGTGTTTTACAATGCTCCGTTCTTCTGTTCTCATAATCTGTGAGATATAGATCTGTTTATTACACACACACACAAACTCTCTCACACACACACAGAAACACAAACACACACACACACTCTCTCACACACACAGATATCAAGAATACTAGTGCTCAAATCACATCAGCTCTCTGTTTCTCTCTCTCTCTCTCTCTCTCTAGCCATCACTCGAGTGGTTGGGAATAAGAAAGGAGTCTTCACCCGTCAGCGGCAGCCGAAAGCCGGAGCATTTCTCCTGAGAGAGCGCTACTGGAGGATCGCCAATGAGACCGGTGTGCTGCCCACCTGGGCCAGATACCCCTGCCAATGAGCTCGCTGTATGACGATCATCACAGACCCTTCTGGACAATTCTTAAATGTGAATGATTTCTGAATGCTGTTTGTCCTGTGTAATGACACTGAGGTGGCACAAATACTTTATAGAAACCACTTTATGGCTCAACTCAACTGTTATGGACACATTAGTTCAGCTGTTATGCCAGATCAGGAATATCTCAGAAGTGCCTTATCCAGATGTTTACGGTCTAGAACATGTCCAGATCATATTTCCACACAAAACAAATCAAACATGTTTTGCACAAGCAATGAAGCCTATTTTCAGACCTTTTTTGTATTATTTTCAATAATTATTTACATTCCCAGTTTGAATTACATTTTGAATGTAAAAAAAAAAAGTTTACAGTAAAAACAATTTACAGTATTCGACGTGTCTGCATCTGTTGCGCTGCCTTACAGCATTAAACATGAGTTATACCTACAAACCATCACATCCTGGAAATCACCATTTGTGGAGAAATGACATGAAAATATTGTCCAAAAATATTCCGATTGACTTTGGGTTGAAATATGGATGTTTTTGTGCTATTAGGGCACTTAAATGTTGATTCAATGTTTATATGTTGTGTTCTTTGTTATATGTCTGTGAATCAATAAAAAATGTTAATTGAACAGGTTTTTTTAGTAATTGTGAGCTGCAGTAAAATAAAACCCTTTCCTTTGTGTTTTGTTCCTTCTTGAAATGGATTGATGAGTGAAACTCAACACTAATCCTTTAAAGACGTCTCATATTTCCTGAAGTTCAATTCAGATTTGTTTCGATGAAACTTTATCTCGGGGTAATCGTCTCAAAGCAAAGAATTTCAGATCTTGACCCTGATGGGCTGTTTTGACTTGGACATGTAACCACCCAGAACACTTCAGCATCCCTTTAATCCAATCAAAATCCCTCAAGCTTATTTCCAGATGTTCAGCTACACATCACTGCCACTTTACGATCCTCATTGATGTCCAGCCGTTACCATAGAAACAGAAGATAAGTCTGTTGAATGAGTAACATGGATGTTGTCTGATCACGGAGACATCAAATAATGAGCCACGGAGGTAAAAATGGTGGCTGATATTCTTCTGGTTCATTCTGCACACATGCGTTGTATTTATACAGGTTTGGCCCAAAACAAATGTTCGATTGCTCGTGTCTTGAAGATGCACGCAGGCGTTTGCATGATTTTTGGCATACTTCTACAACTTTTTCTAAGCCACAAAATGACATCACTGTGACATCATCATGAGCAACAACTTGCTCTAAATAAATTTAGCCCCCCCCAAAAAATGGTGCCACATAGCGAAAGAAAAGCATCTAAAATGGTTGCCACTGAAAACTTAGTTGTTGGAACGCCCAATTCCCGCTACTCAGTAGGTCCTTGGGGTGGTGCGGTTGCTCGCCTCAATCCGGATGGCGGAGGACAAGTCTCAGTTGCCTCCATGTCTGAGACCGTCAATGTCCCTAGCAACCGGCCCAGTTTGGTTACTCCATGTGACTCTACCCTCCCTAGCAACCGGCCCAATTTGGTTGCTAAGGAGACCTGGCTGTCACTTAACACGCCCTGGATTCAAACTCATGACTTCAGATAGTCAGCGGTAATACTTGCTGGGATAAAGGGTTCCCTCAAAAGTTTAATAACATGCTAGTTATTTTGAATAATCTGACTTTCTATATCTTGCAATTACTTAATATTAAACATGAATTATAAAAAAAATTGCTGTCCAATATTTAGAAATTTGCTCTAGAAAAACGGTTTTGTTTGTTTGTTTGGTGCTAATAGTTACAAATGAATAATGCACAGAAGTCGTGTGGGGGTCACGGGAGGTGAAGATAGGAGCAATCAATCATACTGGCCCCATTTTTATGGCCACCCTGTACATCCTGCAAACTTCAGAGATACTAACAGGAGCAGCCAATGACAATGCAGAAGAGCATACATCTATTACTACATCAGATCTCAACACTGCCCTCATGTCGTTTCTCAAGAGGGCGGAGCTTAAAGAGGGGTCAAGGAGGTCACATCTGGGGGAATGTTTTAATGGCAGACCAAATCCACAACAAACAATGACACGCTTTTGAATGTTCACTCCTCCTGATTCCCAGACACGGATTTCCTTGTTCATCCGTAACATGTGATCCACTGAAGAAATACAGTATTCTTTACTTCATATTTGGCACATACAGTTTATTTTCCACAGAAAACACCCCAAATGTGTCGAAATGATTCTCAAACCCATTCGTTTTTTGTATTTTCTTTATCTACTAAAATATGCTTTAACATGAAGTCTGTACATCAAGAGGGGCTCGTTTCACATCCGAATGCCCCCGGAAATAAAGAGAGGAAAGAAAAGTGTCCTGAAGCAGAAATACAAATATGAGAGCAGGAACAGTGGAACTGGATTTGGGGTTTTGCTTGTTTTAAAGAGTGCGACACGCTTACGAGGCAAAATGAATTTAACACTGAAGATATTTAAAGATCAGCATGTCTCTGAACATCTCCGTAGGCCAGCCGACATGTTTAAACAGTACTCTTTATTTGATCAAAGGCTGCACATTTACTCCAAGTGAACATACAGAAGGCACATTTAATGACATTTGAGCTTGTGAAAGCAACCAATAATAACCAATAACCAGGGCTGGACGCGGCGGCTCGTTTAAGCTTATCGCGGCCCCCTCGGTTCTCCCGATGGACAGTCTTCCCCTGATCGGCCCCAAAGTGTGTCGGCCCACCGGGAAAATGCCCGGTATGCCCGATTACCAGTCCAGCCAATAACCAATAGTCAAATCGTTTCAAGAGGGGAACAGTCCTCTACAATGAACTGCAAACTCATATTCGGGTCTGACTCCATTCTGGTACAGAACGCCTACTTTTCCCCATCCAATCAATATCAGACGTCCCACCCTGCTCCACTGCACATCCTGTATCCTTGGAAACATGTCAGATTATGGAAGTCAAATCAGGTTGCACTTGCATGTTCACTTTAATGAACGTGTTTACATGCATCTTACACATCGGGGTGAGGTCATAAACGGCTTCAAAATATGCAGATTTTTGCCCATTACAGTAATTTCACATTTGTAAACACCTTTAACAACATTGTAACTGGTTTATCTAATGTGCACACGCGATTAATCAAATCTCGCAGGATTGTTGCGTTGAAGAGCGTCCTGCGGTGCATCTAAATGCACGTTACATGTACAGCAATATCTCTAATCTATGCATGCTGCCCGTTGTTCAAGCCATTCGTGACCCTACAGCGACCCTACAGTGACCTTACAGTGACCCTACAGTGACCTTTCAGTGACCCTACAGTGACCCTACAGCGACCTTTCAGTGACCATACAGTGACCTTTCAGTGACCTTACAGTGACCCTACAGCGACCTTACAGTGACCCTACAGCGACCTTACAGTGACCCTACAGCGACCCTACAGTGACCCTACAGCGACCTTACAGTGACCCTACAGCGACCCTACAGTGACCACAGCGTGTGCCTAGCATGTCGTCGGCTTATTGAGCATAATCGGTGTAAGATACTGCACATTTACATGCACAGCAATGCATCGACAACTACCAAAAATCAGCTTGTTCCAAAACAAAAAACTCAAATCAGACAACACATGAAAATCATGTTTACACGAGAGTCCGCTTTTGACATCAGAACATAAACAGGCACGCACAAAACACTTGTGCACATTGAATAAGCCAGTTCAATGTAATAAACCAGTAATAAACCAGTAATAAACCGCAGGAAAGGCGTATGCTATATGAAATCGAGGTAATGGGTAAAAATCTACCTGTATCGATTGTTTTTTGCTTAAACCGTTTATGACCTTCCACCGATTAAGCGGTTTATTGTGATTACTGTGCATAAACACACGCGCTGGTATCGGAAACAATCGAGTTGCTGGCGACTTCTTGTGCAAACACAATATCGAAAACCAACAGCGACAAGATGTTAACCACACAAGACTTCAGACGGTAATGCACAAATCTGACCAACTCCATTGTAGAATTGAGCTGTGCAACACAAGCTAGCTTTAGTTTTATTCGCAGCGTGGCCAATAACGCTTTAAAATGCAGAAATGATGTTTTCTTTGAATTCCAGCCACAAGACGGCAACCACAATTTGAGCCTCACAAAATCACCATCGATGCCACTCAACAAAAGCTACGAGGTTTCCAATGAATAGAACTATCATCTCGCAGTGGACCTTAGGGAAGACGCCATATTTAGTAAGATGCAAATTAAAAAAAGCTTGATTAATACGGTCTTAAAGGGACAGTTCACCCACCTAATTTTCACAAACCACATTTTTTATGCATTGGGAATGTTTCAGGAAAACTTATATTTGTAATGTTTCGTCAGCTGAAGGATGGACACCAAGATAAACAGTATGACACCGGATGGACAGTACTCGTCATTTACATTGTCATTTGATTGTCTTTATTTGCATCAAATTATCCCAATCTGCCCGACCCATTTATATCAAGTTCACTATAATACAACTGTTAAAGGTGCTGTAAGCGATTGTTGTGATTTAGCCGTTAAATGAGACGGTGTGCCCCTTCTTTCCAAAAATCCCACATCGTTATAATCAGCGACTGTAACTGGAAGATGCACTTTGATATGAGCGAACACAAACAGTTTCACGGTTCCTTCTACAGCTGCTACGAATGTCGCCGAATGCAACAGCAGCGTTCTCACGCCACCAATGGACAACTCTTAAACTGGCGCTTCATTAAACCTGCAGAATATGCTTCAAAGGCTTCTGATTGGCTCAACATCGGACCAGAAAATGTTATTTCCCAGCTGTCCAACTAACAGCACCTTTAACTCGACACGCTCCCGCTGCATGAACACACAGTCGAGTTTTAAATTAAACTGACCGCCACAAACGGGTTAGCCGCACTATTAAACGAACACTGTCCTACGATGGGTGTCATGTGTAACACACACACACACACACACACACACCATCCGACCTACAACAGGCCCACTTTAAAGACTGAACACGTTTTGCCCTTGTTTGGCAGCTGGAGGAGTTTTGGAGAAATCGGAGACGCATTGAAAGGAAATGGGAATTGTGGATATTAGTGACAGCAGTTGAGTGAACGTTTAACATTAAATCACAAGACAGGGACACAATCATCAACAAGGAACTAAAGCATGAAACATTTGTACATTTGAACTTTATGAACTGAAATAAACCCTAAAAAGTCAGAAGCATGAAGGACAATCTCCAGGAACAAATGTTGTATTTTAAGGAATGTTTAAAATTAGTGTACATAGTGATGGAAAATAATAAAATGGTACTTCGCGAGGACTCGTGCACAGCCGATACATTTGCACTGAGATTTGTTGACGCACCATCTAACCAAAGTTTTGCTGCGTTCACACCACATTGCAATGACCAAAATGACGAGTTTCCGAAAATAATCCCGAGTTTCATTTTAAAAACACTCCAGCTCTTCTCAACTGACTGTCGCAACGTCTCGTAAAAACAACCGAAATGGCAGCGGCATCTAAAGTTAAAACATTAAAGTGTTTTTTTAGGCTACATCTACATATTTCTGTTCGATAAGCTGATTAAGGAATATTCCGGGTTCAACACATGTTATTCTCAATCGACGGCATTTGTGTCATAATGTTGATTACCACAGAAATGTATTTCGACTCGTCCCTCTTTTTCTTTAATAAAAGCACAAATGTGTGTTCCAGTGACACACTTCCAATGCAAGTCAATGGGGTTTAATCTGTGTGTGTGTGTGTGTGTGTTCCAGTGAGACACTTCCAATGCAAGTCAATGGGGTTTAATCTGTGTGTGTGTGTGTGTGTGTGTGTGTTCCAGTGAGACACTTCCAATGCAAGTCAATGGGGTTTAATCTGTGTGTGTGTGTGTGTGTGTGTATGTGTGTGTGTGTGTGACACTTCCAATGCAAGTCAATGGGGTTTAATCTGTGTGTGTGTGTGTGTGTGTGTATGTGTGTGTGTGTGAGACACTTCCAATGCAAGTCAATGGGGTTTAATCTGTGTGTGTGTCCAGTGACACACTTCCAATGCAAGTCAATGGGGTTTAATCTGTGTGTGTGTGTGTGTGTGTGTGTATGTGTGTGTGTGTGTGACACTTCCAATGCAAGTCAATGGGGTTTAATCTGTGTGTGTGTGTGTGTGTGTGTGTGTGTGTCCAGTGACACACTTCCAATGCAAGTCAATGGGGTTTAATCTGTGTGTGTGTGTCCAGTGACACACTTCCAATGCAAGTCAATGGGGTTTAATCTGTGTGTGTGTCCAGTGACACACTTCCAATGCAAGTCAATGGGGTTTAATCTGTGTGTGTGTGTGTGTGTGTGTGAGACACTTCCAATGCAAGTCAATGGGGTTTAATCTGTGTGTGTGTGTGTGTGTGTGAGACACTTCCAATGCAAGTCAATGGGGTTTAATCTGTACACATTAAAATACTCACTGCTATAAAAGTATAGACACATAAACAATATGTGTGTGAACATGATTTTACTGTCATTAAATCACTTAATAACCTCATCTGTGTGAAGAGAGAGACAATGTTACAACTCTGTTGCCATGACGATGTGATGTCAAAAGACCCTAAAACCCTAAAACGACGGTTTAATAAACTTCACAGCTGAAGTAATACATGAGTTAGAACAGGAGAATGAATATATATTATATTATACGTGTCACATTTCTGACTTTAAACCCTCTTAAAATGGTCCCCATTGACTTCCATTATAAGTGTCCCGCTGGAACACACATTTGTGCTTTATTAAAGAAAACGAGGGAATTGTCAAAATTACTTTTAATGGTTATCAACATTGCCACAAATGCTGTCGATTGAGATTAACTCGTATTGGACCCGGAATATTCCTTTAACTATTAACTCTTCGCTTTTAGTCGTATTTCAAGAGAACATGGACAAAATAACAAAATAAACGCTGTGACAAAACCAAATAATTTCTAAACGGAGGATGTGAACAGCTCGTAATATAACCTTCCAGTCGTGATGTGACTTGTGGTACGTTCACGTCATGTTGGAATTATATTCCAGCTCGTATAAAGTGTTTGCATCTCCGTACAACCTCTCATTACAAGTTATACATTAATAAAGTCTATAAAAGCTCCATCATGACGTCACGTAAAGAGAACCAATAAGGCAGCAACCTCAACAGTTGAACACACTGTATATGGCATTTCTTTAAGTAAAATCTCTGTGTGGTCATCCCGTAAGAACAGTAATCCGGCAGGATGTGAACGCAGCATTATTCCGGGGGATAGACACCACCGGAGGTCGATGGTCATTATACCTGTACAGAGAACTGCACGTCTTGCTAAACCTGCACTAAAATCCACAGTCATTTTTTAGAAGTGACGGACATGCTATCGGGACTGTTGTTTTCTGTTTTAATGTTTCCTGTTCGGAATATTGCTCTGCGGCGGCTATTTACAGAACTGCGAAACAAACACATAAAAATAAAAGTAGTCACAGACAAATGTGATCTACACACACACAGTTCACATTCTTCCGTGTTTTATGAGTGGTCCTCTTCCAAAACAATAATACAAATAAAATCTGTAAACATAACAAATTACACTTTATTTCTTGTTTTTAATGACGTGTGGAATTACCTCTGCATCCGGCACATTAACCGCATGATCGTTTACCCTTTATAAACCCTTAAATTCAGTCCCGCTGGAGACTCCAGCTCGGATCACAACGAGCACAGACTCTCCCAGTGGATTCAAGTAATCTCGCATGTTATTCCTCAGGGAATGGACTCTCTCTTCCGTTTGTACCGACTGGTAGTTTTTGTTCCCGTGAGCTCTTGTCCGACTGATCTCTCTTGATCACAGCCCAAACCTCAACAAAGAAAACCAACGAGAAATAAAAATGGACAACGATGTGTGTTCTCAAATCCTTGCAATGTGATAAACCTGTGATCGGTGGCCCCAAAATGTCTCTTTACCATTTTTCTTTGTTGTTTCATGTTGTTGTTTTGTTTTACACACACACGACAGCATTTGTTTGGAAGCAAGGTCTCCTGGTGGCAAGTCACAAATTTCAGAGGTCCCCCCCCACCCCCCATATATATTTTAGTTTTCCCGTCTAGTCCCGTTTGGCTTGCAGCTGTTGCTTCCAGGCCTCGTTCAAGTAAACCAGTCGCTTGTAGTTGAGCACAAACAGGATGAAGTTCAGTGCATATGTGGTGACGCAGATGACGCAGAAGTCTTTCAGGACGAAGTACAGGATGTAAGCCAGATAGAAAGAGCCCACCACAGACGCGATGGACGTAGTCATCAGAATCAGGGCCGCCATCGCGCTGGCCGTCAAACCTGCGCATACGTGCAAACAGCAGTTAGCGAACTGGACAAACAACAGCGGAAAAATAACAGCATTAAAAATGCTAGAAGATGCTACAATTCCATCACAACTGTGTCATGAGCCTGCATACATAAACACATGCCTCGGTATATACACGTACATGTCGCTTTATTCACATCCAGTGGAGGAATATATGCATTGCTGGTTTATTCAATTGCATGTAAACTTCATAACGGCTGATTTTTAGTAAGTTTGTGGAGTTCTGGAAAACACTCTTAAATGTCCAAAAGATGCAGACAATAACTTTACCTCTAATTCAAACCCTTTATTCAATATTAACACATCAGATTTTGCTATCTGCCAATTATTCTCCTCTAAAGACCCCTTTCAAATTTAGGGTTTGCACCGCAGGAGTAAAACAATTGAAAGAGGGGAAATATCTTATTATTAAATTAATATTTTTCTCCAAAACATGCTGACCACAATTATTGGCACCCTTTTATTCAATACATTGTGCAGCCTCTCTTTGCCATGACAACAGCTCTGAGTCTTCTCCTCTAATCCCTGATGAGGTTGGAGAACACATGGCAACAGATCTGAGATCATTCCTCCATACAGAATCTCTCCTGATCCTTCAAATTCAGGAGCGTGTTGGTGGACTCTTCAGTTCGCCCCACAGGTGTTCTATGGGGTGCAGATCAGGGGACTGGGGTGGCCATGGCAGAACCTTGATTTTGTGGTCAGTGAACCATTTTTTATGTTGATTTTGATGTTTGTTTTGGATCATGCTGGAAGATCCAACCAGAGGCAGTCAGGTTTAGATTTAGGATCTGTTGGTATACGATAGTGTCCATGATGCCATGCATCCGAACAGTATGTCCAGAACCTCTGGCAGATAAACAGCCCCACTACATTAAAGATGTAACCGTGGGCATCGGGTACTACTTCATCTCTGTGTGCCAAACCCATCTCTGGTGTTTCATCGGACCATAAAACCCGGTCGCATCTGAAGTTCAGCAGTTCTCCAGCGGTGATCCTTGGAGATCCTTTGGCCAATTGAACATCCTCCTCACTGTGTGTGGAGACGATAAAGACACACGTCCTCTTCCAGGCCGATTCTTCAGATCTCCAGTTGATTGGAACATGTTCATTATTGCCCTGATGGTGGAAATGGGCATTTCAATGCTTTGGCTATTTTCTTACAGCCACTTCCCATTTTGTGAATCTCATCATCCGTTTGCCGCACATCAGAACTATATTCTTGAATCTAACCCCCTCTGTGATGGATGATTAAGGGAATTTGGCCTGTGTGTTACCTCATATTTATTCCCCTGTGAAACAGGAAGTCATGGCTGAACAATGTCATGTTCCTAGTCACCCAGGTGCACTAAACAATGTCAAATATGGATGGGAATACACTTCAGATATATTTTACTCATAAGGATTTCTAGGGGTGCCAATAAATGTGGCCAACATGTTTGGGAGAAAAATATTTATTTAATAATGAGATATTTCCCTCTTTCAATTGATTAACTTCAATTAATGTTAAGTTTTTTGTGAATTTTAAGGATAAACAATGCAGATTTATTTTCACAGAGTTCTTTGGTCAATTTACCAAGGGTGCCAATATTTTTGGCCGCCACTGTGTGTGTGTGTGTGTGTGTATATTATATATCTATATATTGTTACATGTTTTGCCAGTATTCACACTGATATGTGGAACAAGTTCTAGAATGGTACTGTCTCTTTAAGAAGCGCAACAGTTCAGTAAGTGCTTTACAGAAGTGTTTTGGTTAACCCCTTATTAACCAGAGTGGAGTCGAAAGGCTTCTATGATATGTGTGATTAGAATTAAAAGTTTATGGATTTGAAGAAAATGAACATCACGATGCATCTTAAAATCAGTATTTTTTCCCAGCCCTAGTTTCAAAAGAAGAAGCAATGGAGAGAGAAGGATTATGACAGTCAAAAGAGAGAAGGATGCACATTTACAGTCACTCCCTCAGCAGTTGCCTTAGAAAACCCAACAGTGCTATTTTGTATTATTATTAATGCCAGGGTAATAAAGACACAGTATGGTGATTGTTATGTAAATTAAATCATTTTAAAAATGAAAAAACCATTGGCTAGTTTTATGCTGCTTATTTAAAGGGACAGTACACCCAAAAATGAAAATTCTCTCATCATTTACTCACCCTCATGCCATCCCAGATGTGTGTGACTTTCTTTCTTCTGCTGAACACAAATGAAGATTTTTAGAAGAATATTTCAGCTCTGTAGTTTCATGCAACGCCACTCAGTCATGACATGAAGGTAAGTAAATGATGACAGAATTTTCATTTTTGGGTGAACTGTCCCTTAAAGACCAAAATGTGTCATTGCAGTATGTGAAAAGGGTCCATCGGCTAAATCACACAGAAATCCCGAGCTTGCCTTTATAACACATTGAATGGGTTGAGTATATTTAGTTTCCTGTAAATCACTTCCTGGCACTGCATAATTCTCATGCCAATACAATGAATCATGAAGACAGACAACTATTTTTGTACCACAGCTCTGTCCCAAAACCTGGTAAACTGCCTACATAGGCAGCACTTTAAGGCACCATAGGCAAACTCCTGACACAAAGGCTTTCTGAGATTAACATTATGCTAACGTGTATCCGGCGTTGCAGAGAAAACAATCTCATAATACACTGACAATTTAGTTCATCTAAGATGATGGATGAAGCTAGAAAATGTTTTACTTTACCCTCGTGCGACCCCGCGACCTCATGTGCGTACATTGTGTTTTGTCTTCGGGATTCACTACGCATAATTTAAATTGATTTTAACTGACTGATCTCAGTTCAGGACACTCTGGGCTGTCAGTAAATGGTAAAACATTTGACACACGAGTCATGTGGTAAAACAACACGGAGCCAATCTCAGTAAAGTTTGTCTGTGGGAGAAACGCCAACAAAAGTAAGAAACCTCATGAGTCAAAAGAGTCTCGAGTTTCTTCCAATATGCCATTTAATTCCAGCGATTTATCGTGAAACAGCACACCGTTAAACCAGATGACCTTTTGCAAGGACAATAATCCCATATTGACTGTGCGTTACCGCCACTGAGACTAAATGGGTACATCCAAAAGCTCTTAAAGTGACGGTAGCATTAAACACTTGCTATACAAATGAATGTAAACAGCTCATCTCATTATTACAGGAAAATTAATTTATACAATGTAGAATTAAAATATATTTTATATTCTCCCCAATCTGGAACGGCCAATTCTCAATGCGCTGTAAGTCCTCGTGGTGGCGTAGTGACTCGCCTTAATCCGGGTGTCGGAGGACGAATCTCAGTTGTCTCCGCGTCTGAGACCGTCAATCCGCGCATCTTATCACATGACTTGTTGAGTGTGTTACCACGGATGTGGAGGCATCACGCTATTCTCCGCGGCATCCATGCACAACTCACCACACGCCCCACCGAGAGCGAGAACCACATTATAGTGACCACGAGGAGGTTACCCCATGTGAGTCTACCCTCCCTAGCAACTGGGCCAATTTGGTTGCCCCATGTGACTCTACCCTCCCTAGCAACCGGACCAATTTGGTTACCCCATGTGACTCCACCCTCCCTAGCAACTGGACCAATTTGGTTACCCCATGTGACTCTACCCTCCCTAGCAACCGGACCAATTTGGTTACCCCATGTGACTCCACCCTCCCTAGCAACTGGGCCAATCTGGTTACCCCATGTGACTCTACCCTCCCTTGCAACCGGGCCAATTTGGTTACCCCATGTGACTCTACCCTCCCTAGCAACCGGGCCAATTTGATTACCCCATGTGACTCTACCCTCCCTAGCAACCGGGCCAATTTGGTTACCCCATGTGACTCTACCCTCCCTTGCAACCGGGCCAATTTGGTTACCCCATGTGACTCTACCCTCCCTAGCAACCGGGCCAATTTGGTTACCCCATGTGACTCTACCCTCCCTAGCAACTGGGCCAATTTGGTTACCCCATGTGACTCTACCCTCCCTAGCAACCGGGCCAATTTGGTTACCCCATGTGACTCTACCCTCCCTAGCAACCGGGCCAATTTGGTTACCCCATGTGACTCTACCCTCCCTAGCAACCGGACCAATTTGGTTACCCCATGTGACTCTACCCTCCCTAGCAACCGGGCCAATTTGGTTACCCCATGTGACTCTACCCTCCCTAGCATCCGGGCCAATTTGGTTACCCCATGTGACTCTACCCTCCCTAGCAACCGGGCCAATTTGGTTACCCCATGTGACTCTACCCTCCCTAGCAACCGGGCCAATTTGGTTACCCCATGTGACTCTACCCTCCCTAGCAACCGGGCCAATTTGGTTACCCCATGTGACTCTACCCTCCCTAGCAACCGGGCCAATTTGGTTGCTAAGGAGACCTGACTGGAGTCACTCAGCACGCCCTGGATTCAAACTCGTGACTCCAGGTGTGATAGTGTCAATACTCGCTGAGATACACAGAACCCAGAATTTTAATATTTTTAAAATATTTTATAATAATCAAGACAAATTAAATAAATATTTATGTCCATATTTCCCCATACTTTTTCATCCTGAATGTGGTACGCTTTTTCTGAAGGCTTATTTGTTTGTGATCTTTTCTTATAGTGAAATCACAATTATTTAAACTGTGAGCATTTAAATTGTGTATTAACTGAGAAATTATAATGTGCATTTTGCACAAACATTAAAAAAAACAATATATATATAAGCTTTTGTATGACGCACAGGGTTGCTGCCTATGTAGGCAGTATACAGCAAGACAGCTCACATGGTTTTGGAACAGAGCCGGTTTCATCAGCTGACATCAGGAAAGTGGGCGTGGCTTATACAGAGGGGGTGGTGCATATCTGAGACTTGACATTTCCTCTACCCATCCCTTTGTCGACCCCTCTCTCTTCTTCAGTGTCTCTTGTACAAATATTTCTCCAGAACAGGGGGCATTCAACACATTCTCTGACACAGTCTGGCTATTCATAGTCGTGAAATTTCATTAGGCCACGGCGGGACAAACTCGTGCCTGAGACTCGAGTCATGCAGATAAATAACATGAGCGAGGCATGCGCCAAGACATCAGGAATTAAAACTATTTCCAATATCTGTCTGTTTAACGTAGTTCAAGGCTACTACAGGACTCTGACTTAGCTTAGCCTTCTGTCTTCAGAGGCAGACATGTAACAAAAATACACGAGACACACAAACATTGGGTGAATTTCCCAATAGTCAATATGATTCTTCTGAAAAGTGTCACATTACGATACCTACATACTTGCATAATGATTTGTATGAACTGCCTTTCACTTTCACCTGCCGTGGGCCTGGGGAGTCAGGCCACCAAAGATGGACCAAGCTCATGCCTGGGCTATTCCATAGACCCTACCCCGCCCGACACGGAGCCCCGTCTCACGTATTACGAACACTATTTCCCCTGAACACTTTATTTTCACTTTATTGACAGAACGTTGCACTTGTGATGTACAAGAGCGGGGTACGAGTCCTGAAGAGCACACAAGTCCACATTCGAACCCAAAGGGTCATAGAAGCACCACAAAATGATGTTAATTGTGTTTTTGTGACACTATTGGTTAGGTTTAGGGTTTAGGGTAGGGAGGTTAATATTATTTAAAACTTGTTACAGCATTACCCTTAAAAATGTTTCTCTCTTTTAGCACCACACAGTGGACATTTCACCTCGGGACTGCAGTGATGCATATAGGAAACCACGCAATATAATTGTACAATGTCGCCACAGTCAAGTAATCTTCGAGAAGAGGCTGGGAAAAATCCCCTTTTTAAATTAGATTTCGTTCACCATCTTGGATGGATTGCTTTCATTTGTCGCAATGCATTAAATACATTCCCTTTGCTGCAAAGTCTAATATGACATGTTGCGTTGATTTCAACCCCCAAAAAAGGTATCTTCGAAGGCAGCATACTGCAGTCTTAATGCCTTCTTTTTTAAGCAGCCTTCACATTAAGAGCACATCTTCGATGACTTAAATGCTGCCTACATGGGGTCCAGGTATCTATAGAGTATTGCCGCTGTCACACCTGGAGTCACGAGTTTGAATCCAGGGCGTGCTGAGTGACTCCGGCCAGGTCTCCTTAGCAACCAAATTGGCCTGGTTGCTAGGGAGGGTAGAGTCACATGGGGTAACCAAATTGGCCCGGTTGCTAGGGAGGGTAGAGTCACATGGGGTAACCAAATTGGGCCGGTTGCTAGGGAGGGTAGAGTCACATGGGGTAACCAAATTGGGCCGGTTGCTAGGGACGGTAGAGTCACATGGGGTAACCAAATTGTCCCGGTTGCTAGGGAGAGTAGAGTCACATGGGGTAACCTCCTCGTGGTGGTGATTAGTGGTTCTCTCAATGGGGCGTGTGGTGAGTTGTGTGTGGATCGTGGAGAGTAGCGTGAGTCTCCACATGCTGCAAAGTCTCATTTTTGTCAACAAAAATGCTGCCTACGTAGGCAGCTCAATATTTTTGGAACAGAGCCGAGCTTTAACACTTGAGTAAGAGAGCAAACAAACTCTCCATTCGTTCACTGACTGATAAGGAAATGAAAGAAATTGTGCAGTAAAATGTAAAACAGGTTATGAGAGGTGACAAACAGTTCCTCGCTTACAGCCATCTATCACTAAGAGAGACCTCTCACATTATGCAAATATACTGCAATAGTGTGGAGAAAGAGTTCACGGTCCAGTAACTGAAACAGTTTCACTAGGTGATAAACCTGAGCACAGATCTGCAGACCAAACTAACAAGAGCTTGAGCTAACACAACCCACATGACCCCTGAGGAATGAGGAACACATAAGGGTTGGGATGGTCGACAAGTCCTATAACAAACTAGCCAATATAGTGCACTGCTTAATGAGGTTGTGCTATAAAGGGGACGGGTTTTAAGATGCAACTTCTCATGGAGGCTTTTAGCATGTTGATATTTCAACAATATATTTTTTTAACAGATTTCTAATTACCTGCAGTGATGCAATAATTTTCTACTTGGCACAATAGAAACCAAGTGACTGTCTGGTTAGGAGAAAAAAGTACAATTTAGATGCACATTTCTGACTTAACACAATCTTAATTTGAACGTTCCCGATATCAGTTCTTAAAATGGCAACAAGATCGATGGTTTACCATTCCAGAGGTGCTCATTAAGTGGAAGAGAATTGACCAGTCAATCTCATAAACAAGCCCTGGAGTCGTGAGTTTGAATCCAGGACGTGCTGAGTGACTCCAGTCAGGTCTCCTTAGCAACCAAATTGGCCCGGTTGCTAGGGAGGGTAGAGTCACATGGGGTAACCAAATTGGCCCGGTTACTAGGGAGGGTAGGGTCACATGGGGCAACCAAATTGGCCCAGTTGCTAGGGAGGGTAGGGTCACATGGGGCAACCAAATTGGCCCGGTTGCTAGGGAGGGTAGAGTCACATGGGGCAACCAAATTGGCCCGGTTGCTAGGGAGGGTAGACTCACATGGGGTAACCTCCTCGTGGTCACTATAATGTGGTTCTCGCTCTCGGTGGGGCGTGTGGTGAGTTGTGCGTGGATGCCGCGGAGAATAGCGTGAAGCCTCCACATGCGCTACGTCTCCATGGTAACACACTCAACAAGTCATGTGATAAGATGCGCGGATTGATGGTCTCAGACGTGGAGGCAACTGAGATTCGTCCTCCGCCACCCGGATTGAGGCGAGTCACTACGCCACCACGAGGACTTACAGCGCATTGAGAATTGGCCGTTACACATTGGGGAGATAAAGGGAGAAAATAAAAAACTGAATATAGGGTTACAGCAGTATTTAGTTGAGAAATACTTGTTCTTTCTGAAAGTATGTACTGATGGTTCAGAAGACCCTGATTCTAAGCGTATAGCTGCAGAAGTGTTATATAGGAACGAGGTTGAGACAAGCCGACTGTCCAGTAATACAAACAAACTGTCCAAGGCAATTGATTGACAAGTTGTCAAATTAAAAGACAGAGTCTGACAAACAACACTAATGTCTGACACACACTCTCACACACACACTCTCACACACACACTCTCACACACACACACTCTCACACAAAAACATAGCTTAAATGTTAAATGTTTGTTTTTGTCAGTTAACATCAGTGGTCGACCCATATGAGGTTTAATGCTGATTTTTGTTTTTAATTACATATGTCTTGCTGCTGTTTTGGGATGATTCTGATATCCAGAGAGCAGAGTGATATACAATTATATTTAGTATAATAGTATATAACATACAAATAAATTGCCTAAAAAGTATTATATTTAAACAGTTGTCTGCATGCAGATAATATTCGGAGTCCTCCATGTGCGGTTTGCAGTATTACCATTAATGATTAATCAATTTATTGATTGTTAATTTCCACAACTTTGAAAATGTCTGAAAATGGGCATCCCTAAATTAAAGCATGTTTTAATAGTTGATTTCAAGCTTGTAAAATTGTAAATTGGAGCTAACGTTCTGTGGGAAAAACAGACACAATAATCTAAATTTATATCATCAAGATTTTGGGCGAAATAATCCTTCAGAATCAGCCGAAATATCTCTACCAGTTCATGTACACAAATGCTCCCGCTCAACAGTGCCAGTCTCTGCAGAGCAATGGGTTGCTGTTATTCTTACCTAGTAATAGTTGAAAAACATAAAAGAATATTTCATAAACACTGTTTGGCTGGTTTACTGCGCTGTCATTCCCAAAAATGCTTCCCAACAGTCCAAATCCTCGACCCCATCTGGAAAAAAACACAGAAACCAACACAGAGATGAATTTACCTGGGAAAAGTAGAAATCAGACAACATGACAGATCTATAAACACATGAACATATATATCTTATATGGTTTGCATTTACATATTAAATTGATCTTACATTATGGACAAAAACAAGACATTACTCTTGTAGAAACTCAACAGTATTCAAGTCAAATGCAGAATTCAGAAACATATCTGCAGACATTTATAATGTTTATTTTTAAAATCATTATAATTGATCCGTCTTTGACAAGAAGACAAATGGCAGTCCACAGAAATACTGTATTAGTATTGGTGTACATTAATTACATAAACATCAAATATACCACGCTCAAAGGCCAAATTAAAGAGGGTTTTAAGCTTTGTTAAACACTTTTTGCACATTTTTCCATGGAAACGTAGGTTGATCATTTGCATTAGGGCTGGGCGCTATGGCAACAAACATTATATCTCACTATTTTTTAGATATTCAATAAACATAAATATCAATAATTATGTACTTGCTCTGAAATTGCTTAAAAGTGATTTGTTTTTGTTTTAATCAAGTCATTTTTTTCCTAATTCTTTTCTGGCAGATGAGACCGTCAATCGGCACATCTGATCACGTGACTCGTTGTGCATGACACCGCGGAGACTCACAGCATGTGGAGACTCATGCTACTCTCCACGATCCACACACAACTCACCACACGCCCCATTGAGAGAACCACTAATCACCACCACGAGGAGGTTACCCCATGTGACTCTACCCTCCCTAGCAACCGGGACTATTTGGTTACCCCATGTGACTCTACCCTCCCTAGCAACCGGATCAATTTGGTTACCCCATGTGACTCTACCCTCCCTAGCAACCGGCCAATTTGGTTACCCCATGTGACTCAACCCTCCCTAGCAACCGGGCCAATTTGGTTACCCTACATGACTCTACACTCCCTAGCAACCGGGCCAATTTGGTTACCCCACGTGACTCTACCCACCCTAGCAACCGGGCCAATTTGGTTACCCCACGTGACTCTACCCTCCCTAACAACCGGGCCAATTTGGTTACCCCACGTGACTCTACCCTCCCTAGCAACTGGGACAATTTGGTTACCCCAAGTGACTCTACCCTCCCTAGCAACCGGGACAATTTGGCTACCCCATGTGACTCTACCCTCCTTAGCAACCGGGACAATTTGGCTACCCCATGTGACTCTACCCTCCTTAGCAACTGAGCCAATTTGGTTACCCCATGTGACTCTACCCTCCCTAGCAACTGGGCCAATTTGGTTACCCCATGTGACTCTACCCTCCCTATCAACCGGCCCAATTTGGTTGCTAAGTAGACCTGACTGGAGTCACTCAGCACGCCCTGGACTCATGACTCCAGGTGTGATAGTCAGCGTCAATACTCGCTGAACTAGAATTATATTTAATTTCTTTAATTTATATTTTTACTTAAAAATATTCTGAATGAACATTCCTCACTTGTCTTTTGGAATACTGAATAATTATTACTATTATTTTGAGGATTAGATTTTATTCATTAGATTTTTACGCCGGTTACGCCCAGAGACGCGGCTCACACGTGAGGCGGTAGTGTGTATGCTTCTCAAACCCCATACATGTGAAAGATGTGGAAAAGATCAAAAGTGTGGCTACATTTCACCAGGCTCAATGCCAACTGCACGCGATGCAATATTTGCGACAAGATAATTGCTGCCGAGCTGGTGCAGTCATCCTCTCAGCGTCCTCCTGCCACAGAGCTTCCTTCAATATGCCGACCACACGAGTCCTCCTTCAACATGCCCACCACACGAGTCCTCCTCCAGCATGCCCACCACACGAGTCCTCCTCCAACATGCCCACCACACGAGTCTTCCTTCAACATGCCCACCACACGAGTCTTCCTTCAAAATGCCCACCACACGAGTCCTCCTCCAACATGCCCACCACACGAGTCTTCCTTCAAAATGCCCACCACACGAGTCCTCCTCCAACATGCCCACCACACGAGTCCTCCTCCAACATGCCCACCACACGAGTCCTCCTCCAACATGCCCACCACACGAGTCCTCCTCCAACATGCCCACCACACGAGTCTTCCTTCAACATGCCCACCACACGAGTCCTCCTCCAACATGCCCACCACACGAGTCTTCCTTCAAAATGCCCAGCAAAATGAAGCCTCCTTCAACATTTGGGTTAGCAATGTAACAATGTGTTACATCTTTAATGCAGTTATATTTAATGTTTTACATCTTTAATGTGGTTATATTTAATGTGGTTACATCTTTAATGTGGTTACATCTTTAATGCGGTTGTATTTAATGTGTTACATCTTTAATGCGTTACATCTTTAATGCGGTTATATTTAATGTTTTACATCTTTAATGTGGTTATATTTAATGTGGTTACATCTTTAATGTGGTTACATCTTTAATGCGGTTGTATTTAATGTGTTACATCTTTAATGTGGTTATATTTAATGTGGTTACATCTTTAATGTGGTTACATCTTTAATGCGGTTGTATTTAATGCGTTACATCTTTAATGCAGTTATATTTAATGTTTTACATCTTTAATGTGGTTATATTTAATGTGGTTACATCTTTAATGTGGTTACATCTTTAATGCGGTTGTATTTAATGTGTTACATCTTTAATGCGTTACATCTTTAATGCGGTTATATTTAATGCGGTACATCTTTAATGCGGTTATCTTTAATGCGGTTATCTTTAATGCGGTTATCTTTAATGCGTTACATCTTTAATGCGGTTATATTTAATGCGGTACATCTTTAATGCGGTTATCTTTAATGCGTCACATCTTTAATGCGGTTATATTTAATGCGTCACATCTTTAATGCGGTTGTATTTAATGTGTTACATCTTTAATGCGTTACATCTTTAATGCTGTTATATTTAATGCGTGACATCTTTAATACGGTTATATTTAATGCGGTACATCTTTAATGCAGTTATATTTAATGCGGTACATCTTTAATGCGGTTATATTTAATGCGGTACATCTTTAATGCGGTTATATTTAATGCAGTACATCTTTAATGCGGTTATATTTAATGCAGTACATCTTTAATGCGGTTATATTTAATGCAGTACATCTTTAATGCAGTTATATTTAATGCAGTTATATTTAATGCAGTACATCTTTAATGCGGTTATATTTAATGCGGTACATCTTTAATGCGGTTATATTTAATGCAGTACATCTTTAATGCGGTTATATTTAATGCGGTACATCTTTAATGCGGTTATATTTAATGCGGTACATCTTTAATGCAGTTATATTTAATGCGTTACATCTTTAATGCGGTTATATTTAATGCGTTACATCTTTAATGCGGTTATATTTAATGCGTTACATCATTAATGCGGTTATATTTAATGCGTACATCTTTAATGCGGTTATATTTAATGCGTACATCTTTAATGCGGTTATATTTAATGCGTTACATCATTAATGCGGTTATATTTAATGCGTTACAGCTTTAATGCGGTTATATTTAATGCGTACATCTTTAATGCAGTTATATTTAATGCGTTACATCTTTAATGCGGTTATATTTAATGCGTTACATCATTAATGCGGTTATATTTAATGCGTTACATCTTTAATGCGGTTATATTTAATGCGTTACATCTTTAATGCGGTTATCTTTAATGCGGTACATCTTTAATGCGGTTATATTTAATGCGGTACATCATTAATGCGGTTATATTTAATGCGTTACATCATTAATGCGGTTATATTTAATGCGTTACATCATTAATGCGGTTATATTTAATGCGTTACATCATTAATGCGGTTATATTTAATGCGTACATCTTTAATGCGGTTATATTTAATGCGTACATCTTTAATGCGGTTATATTTAATGCGTTACATCATTAATGCGGTTATATTTAATGCGTTACAGCTTTAATGCGGTTATATTTAATGCGTACATCTTTAATGCAGTTATATTTAATGCGTTACATCTTTAATGCGGTTATATTTAATGCGTTACATCATTAATGCGGTTATATTTAATGCGTTACATCTTTAATGCGGTTATATTTAATGCGTTACATCTTTAATGCGGTTATCTTTAATGCGGTACATCTTTAATGCGGTTATATTTAATGCGGTACATCATTAATGCGGTTATCTTTAATGCGTTACATCTTTAATGCGGTTATATTTAATGCGTTACATCTTTAATGCGGTTATCTTTAATGCGGTACATCATTAATGCGGTTATATTTAATGCGTTACATCATTAATGCGGTTATATTTAATGCGTTACATCTTTAATGCGGTTATCTTTAATGCGGTACATCTTTAATGCGGTACATCTTTAATGCGGTTATCTTTAATGCGGTTATCTTTAACGCGTTACATCTTTAATGCAGTTATATTTAATGCGGTACATCTTTAATGCGGTTATAATTAATGTGTTATAGCTTTATTAAAGTTCAAATAATATGGAAGCAGATCATGTAAATAACTACAAATTCTGAAACTGTGATTTATCTGTGTGGTCAGCGCCTCTTCTATGAGTCGTGTGAATGTCCCGATCTAAGGGAGAGAGACACTGTGTCACGGGACGCTCAAACCTCAAGCGCACACGCTTAATGTAGGGCAGTGGTGGCTCAGCGGTTAAGGCTCTGGGTTACTGACCAGAAGGTCGGGGGTTCAAGCACTGCCAAGACACCACTGTGTGACCCTTGAGCAAGGCCCTTGACCCTATCTGCTCCAGGGGCGCCGTATCATGGCTGACCCTGCACTCTGACCCCAGCTTAGCTGGGATATGTGAAAAATAAGTTATTTCACTGTATATATGCAGAAATGTATGTATAATGTGTGACAATTGATCAATTTATTTTTTATTTTATTAATGCAGCTACATTATAACGTGATGACTCGTGACTCATTGAATCATAAAATATGTGTCACTGTGTGCTTCTTATCGTGAAGATATCTCATGTTTGAGGGTGTATCCTGCAGTAATAAACTGAATTGGTGTCTCATAAATAAATCACAAGCTGAATTCAGGTTACTTAAGTGATGAAGCCCAATCAATTTCACTTTAACTCACTCTTTATATCAATTAAACTCTTTAGGGGAGATAAATACTGCATTTACAATGGGGTCATATAAGGTACATATTCATGACTAGTGTTGGGTAATTTACTCTAAAAAAAGTAAATAATTATATCTTCCACAGTGTAATTAGATTATTGTACAAATTATCTGTCTGAATAGTAATTGCATTGCTTATTGCTAATTACTATTTAAACCCTTATCAACCTCGAACGCATGAAAAATACATGAATTACAGACATGAAACTCTCTATTCTATCTGTTCTATTAATTCTTTCAAATAAATCTAATTAATCATTAATGAACTGACCAAAGAATTTAAGGGGGCAGCGTTAAATTAGAAACCATATATTTGAACATTAGATGTCAAATTTCAATTTAAAATTCCCCATTGTATTTAATGCAATTACATCAGAAGTAACTGTAATTAATTTGCTGAAAAGTAATCCCATAATTTACTTTTTCTTAAATGAAAAGTAATTTAATTACAGTAATTTATTATACCCAACAATGTTCATGACATGAAGGGAAATACACTATATTATGGTAAATGTCAGATTATCTTGATATTAAGCAGCCTGTTGTACTCAAATATGGACAGAAGTGTCAGCTAGATAAATGCTAATAAATGAGTGGTTTGGATATATAATAAAGCTAAAAATATTACCCACTATATTACAAAATAAATATACAATCAGTGTAGAGTTATTACTATAATTCCAGTTATTCAGTGGACTGGTATGGAGTTCATTCACTCATTAGCACTGTTAGCATGAGCTGCTATCGCACTGTGTTGCTG
>JAVLUX010000008.1:397500-422500 GCA_032164185.1 Moxostoma hubbsi | reverse complement strand
ACTGAAGCGCAGGAGAACCAAAAGCGCGTCCACTTGAGATGAATCCGGTGAGACTGCCATTAATCCGCGTGTAGTTCGTTGTGTTGCAACTCCCGTTTCATCAAATGACTTCCAGTCCCGGTTGTGTGCAATAATACGAAAGAAAGTATGGGGGGGGGGGGGGGGGGGAAACAGCATTTAATGCATTTTATTATTTTTATAGATACATATACCTCTTTACTTTAGTGATCCAGTGTGGCAAATGATGATATATTAGCAGAAAGTGCCATATATATTCCAATAAGTAGAGGATATTTCAATGGGATGCATTATGAAAACAATACATATATATTTTTAGAATATGACAATAAATAGGCAAAGTAATAATTATAAACGGACAATAATTGTATGCCAATGTATACATATATATACTATGCACAGTGATCTTAAGAAGCATCTGCAACATTTGCAAAAAATAACTAATGTAAAAAATCTAATGCATTTTTATGTTTTTTGTGCATTGCAGAATCTGCACAGCCTGGAGAGCAGAAACCGGATGGAGGTCCAAACGCTTGTTTTTTATGGAGTTAAAAATGTGCCACAATTCTGCACGCGCTAAATTATATATTGAGCGCACAAAAATGTTCTGCGAGTGCAAGATGAAATTGTGCATGTAAAAAGTTATTTTGCATGCGCTTAAATGCCATTTTGTAAATAAATATATCTTCTTGCAAAGATAAATACATTTTGAGCAAATGAAAATACATTTTGAACTTGAATAAAGTTTATTTGAATGTGAATTTGCTCAGAATTCTTAAATTTGGCTTCCTCAAGGGGTCTGTGTATCTCAGCGAGTATTGCCGCTGACTATCACACCTGGAGTCACGAGTTTGAATCCAGGGCGTGCTGAGTGACTCCAGTCAGGTCTCCTTAGCAACCAAATTGTCCCGGTTGCTAGGGAGGGTAGAGTCACATGGGGTAACCTCCTCGTGGTCACTATAATGTGGTTCTCGCTCTCGGTGGGGCGTGTGGTGAGTTGTGCGTGGATGCCGCGGAGAATAGCGTGAAGCCTCCACATGCGCTATGTTTCCATGGTAACGCACTCAACAAGTCATGTGATTAGATGTGCAGAGTCACTACACCACCTCAAGGACTTAGTGCACATTGGGAATTGGGAATTCCAAACTGGGGAGAAAAAAACCCCCTTAAAAAATGGCCTTTCTCCTCCTACACTCTCTGCGTACGAAATACCTTTTTGCATGCTCAAAATATCATCTTGCAAGCGCAGAAATGTTTTTGTGTGCTCAAAATATAATTTTGTCACGCAGAATTGTGGCACAAGTATAACTCCATATTTCTCTCTGCCTTTTTCCTGACCCACTGAATGAGAGATGTGGCGCATGCGCATCTCTCCCACCTTCTGCTGCTGTCACGTGCTCATCCAGCGGCGGGCACAGGAATAGCTTGTGCATGTTTGGGTGTCTGTTTGCCTTCCTGGAAATGAACTGTAAACATGGTGTCACGACTTTAGAAATAATAAACTGTGTTGAGCTGAACGAAAATTATGTCTTTAAGAAAATAAGTTCTTTAAATCATAAATAAAATGTGCATAATTGTCAAAGTGTGGTTGCGGTTTTTTCCTGACTTTTAAAAGCATTCAAATAAACGTATTCACTGAATTAAACCAATCTCAGATGTTATTATTACTAATCTCCACAGTCTCGAACACAAGCACTCGTCAAAACCATGCGACAGCTCTAACTGAAGCATGGCAAAAATGTAAACAAAGAAACGTTATGACGTAAAATGTAAACAAAATATAGAAGATAATGGAAGTATTACGTCATCTGGATCACGTGACTAAGACTTTTCTGAGCCGTTTCTGCAATGACTTGTGCATTTATAGACCCTCTCGAGCATGTTGAAGGGTGTTTATCAGGATGCCAAACCTGCATATTTCAGAATTGAGCTCTGTGACATCACAAGGCTTCAATTTCAGACTCGACGCAAGTAAATATACTTACACAAGCAATAATATCTCGAGCTCACCCCGTGCTGAATTCCAACCTGTCAGACCAGTATCCTAAATTTACCACAGCCCAGATGTGTGTGTGACCATGGGGGATGGGCGATACCAATACCGATACTTCCGTTACATTTATTTCTTGCGATTACTTTGGATAAAATGGTCAATTTAAAATAATATTTTTAGTCATTATCCAAGCCATTATTATAGATATATATTATTAAACAGAAAATGATTAGGCTTCACTACAGTAGCTATAGTTTAACAATGGTATTATGTTAAGCCCTAGTTACCACACATGTAACCATGGTTACTACTACAATATTACTGTAGTAAATCAATGGGTTCAATGTTACAGTAACTTCATGTTAAATATGTATTTAAATTAATAGGTGTCATTATTGTTCCTTTTATTACGCTGCTATGAAAATTGTTAATACTTGATTATGATTCTAACTAATAAACGAATTAGTTTATTATTCGCACACACATAAATACATACAGTATATTCTAATGTAATTTGACCATTTAACTGTATATAAAATTAGTACATTATACATATGTGAATTAGTGAAAAGTTTCATTATTGATGATAAAACAGCTGTTGGGGAGAAAATGTGCAAATTATTAGAGTTTGACTGCCAAGAGCAAGGATGTGTGAATGTGATCTTACTCACAGAGAGAATCAAACATCATCACATCTCATTAAATGCAGGTTAACAAAACTAACCTTTATGTCATGAAGCATAAACACATTTACATTTAATAACGAGACAGAAAAAAACTCATTTTGAATTCAGATTTATTTTGATGAATAATATTCGGTCATTGGTCATCTTCCTCATGCTTTAACAGAAACTCTGAAGAACTGTAAAAACTCCTGATACTAAAGATGTGCCGGTACATCCAGCGTACCACAGAAACCTGAGCGATCGTATTTTACACATTGGATTCATGCACAGCAGACATTCATCACTTTATACGTCTAACACGTGGATTTGTGAAGCGATCAAGAAATTAAATGTTAAATTATGCGTGTGATATGTTGTTGTTCTCCAGACACATGCGTTACGTGACATAATATTACCATCTAATATTTCCCCCCGTTGCAATTAAATCCAATCTAAATCTAGATTTCCAAATCTGGAAAAGGACAAAACTGGCAGGTGGATTTAGAGAAGACTCCAGATTAGTCAGATCTGAGTGCACATGCTGCATTTATAGTGTAATGTTACTTGTGATTTTCTAAGACAGTAATGCAACATTATTTCAGGCTTCAGGTGAATTCAGATATTCAGTGATTTCTGCATTCCACCATCAAACGAAGCATAACGCTGATATAATACACATGATTTAAGCACTTGTGGTTGTGCATTATTCATATTAAATGCCGCAATATAAGAGTCGTGGCACACGTGTGGTTTAGAACGGCGTGTCTGTACGTGAGCAGTTCCTCCTTACACACACTTAATGGGACAGTCTCACAAAAACCTCAAGAAATGGCCAAAATCAAAAGAAATAAATAAGGATTTTTTATTTTTGGGACCGTTGTGATTTTTGCATTATTACGGAAGCTCTGAACCGCAAGTGACAAAAATAAAAAAATTAAAATGGTGAAAAAGAAACGGTTCGTTCCTGAGCCGAAGTCTGAAATTTACATAATGAACGGGAAAAAAATATATTTCACTCTTCAAAAAAAAAATTGTTTTTTTCCGTCTCTTCTAAAATTATATTTTTCTCTCTTAAAATACTTTTTTTTCCACTCTTTTGTCTCTCTCCGTACATTATGACACATTCTTTTTATGACATTTACGCAAAAACCAAGAGTAATGTGAAAAAACATAATTCATATAATGAGTTTTTTCTTATTTCCCGACTCTTCAGATCTTTCCAATGAAATGTTTTCTCAAGTTTACTCCTGGACCAACCTGATTTATAGAAACATGCAAACATTCGAGAAATGTCATCCAATCAGAACTCTAAAACAGTTTGTAAAACATCTGTAGAAACAGGCATGACAACTTTGCATTGAATATCGCAAGTACAAACGACTCGGTTCTAGAAAAGATTTGGTTAACAAAGCTCTCGATTACCCAAACGACTAAAACTGTTGGCAAAACTGCCAAATGTGTTGCATATTTGCACAAAACAGCGCAAACGTGAACAAAATGCATATTGTGTAAAAACGTGTCTAAGGCTAGAATTACTTTTCAATCATGCACTCTTCAGGAATAATAAATGTGATGTCATAACGTTCATTCAGCTGCAGCATTACCGCCCTCAGGTGTCCGGGAGGGCTAACTCCTGCTCGCACGGAGCTTGCGGCGGAAATATTCCGGCGCGGCTTCGTGCAGCCAATCGGAATCCACCAGGCACAGATCCCTCATATAGCAGCGCGTCGTGTGCAGCAGCTCATTAAAAACCACGTACGCTGGTTTGGCCTGGAACAGAACAGAGGACGGGTGGATCGCCACAGTCTGGTGCGTGTCTAACGCCACGTAACTGCCGTCCAGCTGCAATTCTGCAGCGTTCATAAACAAACCGTGAGCCAAACAACGACGGACGTTCGCCAAGTCTGATTGAGATGATTCCATCTTCATATTCATCTACAGAGAAGACACAAATTATTTTAATAATAGACACTTTTTGAACTGAAGACAAACCTGAACTGTATAGTTGCAATCTGCGTGATATACTCCGGGTTAAATTGGATATTCTTTTAATTTGACATATTTTGTTATGTGCAGTTATTTTTTTCCCCAGATCATACAACATTATTAACTACATAGTACATGTTGGCTTGACAAAGGCTGAAAGTTTAAACAAGTTTTAAAAGTTTGAAGTTTATACAGATATTACAAACAAACAACCAGCTAGCCAAATAAACTGTCAGATAGATAGACAGACTATGTTGCAGACTATTGCTAGAATGTTCTAGCATTTTGCTAGTATGTTTCTAGATGTTGCTAGCATGTTTAGATGGTTGCTACCATTGCTAGCATATTGTTAGTCATTGCTATTATATTGTATTGAATGGTGTTGCTAACATGTAGCTAAGCTTTGCTATCATGCTGCTATACATTACAAGCATGTTGCAGCTTATTATTAGGCATTGCTACCATAGTTAACATGTTGTTAGGCATTGTTAACATTGTTAGCATGTTGCTAGGCATTGTTAGCATATTGCTAGGCATTGCTAGCATGTAGCTTAACATTGCTAGCATGTTTTAACGCGTAGCTAGGCATTGCTAACATGTTCTAACATGTTGTTAGGCATTGCTACCATAGTTTAACATGTAAATAGGCATTGTTAACATATTGCTAGGCATTTCTAACACATTGCTAGGTGTTGTTAGCATGTAACTAACATATTGCTTTTATATCGTTAGACATTGCTAACATGTTATAACATGTTGTTAGGCACTGATATCATGTTTTAACATTTAGCTAGACATTGCTAACATGTTGCTATATATTGCTAGCATGTTGCAACATGTTACTAGGTGTTGTTAGCATACTTAAGCATATTTTGCTAGGCATTGTTAAAATGTTTTAACATGTAGCCAGGCTTTGATAGCATAGTTTAACGTATATTTAGGCATTGCTATCATATTACTAGGAATTGTTACCATGTTGCTAGGCATTGCTAGCATGATGCTAGGCATTATTTTCATGTTTTAACATGTTGTTTGACACTGCTATCATGTTTTAACATGTTACTAGGCATTGCTAACATTGTTAGCATGTTGTTAGGCATTGTTAGCATATTGCTAAGCATTGTTAGTATATTGCTAGGCATTGCTAACATGATGCAAGACATTGTTGGCATGTTTTAGCATATTGTTTGACACTGCTATCATGTTTTAGCATTTAGCTAGACATTGCTAGCATGTTATTAGGCATTGCTAGCATTGTTAGCATGTTGTTAGGCATTGTTAGCACAATGTTGCTAGGCATTGCTTACATGTAGCTAAACATGTCACTAATATCTACAACACAGGAGTACATACATGTCACTCTGGATCGGAGTATCTACATCAGTATGTGTGCGTTTACCTTGATGCAGATATCTTTGAGCTGGGCACGGACTTCTGACACAAGTCCCATGTTCCTGCTGTTCACAAAGTTTTCTCGACACCAGTCCTGTTGCAAAGTGTGAAGAAAGTATGAAGAATTTTGAAGCGTTGCTCAATTTATAAAAACAAGTATGAATCACATTAACAGTAATGCATTTACAATGGAAGTCAAAAGTGTAGCTTTTATATAAAAATGTGTTATTTGAGCTATAAATCTGGTCTACTCTTCCAGGCGAATGAACTAGTAACGGTCATGACAGGAGATTAAATAATGGAAATAACTTCACAGAAAAGGTTAGTGATTCTATTACAGTAGTCTCTAGTCTCAACGTGTTAATGTTTATCCCATATATCCTGTGTAATGTCTTGCCCCGCTGATTTCCATTTGTAAACACGATTTCTATTTTTGTCCAATGACAGCTGCAGCTGTATATTCACATCATGTAAACTCACATATAAACAGTCATGCTTTTCATTAACATCAACACAATCATGCAAATATTGATTTTGCCATTCTCTCAAAATCTTAATGCAGATGTCATAACTGCGAGACATGCAAACCGACGTTCAATGCATGATTCGTACCTTGTTGCCGCTGACTTTCCTAAACGCTCTGTAGATGTTGAGGAGGGACATGTGATCGCCCTCGCTGGAAATGAATTTCTTGCGGACAGCGAGGACGTCGTCTCTGCGAGCAGGGGGGTTGTAGAGCACAGAGTCCACGGACAGCAGAGAGATGATGGTCAGAACCTCCTCAGTGCAGGAGAAGTCAGGAGACATCAGGATAGTCTACAGATAGAGAGAGCACGCTGACGGTCATCGATACACCACACAGAATTATTCCCTTGAGAAAATGTTCTTTTGGTATTTCTGTGGATTTTGTTTTCTTTTTGAAGCTTTACAGTCATTGCATGGAAAAGTATATTTCAGGTTGTAAAGCTTTCAAAACACAACAATGAAACAAATTAATTAACTCAGTGTTTTCAAAGAAAAGTAAAGTTGCTAGCATGTTTAGATGGTTGCTAGCATTGCTAGCATGTTGTTAGTAATTGCTACTATATTGATTGGTGTTGCTAGCATGTTTTTGCATGTAGCTAGGCATCGTTAGAATGTTATAACATGTAGCTAGTCTTTGATAATATGTTGTTAGGCACTGCTAGCATGTTGTAACATATTACTAGGCATTGTTAGCATAGTTTAGCATGTAGTTAGGTGTTGCTAGCATATTGTTAGGAATTGTTAGCATGTTGCTAAGCATTGCTAACAAGTTGCTAGGCATTGTTAGCTTGTTTTAGCATGTAGCTAGGCATTGCTAACATGTAGCTAAACATTGCTAGCATGTTTTAACATGTAGCTAGGCATTGCTAGCATGTCCTAACATGTTGCTAGGCATTGCTACCATAGTTTAACATGTATCTAAAATTGCTAGCATATTGCTAGGCACCTTTAGCATGTTGCTAGTCATATCTTTGCAACACAAAGATAGGTGTTGATAGCATGTAACTAACATATTGTTATTATGTCGTTAGACATTGCTAGCATGTTTTAACATGTTGCATTGCTAGCATAGTTTAGTATACTGCTAGGCATTGCTAGCATGTTTTAACATGTAGCCAGGCATTGTTAGAATAGTTTGACAAATAGTTAGGCATTGCTAGCATATTGCTAGGAATTGTTACCATGTTGCTAGGCATTGCTAATATGATTCTAGGCATTGTTAGCATGTTTTAGCATGACGTTAGACACTGCTATCATTTTTTATCATTTAGCTAGACATTGCTAACATGTTACTAGGCAATGCTAACATTGCTAACATGTTACTAGGCATTGCTAACATTGTTATCATGTTGTTAGACACTGTTAGCATGTTGCTAGGTATTGTTAGCATGTTTTTAAAGAAAAGTAAATGACTCAATTCTTACTTTAGAGAAGCGCGGCTCTAAGGGGAAGCAGGCCATTTTTTTGCCCAGCGGCGTCAATAACACCTGCTCATCTTTTTTCTCGACAGCCCCCAGAATGTAAAGCTGCTCCACAGCCATCCGGATAGACTCTGAACACACCATACACAGAACAAATAACAGAAATGGTTAAACGGCCCTCTGGGATACTCGATTCTGATCAGTCAATGGCGCCATCTAGTGGATTGGCATTTCTGAGTAACAACCGCAAATCCGGGGATCAAGTCACATCCGGATATTGTGAGTCACCTTTCCAACATCTTTGTGATCTCTACAAGGAAGCAAATACATTAATTTCATCTCAAATCAATATTTAATTTTGGGTATTAGCCTTGTAATAAGCAGGATCATTGCAAACCCCGACATGGCGATACAAGAATCCTCTGCTTCACGTTGGGGTCCTGATCACCCTGTCTGGGTTTATTTAGTGATAACTACCAGCTGACTGTACATTATCCCTTACATAAAACATGAATGCTAAGAACACCCCTTAACCGTGGTAAAATCACTGTAACGTACTTCACAATATTTGTCTTCAGGCATATTGCTTTATTGCCTAGTGTTGTAAAAGCACGAGGTAATTAAACAGATTCAGACAGTAAAAGCATACAATAATAATGTACATGTTATGGTGCGTTCACATACAGCGTGAATAGAGCGCGTCGCACGGCACGATTACATACACAGTCAATGCAATGACGTGAATAGAGGTGAATTCACGGCAAATGAAGCGAAGCGAAAACGGTTCATTCGCATGTTTGCGCAAGTTGAAATATTTCAACTCGAGCAAAATATGTGTGGGCATCTGGAATTGTATGACACAACGTCAACGTATCCGGGACTTCCACGACAGATACAGAGCAGCAATATCGTTGTGATGTCATCCATGGTTGATGGCGGAAAGATAAGTTGTTGTAGAAGCCCCGCCTCCTGTCCTTTTCCGGAAGGGAAGGGGGAATACTCGCGGGTTTGAGTTACTCAAACGCAAATTTAATGAAGTGGTCAAACTCGCGCGAGCAATGCGAGGCAAATGCTTTTTCCGCGTTGTATGTGGTGAACGCACCATTAGAGAGTTCTTACCGGGTGATGGTTTAGACATGAAGTCAAAGTTGAGGACATCAGGAACGCCCAACGCCAGCAGCTGCAGTACGACACTGGCCAAATTACACCTACAGAACCACACAGAACATTTGTCATGCAGTTCATAAATGTTTAGTTTGATAAAGCATTTTTACAACACGTTTTAAAAGTCAAACTGTAACTTGGCACACCATCAAGACGCTGAAAAAAGGACGCAACAATGAAAAAAAAACATTGTAAAGTCTGACTAAACGCAAGAACGTGTCATGTGTAAACGGCCCCTACTTTGCTAAACTATTGGAGAGCCGTTGACAGTGGATGAGGTTACACCAGGGGTCTCTTTTACATTTCATGCAGCTACTATGAACAAAGAAATTAAGAGGCTGTCTTACGAATCCGCATTTGAATACAGGAAGCATGCGCTGTACCTCTGTATCTCAGGGACGGTCGTGTTGGCGAGATTGTCAAACTCCTCTTCAGTGTACAGACGGTAACAGAAACCAGCATCTTCTCTCCCCGCTCGACCCGCACGCTGCCACGCCTGTGCTTTCGACACTCGCTGAACTGCCAATACCTCCAAACCGCTGTCTGATTAAAGTAAACAACCCTCTTTTAAACTCCATCCCCCACACAGCTGAACAGACATGGACACTCGTGAACACATTCGGACGGGAAAGTTTCACCTGGATTGTAGCGTTTAGCTTTCACCATCCCCGTGTCGATGACGTATTTGATCCCGGAGATGGTGATGGATGTCTCTGCGATATTTGTTGAGAGGACAACTTTCCTGGATCCCTAATGCACACACAAAAAAAGAGATTTATGTTTTTTACTATTTGAGGAAAAGTTACCCCAAAATGACAATTCTGTCATCATTTACTCACCCTCGGGTTGATCCATGATAATACGACTCATGCACTGGATTTCATCTTTTTTGTGTCTCAGTTCCTTCCTGAGCCTTTTTCTCTCTTCAAAAAAAGGGAATGCTGTACCAATCTTGGCCACCAGGTGCCGACAGAGAAAGCGTTAAAGGCATGAGATTACAGGTTTACTGATAGCGGCACCTGGTGGCCAAGATTAGTACCGCATTCCCTTTTTTTGAAGAGAGAAAGTTTCCTATCACAATCTATGGTTATGTTTATTACAAGGCAAATAAGAACTATATTCATATAAATGTGTACTATGTCATGTTGATTTTCTGTGTGACTGTTGAATTATCAGTATCTCATATGCATGTACACACATATTAATAACAACATTTCTTACTCAAGGTGTGATTGACTTGATATACATTTAAAGAGCAGCTATTATTGTTTTACAAATATGAGCTTTCATATAGTGTGTTATATCGCTGTTTGTGAATGGAAAAAAGTCTGGACAGTGCAAAGTGCAGGTCAAATGGAGTTATTGACTCCCAAACGAAAGAACCGATTCTGAACACCTGAAATGAGTCGTTAGTAATTCCAGACGCACTTCCTGTATTAACTTACATCATTTAGTAACAAAAACCCGCCTGTGGTGTTCATTGGCTGCTCAGGAACAGCTTTAACCCGCCCACAAACACTACACTAAGCGGTAGACCAATCAAAACAGACTGGGACATCTGACCAATCGGAGCAGAGTATGCTCTCTGACAGGAGGAGTTTAGAATGAACGCTATAGAACGGACCAATCAGAGCAGAGTATGCTCTCTAAAAGGAGGAGTTTAGAATAAATGCTTTAGAACGGACCAATCAGTTCTAGCTCTGTGTTTGTTCTAGTTCTATATGTGTGCGTGTGTCCTAGCTCCACGTGTGTGTCCTAGCTCCACGTGTGCGTGTGTCCTAGCTCCACGTGTGTGTCCTAGCTCCACGTGTGCGTGTGTCCTAGCTCCACGTGTGCGTGTGTGTCCTAGCTCCACGTGTGTGTCCTAGCTCCATGTGCGCGTGTGTGTTCTAGCTCCACGTGTGCGTGTGTCCTAGCTCCACGTGTGCGTGTGTGTTCTAGCTCCACGTGTGCGTGTGTGTCCTAGCTCCACGTGTGCGTGTGTGTTCTAGCTCCACGTGTGCGTGTGTCCTAGCTCCACGTGTGCGTGTGTGTCCTAGCTCCACGTGTGCGTGTGTGTCCTAGCTCCACGTGCGCTTGTGTGTTCTAGCTCCACGTGTGCGTGTGTGTTCTAGCTCCACGTGTGCGTGTGTGTCCTAGCTCCACGTGTGCGTGTGTGTCCTAGCTCCACGTGTGCTTGTGTGTTCTAGCTCCACGTGTGCGTGTGTGTTCTAGCTCCACGTGTGCGTGTGTGTTCTAGCTCCACGTGTGCGTGTGTGTCCTAGCTCCACGTGTGCGTGTGTGTTCTAGCTCCACGTGCGCTTGTGTGTTCTAGCTCCACGTGCGCGTGTGTGTCCTAGCTCCACGTGTGCGTGTGTGTCCTAGCTCCACGTGTGCGTGTGTGTCCTAGCTCCACGTGCGCGTGTGTGTTCTAGCTCCACGTGTGCGTGTGTGTCCTAGCTCCACGTGTGCGTGTGTGTCCTAGCTCCACGTGCGCTTGTGTGTCCTAGCTCCACGTGCGCTTGTGTGTTCTAGCTCCACGTGCGCGTGTGTGTCCTAGCTCCACGTGTGCGTGTGTGTTCTAGCTCCACGTGTGCGTGTGTCCTAGCTCCACGTGTGCGTGTGTGTTCTAGCTCCACGTGCGCGTGTGTGTCCTAGCTCCACGTGCGCGTGTGTGTTCTAGCTCCACGTGCGCGTGTGTGTCCTAGCTCCACGTGTGCGTGTGTGTTCTAGCTCCACGTGTGCGTGTGTGTCCTAGCTCCACGTGTGCGTGTGTGTCCTAGCTCCACGTGTGCGTGTGTGTCCTAGCTCCACGTGTGCGTGTGTGTCCTAGCTCCACGTGTGCGTGTGTGTCCTAGCTCCACGTGTGCGTGTGTGTCCTAGCTCCACGTGTGTGTCCTAGCTCCACGTGCGCGTGTGTGTTCTAGCTCCACGTGTGCGTGTGTCCTAGCTCCACGTGTGCGTGTGTGTCCTAGCTCCATGTGTGCGTGTGTGTCCTAGCTCCACGTGTGCGTGTGTGTTCTAGCTCCACGTGTGCGTGTGTGTCCTAGCTCCACGTGCGCGTGTGTGTTGTAGCTCCACGTGCGCGTGTGTGTTGTAGCTCCACGTGTGCGTGTGTCCTAGCTCCACGTGCGCGTGTGTGTTCTAGCTCCACGTGCGCGTGTGTGTCCTAGCTCCACGTGCGCGTGTGTGTTCTAGCTCCACGTGCGCGTGTGTGTTCTAGCTCCACGTGCGCGTGTGTGTTCTAGCTCCACGTGCGCGTGTGTGTTCTAGCTCCACGTGCGCGTGTGTGTTCTAGCTCCACGTGTGCGTGTGTGTTCTAGCTCCACGTGCGCGTGTGTGTTCTAGCTCCACGTGTGCGTGTGTGTTCTAGCTCCACGTGTGCGTGTGTGTTCTAGCTCCACGTGTGCGTGTGTGTTCTAGCTCCACGTGCGCGTGTGTTCTAGCTCCACGTGTGCGTGTGTGTTCTAGCTCCACGTGTGCGTGTGTGTTCTAGCTCCACGTGCGCGTGTGTGTTCTAGCTCCACGTGCGCGTGTGTGTTCTAGCTCCACGTGTGCGTGTGTGTTCTAGCTCCACGTGCGCGTGTGTGTTCTAGCTCCACGTGCGCGTGTGTGTTCTAGCTCCACGTGCGCGTGTGTGTCCTAGCTCCACGTGCGCGTGTGTGTCCTAGCTCCACGTGCGTGTGTGTTCTAGCTCCACGTGCGCGTGTGTGTTCTAGCTCCACGTGCGCATGTGTGTTCTAGCTCCATGTGTGCGTGTGTGTCCTAGCTCCATGTGCGCAAGCCTGCCAAGAGTGAACCTAACCCCTAAACATGCCAAACTATCCCTTTAATACCTCAACATTCATACGCATCATCACTCATGTGATCAATGCTACATGTCACTGTATGTCTGTAGTGACCTTTGGTGTGGGCTGAAAGACCCGGAGCTGTTGAGTCGGGGGGAGGGAGGCGTACAGCGGGATGACCGTCATTGGTACGCAGGTGTCAGGCAGGTGTTTGGCGATGTCTCGACAGGTGCGTGCCAACGCTTCGATCTCCTCTTGCCCCGTCATAAACACAAGGATATCGTGAGAAGGTGGAGCTTCCTATCGGAGTAAAAGTAACATTTAAAACATACATATGTGTCACAGTAAAGTGTAAAGGCGGTTGCACACCGGACAGTCTTTGATAATGATTTGGAAAATTATACACGTTGTGCCGGAACATTGAGCAGCCTCCGGAGTCATAGCTGGGCGCCACTGACAGGTGTGCATACATACATAGGAAGCAATTGTTTGCAGATTTAGAACACGGCATGTAATCCGCCAGACGTGTCCGGTGTGCGACCCCCTTAAGACTTGTTACATGTTGGTGTGACGAGGAGGGCGGGCCCTCATCCCCCTCCCCAGCTCTAGAGAGGTGTAATAAAGCCTGTGTGTAGGCAGGGCCGGAAGGGCACGCACTCGGCACATTTCTCCCAGTATTTCATTCCAAGCGGTTTATCATTGTATGAGCTAAAACCCAGAACAACACACACATCCTGACCAATCAGAGGACAGCTTGCTCACATTTATTCATTTATAATATTGGCAGATTTGGTTCTCCAAACTGAACTGTGTGTGAGTGAACGGACCTGGTGGATCTGAAATATAGACACCAGAGCTGCCTGGAGGTAGTCTGACTGAGGCTGTTTGGTGTAGTAGATCTGAATGGGGTGCTGTCGGCCCTCCAGATACAGAACTGGAGATTTGTTGAAGTATTGAGAGAACAAGTCCACATCCATGGTTGCAGACATCACCAGAACCTGAAGATAAACAGTGTTCAGAGCAGATGACTAAAGAATGACTAAACAACTAGATTTACGTTTGCATTTGAGGAACATTTAGATCAAAACAATTGCAACTATTATTTAAATGGACTGTGACTCAATAGTCTCATTTACCGATGAACGTCTTATATAATTCAGATCGTTTTGTACCTTCAGTGGTACTTTATTCTGTTCGCTGCGTTTGCGCTGGGCCGTCTTCACCACACCGAACAGGACGTCCGTGTGCACCGTACGCTCATGAGCTTCATCCAGGATCACTACAGTGTATCGCAGTAATAATGGATCTCCTATCGCCTCTCTCAACAACATCCCGTCGGTCATGAACTTCAGCTTGGTCTCGGACGAAGTGACATCTTCAAACCGCACCGTGTACCCCACCTGAGAGTCAGAGTTGGTATTTACCTTTAGTCAGTATGACACAATAACAGGTCATGTGCCATGTGTGCGAGTCAGTGAGAACCAACCAGTTTCCCCAGTTGAACTCTCTTCTCTTCTGCCACTCGTCCGGCCAGTGATATGGCTGCCACTCGGCGCGGTTGAGTGACCGCAATGACACCTTGTCGTCCAATGCCAGCTTCATACAGGTACTGCGGTATCTGTGTAGTTTTACCGGAGCCTGTCTCACCTGCAATGAAAGGAATGCCAATGTGTCTGTAACGGTTAGGGTTTAAACAACAGCATGCATTTAGTACAGACAACAGTTTGTGGGAGTATGAGCTGCAGAAAACCTGGTTGCATTTCAAACAAGGATTTATTGAGGTTTATCAAATGCCTGATTCCCACATTCTCATGCAACATTAACAAGGAGCATTAAGAGAAATCATGTTGCGTTGGTAACATTAAATTTACATGTGTGCATTTCTCAGACGCTTTTATCCAAAGTGACTTACAGTGCACTTATTACAGGGACAATCCCCCCGGAGCAACCTGGAGTTAAGTGTCTTACTCAAGGACACAATGGTGGGGACTGCGGGGATCGAACCAGCAACCTCCTGATTACCAGTTATGTGCTTTAGCCCACCACACCACATACCATGATACTACTTTTATATACTGCACTGAAACCCCTAATAAGTCGACTCAATTGACTAAGTGGTGGCGTCACCACAACTTGTGTTTATGTAGAATTAACTACATATTTGGGGTGATGTAAGTAGATGCAAGTAGTCAACTCAGATTTGCAATTTAAATGTTTTTGTTTCTACTTAATAAATTTAGATTTTTTTCCCCCCAATGTGTAACGGCCAATTCCCAATGCGCTGTAAGTCCTCGTGGTGGTGTAGTGACTCGCCTCAATCCGGGTGGCGGAGGATGAATCTCAGTTGCCTCCGCGTCTGAGACCGTCAATCTGCGCATCTTATCACGTGACTTGTTGAGCGTGTTACCGTGGAGACGTAGCGCATGTGGAGGCTTCACGCTATTCTCCGCGGCATCCACACACAACTCACCACACACCCCACCGAGAGCGAGAACCACATTATAGCGGCCACGAGGAGGTTACCCCATGTGACTCTACCCTCCCTAGCAACCAGGACAATTTGGTTACCCCATGTGACTCTACCCTCCCTAGCAACCGGGACAATTTGGTTACCCCATGTGACTCTACCCTCCCTAGCAACCGGGTCAATTTGGTTACCCCATGTGACTCTACCCTCCCTAGCAACCGGGACAATTTGGTTACCCAATGTGACTCTACCTTCCCTAGCAACCAGGCCAATTTGGTTACCCCATGTGACTCTACCCTCCCTAGCAACCGGGCCAATTTGGTTACCCCATGTGACTCTACCCTCCCTAGCAACCAGGCCAATTTGGTTACCCCATGTGACTCTACCCTCCCTAGCAACCGGGACAATTTGGTTACCCCATGTGACTCTAACCTCCCTAGCAACCGGGCCAAATTGGTTACCCCATGTGACTCTACCCTCCCTAGCAACCGGGCCAAATTGGTTACCCCATGTGACTCTACCCTCCCTAGCAACCGGGCCAATTTGGTTACCCCATGTGACTCTACCCTCCCTAGCAACCGGCACAAATTCGTTGCTATGGAGACCTGGCTGGTGTCACTCAACACACCCTGGATTCGTGATGGTAAAAACAGCTATTTGTCACTTTTGTGTTGGGGCCTGTGGGAATTTTGCCAGAGCCAGTAAAACTCTTTTGAGAGACAGATACAACGACATGTAAATAATTTTGCATCTACATAAAAACACACATCAGACCACCAATATTCCCTAAATGTTGTCCCAACTATTCTAACAAGAGTTGTCTGAATGAACAATTTAGTTTTGATCAGTGTTACTGATTTGCAAGTTGCAACATGAATAAATGATGAGATTAATGTCATGGGCCTATTTTTTGTTTAAACTTTATGCTGTTATTGTTGTTTTTTTGTTGTTGATTCAATCGTTCTATTTAAGATAAATGAATATAGATATTTGAGTCATGAGACATTTGAAGTCATGTTTAATAATGATAATAAAATGGATTTACAGTGAGTTAATTCATATAACATGGTACTGTGATGTTCCCTATAAACACGGTATCCACTCACTCATGTTAGTGCGCATGTCTCACCGATGAGCACGGCATTGTGCAGCTGTCTCAGCTGATTGATCAGTTGAGTTCTGGCCTGATAAATGGGAAGCTGTTTCCTCTGCACGTCCAGGCTGGTCGGCGCATGACTCACTCTGGGCAACAGCATGCCACCGGGCCTCTTATCCAGACGGAAGAAGGGGGACCCCGGCTTGAATCTCTTCGCCGGAGGGGGGTCGGGCTCGTGGGGCATGGTCTGCAGGAACCGCGCGGCAGTGTGTACCAGTCTCACTCACTTTAATTGTGGACAGACAGCAGAGAAACAGCCCGGTAACAGTAATGTGTCTTCTTCTTCTTCTGGTGATGTTTTATGGTGGTTGGTAAACCAACGTAAAAGGTGCATTTCCGCCACCTACGGCAAAGTAGTGTGGCGCGCACTGCACGTCACCTCCCCACGTATGGAGTTAAACATGTGCCACAATTCTGCGCGTGCAAAATTATATTTTGAGCGCACAAAAAAATGTTCTCCGATGCGCAAGATAATAGTTTGAGCATGCAAAAAGGTATTTTGCACGCAGAGTGGGTAGGAGGAGAAAGCAAAATTAAAGAATTCAGAGCAAATACACATTCAAATAAACTTTATCCAAGTGCAAAATTGATTTTAATTTGCGCAAAATAATTTTTTGCGAGAAGAGTTCAAGCGTGTGCAAAATTACTTTTTGTGCACTCAAAACATCTTGCACGTGCGGAACATCCAGGATATATCTAACAGGCGGTGTGTGAATAAAGCTCGGAGGATTATCAGAGACTCCAGTCACCCGAGTCATGGGCTGCTCTCACTGCTTCCATCAGGCAGGCGGTATCGCAGCATCAGGACCCGCACCACCCGACTACATGACAGCTTCTTCCCACAAGCAATAAGACTTTTGAACACATGATCTCTCACGATCTACAATCAGCACTGCACTTTATTAATCATCACTCTGTCAATTAATGGAGCACCGGTGGAGAGTGTCAGCAGCTTCAAGTTCCTCGGTGTCCACATTACTGAGGAACTCACATGGTCCGTCCACACTGAGGCCGTTGTGAAGAAGGCTCACCAGCGCCTCTTCTTCCTGAGACGGCTGAGGAAGTTTGGAATGAACCAACACATCCTCACACTGTTCTACACTAGTACTGTAGAGAGCATCCTGACTGGCTGCATCACCGCCTGGTACGGCAATAGCACCGCCCACAACCGCAAAGACCTGCAAAGGGTGGTGCGAACTGCCAGAAACATCATCGGAGGTGAGCTTCCCTCCCTCCAGGATATATATAACAGACGGTGTGTGAATAAAGCTCGGAGGATCATCAGAGACTCCAGTCACCCGAGTCATGGGCTGCTTTCACTGCTTCCATCAGGCAGGCGGTATCGCAGCATCAGGACCCGCACCACCCGACTACATGACAGCTTCTTCCCACAAGCAATAAGACTTTTGAACACTTGATCGATCACGGTATATATATCAGCACCGCACTTTATTAATCTCACACTGAACTCACATTTTAACACACTGGCAACTGAATATCAGCCTGAATGTCAATACAACCACTATACAAACTTTGTGCACATTTATATATAGATTATTTTTATTGTATACTGTGTATTCTATATTGTGTGTATTGTATTTTATTATTTGTATATTGTGAGTAATTGTGTATATTAATTGAGTAAATTGTGTTGTGTAAATATGTTGTTATTGTAAAGTGGTTTATGTCTCGTCACTGTCATTACTGCAATGTTGCTCGGAACTGCACAAGAATTTCACCTGCTGTTGCACTCGTGTACACAGTAGTGTGACAATAAAGTGATTTGATTTGGTGTGCTCAAAATATCATTTTGCGCTAAAATGTTTTGTGCACTAAAAATATCATCAAAATATCGATTGCAGTATTTTTTGTGTGTGCTCAATATCATCTTGTGCGTGCAGAAAATGTTTGTGTGCTCAAAATATAATTTTGCAGAATTATGGCACATATATAACTCCATACTACCCACGATGCAAAGTGACTGATGTCGCGCATAGATGACATCACCTCATATGCCGTACAGATCCGTCACAAAAAAATGATTCTGGAGTTATTGTTAATCTCCAAATAAATAAAAATTTAAGTTTGCTGACTAATTTAATTTTCAAGGACACCCTGATATATAATTTAAAAAGGAACTGCAATTTATGTAAAATTATGTTCTCTGGCAATGTTGGTTGGTACCTCTTCTCAATGTTCTTGTGCCGTGGAATAAAAAAGTTATTTATGGTATTTTTTTTTTTTTTTTTTTTTTTTATAAATTATAAACTATACATTTAAGTGTTCATATACTTTTATTATAGTATTATTTGAATAGTTATTCAGCAGGTCTAAATAACTTTTTGATCTCAATCTACAAGTTTAATAATAAAAAAAAAATAACGCGTCGTTAAGGTTTGACAATAAAAATGAAATGGCATTAAATCCATTTTTTATTTTTATGGTTTTGCGTATTACTTTACAAGTACGTCAAAGGCATTTCAATCCTCTTGGATGTGAGTGGCAGGGGTATTGACCAATCAACACGCTGTCACGCCTTTCAGCGCTATTCTGATTGGATGTTGGTCTTGTATAAGGTTATTCCGCTTCCTTATCCGGCCTCTTTCTTTTACGCGTCCCTACTGTGAGGTGAGGCAATTGGCGGCTCAGCGCTGTGTTTATAGTTAGAATCTAATATTGTGGCTGTAAAGGCATAATTATGTAATCAATAATGGATGATAGTTATGTGAAATCGTTACGAATGTACTCGGCTGTTAAAATTGCATTTAGCCTTTAGTTAGCTAGCATAGGCCTCGCACCACGTGTTGTGCTGCGAGAGGAGCCATTTTATGGTGTTTGACATTTTATTGGTTTAATGACATTTAAACTATTATCACTCGTGTATATTCAAAGCTAACCATAGACGAAACACCGCATCTAATTGCATAATTATGTATTGGCTATAGAGAACTAGGGCTTATTTTAATGCACCATTATGAGCCCTCCTTAAAACCGTGCGAGACTTATTAACGTTTGTCATTTTCATATATTTTGTGAGACTGTCCTGGTCACTTTATCAAGACAATGAGAGGGAACATTTTTCTAGAAGATTTTAGGTCTGTTAAGATTGTTTGCATTATAGCATTTTCATGACAATCCATTAAATCTTGCCTGGTTTTGTATTTTTTCCTCCATAAAAATGCCCAAAAGAGCTGGCAAGGCGTTAAAAATGGGCAAATACCTTTTTAAGTTCTGTATTAAATAAGATTACCATGAGTACATTATGATGTCACAATGCAAGAACATTTTTGTTGGGCTTTTTATTTATTTTTTTTAATGCAAAAAAAACATTTCTACTAAATGTGTTTTAATCAATCCTTTTCTCAGATTTGTCAACCTTGTCTTTAAACCGGCTGTTAAACCGATCCTTGGAAGCACTGCAAAGATGCCCAGGGAAGACAGGGCCACGTGGAAGTCCAACTATTTTATGAAAATCATCGTAAGTACTTTCCACCTTTTAAGGTGTACTCCAGCAGGTTTAGTTACAGGTCAGCTGTGTTTGTGCTGATTAGTCGTTCCCCCTGCTCAAATTAAATGTGTTCATTCTATCCCTGTTCGTCTGCATCTACGGCATGCAGGGACGCTTGGTCTCAAACATTGCAATGCTTCAGTTAGCCATTATAACCAAAAACCATTCCACAGGCCAGATTTTTAACTTTCCTTTTCTTCATAGCAACTGCTGGATGATTTCCCCAAGTGCTTCATCGTGGGCGCAGACAATGTCGGCTCCAAGCAGATGCAGACGATCCGTCTGTCCCTGCGGAGCAAGGCCGTCGTGCTCATGGGCAAAAACACCATGATGCGCAAAGCCATCCGTGGCCATCTGGAGAACAACCCTGCTCTGGAGAGGTGCGTATCTGTTAGGATGCTTGTGCACCGGTGTTAGAATGACAGCAAATTTCGGTTGGGTGGTGTGAACACTTGGTGGTGGGCTAAAGCGCATAACTGGTAATCAGGAGGTTGCTGGTTTGATCCCCACAGCCACCACCATTGTGTCCTTGAGTAAGACACTTAACTCCAGGTTGCTCCGGGGGGATTGTCCCTGTAATAAGTGCACTGTAAGTCACTTTGGATAAAAGCATCTGCCAAATGCAGAAATGTAAATGAACGCTTTTTCCGGACTCCGGTGCGCACCCTGTCGTACCAGAGTCCGCTTGAAAAGGTGGTCTGTGGTACGGTTCATGTGAACTCTGGTGCGGTTCGCTGCTGTTATGAACTCAATCGTAACATTGCAGAAGTGAACCACTTTTGATGTATAAATGGTCTTTGCAGGCCCCCAATTGCAAATAAATCCCCTTCAGAGCGCAGCTCACATTCTTAATTTCTTGCCATGCATCCGCGTGCTCGCAGCAGACAGACTAATATTCTTTGTTGCATGTTCAATGCATCCATGGCAGACAAACATGTCTAGTTTTGTGCATGCAACAAATGTTCTACTCCCCTAAAGGAAGGAAGCCCACAACATGACTCCGTTGTGCAATACTGCTGCTCCATTTTATTCACATTTTCAAAACAGATCTTTTCGCAGCATTTTTAATTAGTCAGCACAATTCAAACATTCAAAATGAAATTTAAAGAATTATAATTCAGTCAAATACTGGATGTAATGCAACACTCCATGTAGTCATACCTCTATTGTAAACCATAACTAAAATAAATAAAAACATAAATGATAATATCTCCATTATAAAATGTAAAACACCTGTTTAAAACAGTATGAAGTTCCAGTATGAAAAGATACTTGCAGTGTAAACTAAAATATAAGTTTTCCCTAAGACAAAACGAGAGCAGTAGCTGCCTGACCTTAAAACGGTCGCAAACGTGTCTCTGTTCTTACAGTCCTTCTGTAACTTCTAGTAAAGTGTGTTCACTTAAACATGAGGGGCAAATTTTTAGAAAAGGGTTTCAGTGGTCAGGCTGGTCCTTTCATCAATAATAATGGAGGCTGTGCTGAAGAGTCTCTCGCTGTCCACACTTGTGGAAGAGAGTAATTTAGTTGACAGGGAGGGCAGCCTAGGTCTTTCCAGTACAGCAGTGGATCGTCTGAACGCTGAATAGTTGGCTCGATGAGGTAGGTTTGTGTTGGTTGACTGAGGACCAGATTCGACTGTACTTCCAGGATTTCATCAAAAATGCTTCTAAGTCTGTTCTTGCTTGCAGCCTCCACCCGTGGAGTCGTCTTTGCTGGCTCTGAGGCTTCTGATATGGTCCTCAGCGCTTCTGCCATTAATGCATCCTTTGCATGTCTTGAGATTTCTGCATTTGTGAACTACCTGTATCAATATAAATACACATTTGTAACATTTAAAGTTACATTTATTCATTTAGCAGATGCTTTTATCCAAAGCGACTCCCAAATGAGAACAATAGGGAGATCAGTGGGGGCATAGGGAGGAACCAAACTCTGGTCCAATCAAAGTGTGAACGCACCCTTAACGAGGTTTAAACCGTTGTGCAGAAGTCCCTTTCATTCTGCTTCAGAGACATCCCTAAAGTAATGTGAAGTGGGATTAGATGTTTTAGAAGCACCCTGTAAAAAATGAAGAAACAACAATGTGGTACAACAATCATTATTAAACATGATCTCGAACGCTGCACATACCAAACATGATTTAAGATGCATTGTTCTAGTCCTCCGCAAATATTGATGTTATAATGCAGGATAAGTTACAGTCCAGCTGTTGCAGTGCTGGTTTGTCGTTCCCCCTGCACACACAAACCTGTTTCCTACTATCCCTGTGTGTTTGAATCCCACAGCTCACAGGGACGCTTGGTCTCAGACATTCAGTGTTTGAACTGGACGTGTATATTGTGATGAGATCATTTGGTCATACCGCCCAGCCCTGTTCGGTGTCTCGCTGGATGTCAAACAGACGTTTTAAAGAATTCCGGATGAAAGTTTATGGATTTTATCCCATGTCTCTGTAGGCTGCTCCCCCACATCCGTGGGAATGTTGGCTTTGTCTTCACTAAGGAAGATCTGACGGAGGTCCGGGACCTGCTGTTGGCAAACAAAGTGAGTATTGCAGTTGATGGTTTCTCATTTCTCTGTTGGAGCTTGAAAGCGTCTCCTTACAGTGGTCATCTCTTGTCTTAGGTGCCAGCTGCTGCCCGTGCTGGTGCCATCGCCCCCTGTGAGGTAACCGTGCCTGCTCAGAACACCGGGCTGGGTCCTGAGAAGACCTCTTTCTTCCAGGCTTTGGGAATCACCACCAAGATCTCCAGAGGAACCATTGAAATCCTGGTGAGGAGCAGAGAAATGGTCCTTAATTGCACTTGTGAACTGTTTACGTTAAGCACATTTCTAGACTTGATGCAAGTGTACTAACTTCAGTAATTTCACAAAGTTTGCATTGTGTAAACATTCATGTCACGGTAGTTTGTGTAATAAAGGGTACAGTTTTAGATTTCAGAAGTGTTCTCGTCGGGACCTGTTGAGACACTCGTCACATTGTGCAACTGGAACTTGGTCTCTTGAATAACATCTGATGTGATTTTTAATATTGTGACACGATTGCTCCGATTTCATTAGCACTGTACCCGTATTTCACCCGACCATTCTCTCCCGCTGCCAGAGTGACGTTCAGCTGATCAAGCCTGGAGATAAGGTGGGTGCCAGCGAGGCCACGCTGCTCAACATGTTGAACATCTCGCCCTTCTCGTACGGGCTGATCATCCAGCAGGTGTATGACAACGGCAGCGTTTACAGCCCGGAGGTGCTGGACATCACTGAAGATGCTCTGCACAAGAGATTCCTGGAGGTACGTCATTCATCCTGTCATTGTGTTGGGATGGTGACTGCATGAGTACTGCTGCAGGAATGCAGAACTTTAGCTGTTTTGTGAGCAAAATGTCACTTTGTGAACTGGATCAACTAATGAACTGTAGTTTAAATCTGGATTCAAAATGTTCTGTTCAAGAAGTTACCAAAACATGACTGATTAAATCTAATCGCAGATTAAATGCTGAGTTGATGAGTGATGCTGATGACTGTATTTGTGAAGATGCAGGATAAGTTACAGTCCAGCTGTTGCAGTGCTGGTTTGTCGTTCCCCCTGCGCACATAAACCTGTTTCCATCTATCCCTGTGTGTTTGAATCCCACAGCTCACAGGGACGCTTGGTCTCAGACAGTGTTGGTAACGAGTGTAGTGTCATTAATGTGATCTCTTCTATGTACATCTCAGGGTGTGAGGAACATCGCCAGTGTGTGTCTGCAGATCGGCTACCCCACCCTCGCCTCCATCCCTCACTCTGTCATCAATGGATACAAGAGGGTGCTGGCTGTTGCTGTTGAAACGGACTACTCCTTCCCGTTGGCTGAGAAGGTAAGACCCCTTTCCTCTTGGATGATCTCATACACTGATCTTGTTGCCGTTCTGTCGTTCTCCCTGCATGTATTGATCAGTTTCCTGCAATCCCCGTCAGTCTACGTCCCCGGCAGATAGTGACGCTTGGGTCTCAGACAGTCCTTAGAAATATCTGTCCCTTTTAAATGCTTGTTTGGTCTATAAATGTCAATGTGTCGACATCACAAGCGTTAAGTGGAGATCTGCTGTCTCTGGTGTGTAACGTCCTGTCCTCCCTCCACAGGTGAAGGCTTACCTGGCCGACCCCACCGCCTTCGCTGTCGCAGCTCCCGCCGCCGCTGCTGCTGAGGTGAAATCTGCTGCTCCTGCTGCCAAAGAGGAGCCCAAGGAGGAGTCCGAGGAGTCTGATGGGGACATGGGCTTTGGCCTGTTTGATTAAACCCCAGAATATACATCAGTCTGTCAATGTAACCTTAATAAAACACCTGGAAACAAGAATTGTGACTTCATTAATTTGCTGTTAATGCATTTGGCAATTTATGTGGAAATGTAAAATTGTTTGGCTTCAAAACTGAGTGGGCTGTGATCCGTTTTCACACATCAGAACTTGAATTGTTGATCTTTGACACGTTCATCCCAAATGTTAACTTGCATGTTCAACCACCTTTGAGGAATCTGGGGTTCAATGTATTCAGGACACAATGAGAGGTCATTAAATAACCCTTGTGGGTTTTAAACAAACCTTAAAGGATTGTTAATGTGTGGAAACTAAAGTTTCACCTCATGGCCAGCCCAATCTCCAGACCTGAACCCCACTGAAAACCTCTGGACTGTGTTCAAGAGGAAGATGGATGGCCACAAGCCATCAAACAAAGCCGAGCTGATCACATTTTAGCTCTAGGAGTGGCAGAGTCACCCAACAGCAATGGGAAAGACTGGCAGAGGCCATGTGAAGACGCTTGAGAGCGGTTATTGAAAGTCAAGGTTATTACACCAAATATTGTTTTCTAACTCGAAGTTAAAACATTAGTATGGTTTTGTATTATGCTTTGCATTATTTGAGGTCCAAAAACGAGGCATCTTTTTGTTATTTTGACA
>JAVLUX010000008.1:360000-392500 GCA_032164185.1 Moxostoma hubbsi | reverse complement strand
TCATAGGAGAAATGGCAAACTTATGTGTTGAACATGAGCCAGTCCATGTTCGTTAACTTCGCAACTCGACCATGAGGCTCAGGCTCTGAAATCTTACCAATTATATCACTCCGCGAGTAGTAAATGCTATCTTCTTTGTCAGGCCACTGGAAGGCATTCTTGTTTCCATGTTGAACCATACAGTTCGCCTGTATTTCCTCTCCCTGAATATTCAACACTTGGCCCACATATCACTTCTCATCATATTTTACTATGATGAACTTTCCCACTTCAAACACTTGGTCTTTGTCACTTTCAACATCTTCATCCAAGAAGGATGGAGTAGGGGTAATCTCGTGAGCTGGACTGTCACCAGCCATTGTGACTTTTGTAACCTTGAAGCAGCCACACACTTTTGGGTAGCTGCAGAAGCAACTCACTGCCCTATGAAACACCTCCCCTGGTGTTGTAGAGAAAATCTGGTGTGTACCTAGTATGCCTTTCACAGCAGGGAGCACAGGAGGGAGCAGTTTGTCAAATTCTTCAATGTCCTTTTCCTCTATCCATTTCATTTGGATTTTTATCTCATCTTTGCTGGACAAGAAGTCAAAGAGGGCCTCTGCAGTTTGCAGATCAGCTCCCCTTTGGACAGCCTGATCTGCCATCCGCTTCACACAAGCTCCAACCCCATCAGGAGCTCCTTTTCCGTGGCCCCGTTCACTGTAATTCCATGTGAGACACTGGAACCCCCAGGTAAATGGCAGCGTACTCATTAGGAAACAATTTGCCTTGTTTCGATACTGTGTCACAGGACCATCACTGATGAGGTGGAGTGACTCAAACTGTGTGTCATGCTGCATTTGTAGGTCTTCAATGACCGGCTGTAAGTGAGCCCATACAGCACGCTCATCATGCCTCAGAGATTTTGAGACGGTTGCAAAGCTCTGAATGGTCGTTTTGGTGTAGGCAACCACTGTATGTATGGTCACTTGGTTTCTATTTCCACCAAAGTGGAAAGATTGAATCTCTGTGTTCAGTTTGCATCCATAATTTTCAGAGAAATCAACGTGCAACACCAAATCATTTTCTTGCAATTTCTCCTTTAACTCCCTCATTTTGGCTGATTGGTGCATCCAATTGAATTGATGGGATGCAATTGACTCCAGGTCACGCTGGAAGGTCTCTGCCAGCTTTCCCAGCGTTCCCTCAACCCCTTTTTTAACCCAGTTTGTGAACACCTTTTCTCCTACAGTATAATGAAGATGGATATATATTTATGTTTAATATATGTATAATATTGGTATATTATATATAATATTTACAATATTTGTTTAATATATATATAGAGACAGAGATATATTTATATTTATGTTTAATATTGCAAACATAACAGACGAGAATCTAGCAAGACATCTGACTTAATTATGTCACACCACAGGACTCTTTCACCTTTGTCGCCATTTTGAGTCATTGCTATTCAAGACTGACCTTGGGCCTTTCAGTAACTGAATAAGTTCATTGTTTTAAACCTGAATATAATTATTTTTTTTAAATATTTTTCTTTTTTCTCGAACTAGATCAGTCACACCACAGGACTATCAAAAATGGACACGTTCATTATTAATTCATCTGTTAGCTTGTTACTTTCCCCCCTCGCGCGCTTAAACACCCGCTCGGCGACGCAGGAGGTGCCACACACCGAGTTTCCAGCAGAGGAGAGAGGAGGTCGACAGGACAAGTGCTGAAACACAGTCTGCTGAATCTGGTGAGTGCATTTAAGTTAACGTTAGCGACCACATTGTATTTTGACAATGCTATTGATTGACATAAAGATAATTAATGGTTTAAATACAAAAACAGTAGCTACTGGATGTAACTCCAGTTTTATCTAGATTCATAGCTCTTTAATGGGCTTTTCTATGATATAATAAATAAATAAATAAATAACCATCCATCTGGGAGTAGTTAACACTGTGACCCAAATCATATAGTGTTGAAGGCGGGGTCATTTGACCATGGCCATATACATGGTTTGCTATGTCTTATGTGTCAGGGTTATTAGGAGTTCAACAGAGTGGTGGGGAAAAATCTCAGAGAACTAATTTGATGTACTTGACCGTTTCTCTTCAGGAAGAAGGCCTCACCGCCCAGCTTTTGTCTGATCTTTTACGTAAGACAAAGGTGGGTTTACTTGTCTACATCAGTCTAGTCCTTCTCTTCCATATCTCCTTTCCTCTCTTCTCATCTCTTCTTTGCTCTCCTCTCCACTTTTCTCTATTTTCCTCTCCTCTTGTCGTCTCCATTCTTAAAGGGATAGTTCACCCAAAAATTCTGTCATTTACTCACCCTCATGTCATTCCAAACCTGTATGACTTTCTTCTGTGGAACACAAAAGATAATTCTTGAAATGTATATTTTTTTTTAATTAGTTTTTTTTATACAATGGGCACCAATGCTGTTTGATTATCAACGTCCTCAAAGTGTCTTCTCTTGTGTTTCTGCAGAAGAAAGTAAGTCAAAGGTTTGAAATGACACAAGGGTGAGTAAATGATGAAAGAATTTTCATTTTTGGTGAACTATCCCTTTAAATCTCTTCCTCGTCTTCTGTATCTTTCCTTCTCATTTTCTTCTATCCTCTCCCTTTTCTCTCCTCTCTCCATTACTTCTGTGTCATCTCCTCTAGTCCTGTCCTTTACTTTCCAGTCCTGGAAATTTGCAGTGAAGTCAAAGAATTGTGGGGAAGTTCGGGAATTTAATTAATACATGTGAGTGTTCATAGCAAACTGTGTTGTACAATATGTGCACTATATCTTCCAGACCACTGAACCAACAGACATTAGATGCCTTTGTCTTCGGGGACTTCCGGTCATTTTGGGGGATGATCCTTCTGCCTTCTTCAAGACCTGCTCAGTAAGTAATTAATTTGTAAATGTTGCAGGAACATAGTTATTTTAATTTTTTAGTTATTTTTTCATTTTAAGCCATTACTGAAGACTGTCTGCTACTAATTTTCAGAGTCATTTAATCAGCATTCAGTGTTTCCCAGACTTTTATTTTATGGCCTTGAAATTTTTAACTAAAAACATTTTTGAATATTTGTATTATTGATATGACGTGACAAACTGAAAAGATTTTACTATAAAATCTGTAAAAATGGGCTCAAATTAACTTAACTGTGCACTGAATATGGTTTGGTTGCTTGGCAGCTCAGGATAACTTACCCAGTTGAAAAACTGCTCCCATAAACTTAAGTTGTATGACTGTCTTTACATTCGCCTAATTATTTAGTTTTTTACTTTACTGTCACCAGTTGGAAGTTACACATGTCTTGTCCTAAACATGAGTTTTGGGTCTGCTTGTTAAATCCTGGTTGTTCCAACAAGCGCACTCAAAACTCCCGTTTCAGTTTGGGATCCAAAGAGATCTGCAAAACGTTCCACTGGTGACAGTAAAGCAGTTTAGGCAAATGTATACTTGGAGTCACATGATTCACAAAAATGATGCATGGCAACACAGAAGTTTCTGGGAAAATTTGAGCATGACTAAGGCTGAAAGTGGGTGAACTCTCAATTGGCGCTAATCTACAAAACCATATTTGGTGTACAGTTTTGCAGTCAGTACTTGTAATGTACAGATCCAAATATGGCAGTTCACGAAAGTCAATTTTAGAATGGTATTGTCCTTTTAATAATTACTTTAAGTGCAGTTTATATTGTACAGTGCTTTTCATTATACAGTCGGAGGTATATTTTGGTGGACAACACGGCAATATCTATCCGTTTCTTTCTCTGTTAGGATGTAACTGACAAGGACTTGTACAGTCAGACTCCAGTGGGAATCCTCTGCATTGATCAAGAAAGTCCTCAGCTAAACCCAACCAGTGTGGGGATCATCTTGGAAGGGAGTTTGGTGATGGGTGAACTGGCCAACCTGCCTCAGGCCTTCTGTGTCCTTTTTGGACTGATTTATGCCCTGCACCTGGACTACCCCAAGTGCATGAAAAACACTTTCTCCTTTATTCAGCAGGTAATGCTCAACCTTGGAAAAGGTGAGCTGACACCCAAAATTCAGTCTTTGAAAAATCAGCTTGCAGTGTAAGACGAGCTTCCCAAAAGTTATACCACTGCTCCAAATATCAGGTGGCTCGTTTGAATGTTTTAGAATAACATGTTTGCTGTTGTGCACTGTTTCATAGAGACAAAGGTTGGAAATCTTTGAAGTTATCAAGGCAAGGCAATATGTTCCATTGACTGTATTGTTGTCTGTTGCATTTTCAAATGAAAAGTTCTAAATTGAAATAAAACGGAAAAAGGATGTACTTCTGTTATTTGCTTTCTTTTGTTTTGTTTTTTTTCTAAATGTAATTATCTAGTTTAACCAATTATAAAAAAAAAAAAATCTATTTTAATTTAAGAAACTAAGTGGAGTAACTGGACAGAGCAATTGATAATACAAATGATTTCAAGTTAAATCAACTTTTGCATTTAGTGTATTGAACTTCAATTAAAAGTTTGAAGTGCTAGAATTTTTCAGTTAAATTCACTAAAGTTATAAGTACACATTACTTAAATTTAAGGCAACCGGTTTGCTCAAATTTAAGTACATTCAACTTAACCGGGTTTACAGTGTAGTTTGACAGCAATTACAACACCAACACACAGCACATATGAGACCAAATTGAATAAGCTGAAATGAACCTATGTATACACTGCAGAACAAATATTCCTCTGAAGAGTGTCTGACATGTATATCTTGGATCGTTAATTTCAATTACTGTCAAATGTTTTTGGAAAGTATACCTCATACATTAATGGGAAAAGTATGTAGAAATATTGGACAGTTGCTTGTAATTACTATAAATGTATGTTCATTCAAAGTAAACCCCATACATTAATGGGAAAAGTATGTAGATATATTGGATAAATGCTTGTAATTACTATAAATGTATGTTCATTCAAAGTAAACTCCATACATTAATGGGAAAAGTACGTAGATATATTGGATAGTTGCTTGTAATTACTATAAATGTATGTTCATTCAAAGTAAACCCCATATATTAATGGGAAAAGCATGTAGATATGTTGGATAGTTGCTTGTAATTACTATAAATGTATGTTCATTCAAAGTAAACTCCATACATTAATGGGAAAAGTATGTAGATATATTGGATAGTTGCTTGTAATTACTATAAATGTATGTTCATTCAAAGTAAACCCCATACATTAATGGGAAAAGTATGTAGATATATTGGATAGTTGCTTGTAATTACTATAAATGTATGTTCATTCAAAGTAAACCCCATACATTAATGGGAAAAGTATGTAGATATATTGGATAGTTGCTTGTAATTACTATAAATGTATGTTCATTCAAAGTAAACCCCATACATTAATGGGAAAAGTACGTAGATATATTGGATAGTTGCTTGTAATTACTATAAAAGTATGTTCATTCAAAGTAAACTCCATACATTAATGGGAAAAGTATGTAGATATATTGGATAGTTGCTTGTAATTACTATAAAAGTATGTTCATTCAAAGTAAACTCCATACATTAATGGGAAAAGTACGTAGATATATTGGATAGTTGCTTGTAATTACTATAAAAGTATGTTCATTCAAAGTAAACTCCATACATTAATGGGAAAAGTACGTAGATATATTGGATAGTTGCTTGTAATTACTATAAATGTATGTTCATTCAAAGTAATCCCCATACATTAATGGGAAAAGTATGTAGATATATTGGATAATTGCTTGTAATTACTATAAATGTATGTTCATTCAAAGTAATCCCCATACATTAATGGGAAAAGCATGTAGATATGTTGGATAGTTGCTTGTAATTACTATAAATGTATGTTCATTCAAAGTAATCCCCATACATTAATGGGAAAAGTACGTAGATATATTGGATAGTTGCTTGTAATTACTATAAATGTATGTTCATTCAAAGTAATCCCCATACATTAATGGGAAAAGTATGTAGATATATTGGATAATTGCTTGTAATTACTATAAATGTATGTTCATTCAAAGTAATCCCCATACATTAATGGGAAAAGCATGTAGATATGTTGGATAGTTGCTTGTAATTACTATAAATGTATGTTCATTCAAAGTAAACCCCATACATTAATGGGAAAAGTATGTAGATATATTGGATAATTGCTTGTAATTACTATAAATGTATGTTCATTCAAAGTAATCCCCATACATTAATGGGAAAAGCATGTAGATATGTTGGATAGTTGCTTGTAATTACTATAAATGTATGTTCATTCAAAGTAAACCCCATACATTAATGGGAAAAGTATGTAGATATATTGGATAGTTGCTTGTAATTACTATAAATGTATGTTCATTCAAAGTAAACCCCATACATTAATGGGAAAAGTATGTAGATATATTGGATAGTTGCTTGTAATTACTATAAAAGTATGTTCATTCAAAGTAAACCCCATACATTAATGGGAAAAGTATGTAGATATATTGGATAGTTGCTTGTAATTACTATAAAAGTATGTTCATTCAAAGTAAACCCCATACATTAATGGGAAAAGTATGTAGATATATTGGATAGTTGCTTGTAATTACTATAAATGTATGTTCATTCAAAGTAAACCCCATACATTAATGGGAAAAGCATGTAGATATGTTGGATAGTTGCTTGTAATTACTATAAATGTATGTTCATTCAAAGTAAACCCCATACATTAATGGGAAAAGTATGTAGATATATTGGATAGTTGCTTGTAATTACTATAAATGTATGTTCATTCAAAGTAAACCCCATACATTAATGGGAAAAGCATGTAGATATGTTGGATAGTTGCTTGTAATTACTATAAATGTATGTTCATTCAAAGTAAACCCCATACATTAATGGGAAAAGTATGTAGATATATTGGATAGTTGCTTGTAATTACTATAAATGTATGTTCATTCAAAGTAAACCCCATACATTAATGGGAAAAGTATGTAGATATATTGGATAGTTGCTTGTAATTACTATAAATGTATGTTCATTCAAAGTAAACCCCATACATTAATGGGAAAAGCATGTAGATATGTTGGATAGTTGCTTGTAATTACTATAAATGTATGTTCATTCAAAGTAAACCCCATACATTAATGGGAAAAGTACGTAGATATATTGGATAGTTGCTTGTAATTACTATAAATGTATGTTCATTCAAAGTAAACCCCATACATTAATGGGAAAAGTATGTAGATATATTGGATAAATGCTTTTAATTACTATAAATGTATGTTCATTCAAAGTAAACCCCATACATTAGTGGGAAAAGTACGTAGATATATTGGATAGTTGCTTGTAATTACTATAAAAGTATGTTCATTCAAAGTAAACTCCATACATTAATGGGAAAAGTATGTAGATATATTGGATAGTTGCTTGTAATTACTATAAATGTATGTTCATTCAAAGTAAACCCCATACATTAGTGGGAAAAGTATGTAGATATATTGGATAGTTGCTTGTAATTACTATAAATGTATGTTCATTCAAAGTAAACTCCATACATTAATGGGAAAAGTACGTAGATATATTGGATAAATGCTTGTAATTACTATAAATGTATGTTCATTCAAAGTAAACTCCATACATTAATGGGAAAAGTACGTAGATATATTGGATAGTTGCTTGTAATTACTATAAAAGTATGTTCATTCAAAGTAAACTCCATACATTAATGGGAAAAGTACGTAGATATATTGGATAATTGCTTGTAATTACTATAAATGTATGTTCATTCAAAGTAAACCCCATACATTAATGGGAAAAGTATGTAGATATATTGGATAGTTGCTTGTAATTACTATAAATGTATGTTCATTCAAAGTAAACCCCATACATTAATGGGAAAAGTATGTAGATATATTGGATAGTTGCTTGTAATTACTATAAATGTATGTTCATTCAAAGTAAACCCCATACATTAGTGGGAAAAGTATGTAGATATATTGGACAGTGGCTTGTAATTACTATAAAAGTATGTTCATTCAAAGTAAACTCCATACATTAATGGGAAAAGTATGTAGATATATTGGATAGTTGCTTGTAATTACTATAAATGTATGTTCATTCAAAGTAAACCCCATACATTAATGGGAAAAGTATGTAGATATATTGGATAGTTGCTTGTAATTACTATAAATGTATGTTCATTCAAAGTAAACCCCGTACATTAATGGGAAAAGTACGTAGATATATTGGATAAATGCTTGTAATTACTATAAAAGTATGTTCATTCAAAGTAAACCCCATACATTAATGGGAAAAGTACGTAGATATATTGGATAAATGCTTGTAATTACTATAAAAGTATGTTCATTCAAAGTAAACCCCATACATTAATGGGAAAAGTATGTAGATATATTGGATAATTGCTTGTAATTACTATAAATGTATGTTCATTCAAAGTAAACTCCATACATTAATGGGAAAAGTACGTAGATATATTGGATAAATGCTTGTAATTACTATAAAAGTATGTTCATTCAAAGTAAACCCCATACATTAATGGGAAAAGTACGTAGATATATTGGATAAATGCTTGTAATTACTATAAATGTATGTTCATTCAAAGTAAACCCCATACATTAATGGGAAAAGTACGTAGATATATTGGATAAATGCTTGTAATTACTATAAATGTATGTTCATTCAAAGTAATCCCCATACATTAATGGGAAAAGCATGTAGATATGTTGGATAGTTGCTTGTAATTACTATAAATGTATGTTCATTCAAAGTAAACCCCATACATTAATGGGAAAAGTATGTAGATATATTGGATAGTTGCTTGTAATTACTATAAATGTATGTTCATTCAAAGTAAACCCCATACATTAATGGGAAAAGTATGTAGATATATTGGATAGTTGCTTGTAATTACTATAAAAGTATGTTCATTCAAAGTAAACTCCATACATTAATGGGAAAAGTACGTAGATATATTGGATAGTTGCTTGTAATTACTATAAATGTATGTTCATTCAAAGTAAACCCCATACATTAATGGGAAAAGCATGTAGATATGTTGGATAGTTGCTTGTAATTACTATAAATGTATGTTCATTCAAAGTAAACCCCATACATTAATGGGAAAAGTATGTAGATATATTGGATAGTTGCTTGTAATTACTATAAATGTATGTTCATTCAAAGTAAACCCCATACATTAATGGGAAAAGCATGTAGATATGTTGGATAGTTGCTTGTAATTACTATAAATGTATGTTCATTCAAAGTAAACCCCATACATTAATGGGAAAAGTACGTAGATATATTGGATAGTTGCTTGTAATTACTATAAATGTATGTTCATTCAAAGTAAACCCCATACATTAATGGGAAAAGTATGTAGATATATTGGATAAATGCTTTTAATTACTATAAATGTATGTTCATTCAAAGTAAACCCCATACATTAGTGGGAAAAGTACGTAGATATATTGGATAGTTGCTTGTAATTACTATAAAAGTATGTTCATTCAAAGTAAACTCCATACATTAATGGGAAAAGTATGTAGATATATTGGATAGTTGCTTGTAATTACTATAAATGTATGTTCATTCAAAGTAAACCCCATACATTAATGGGAAAAGTATGTAGATATATTGGATAGTTGCTTGTAATTACTATAAATGTATGTTCATTCAAAGTAAACCCCATACATTAATGGGAAAAGTATGTAGATATATTGGATAGTTGCTTGTAATTACTATAAATGTATGTTCATTCAAAGTAAACCCCATACATTAGTGGGAAAAGTATGTAGATATATTGGATAGTTGCTTGTAATTACTATAAATGTATGTTCATTCAAAGTAAACTCCATACATTAATGGGAAAAGTACGTAGATATATTGGATAAATGCTTGTAATTACTATAAATGTATGTTCATTCAAAGTAAACTCCATACATTAATGGGAAAAGTACGTAGATATATTGGATAGTTGCTTGTAATTACTATAAAAGTATGTTCATTCAAAGTAAACTCCATACATTAATGGGAAAAGTACGTAGATATATTGGATAATTGCTTGTAATTACTATAAATGTATGTTCATTCAAAGTAAACCCCATACATTAATGGGAAAAGTATGTAGATATATTGGATAGTTGCTTGTAATTACTATAAATGTATGTTCATTCAAAGTAAACCCCATACATTAGTGGGAAAAGTATGTAGATATATTGGACAGTGGCTTGTAATTACTATAAAAGTATGTTCATTCAAAGTAAACTCCATACATTAATGGGAAAAGCATGTAGATATATTGGATAGTTGCTTGTAATTACTATAAATGTATGTTCATTCAAAGTAAACTCCATACATTAATGGGAAAAGTACGTAGATATATTGGATAAATGCTTGTAATTACTATAAAAGTATGTTCATTCAAAGTAAACCCCATACATTAATGGGAAAAGTATGTAGATATATTGGATAATTGCTTGTAATTACTATAAATGTATGTTCATTCAAAGTAAACTCCATACATTAATGGGAAAAGTACGTAGATATATTGGATAAATGCTTGTAATTACTATAAAAGTATGTTCATTCAAAGTAAACCCCATACATTAATGGGAAAAGTACGTAGATATATTGGATAAATGCTTGTAATTACTATAAATGTATGTTCATTCAAAGTAAACTCCATACATTAATGGGAAAAGTACGTAGATATATTGGATAAATGCTTGTAATTACTATAAAAGTATGTTCATTCAAAGTAAACCCCATACATTAGTGGGAAAAGTATGTAGATATATTGGATAAATGCTTGTAATTACTATAAAAGTATGTTCATTCAAAGTAAACTCCATACATTAATGGGAAAAGTATGTAGATATATTGGATAGTTGCTTGTAATTACTATAAATGTATGTTCATTCAAAGTAAACCCCATACATTAATGGGAAAAGTACGTAGATATATTGGATAAATGCTTGTAATTACTATAAAAGTATGTTCATTCAAAGTAAACCCCATACATTAATGGGAAAAGTATGTAGATATATTGGATAGTTGCTTGTAATTACTATAAATGTATGTTCATTCAAAGTAAACTCCATACATTAATGGGAAAAGTATGTAGATATATTGGATAAATGCTTGTAATTACTATAAATGTATGTTCATTCAAAGTAAACTCCATACATTAATGGGAAAAGTATGTAGATATATTGGATAAATGCTTGTAATTACTATAAATGTATGTTCATTCAAAGTAAACCCCATACATTAATGGGAAAAGTACGTAGATATATTGGATAAATGCTTGTAATTACTATAAAAGTATGTTCATTCAAAGTAAACCCCATACATTAATGGGAAAAGTATGTAGATATATTGGATAGTTGCTTGTAATTACTATAAAAGTATGTTCATTCAAAGTAAACCCCATACATTAATGGGAAAAGTATGTAGATATATTGGATAGTTGCTTGTAATTACTATAAATGTATGTTCATTCAAAGTAAACTCCATACATTAATGGGAAAAGTATGTAGATATATTGGATAAATGCTTGTAATTACTATAAATGTATGTTCATTCAAAGTAAACCCCATACATTAATGGGAAAAGTATGTAGATATATTGGATAAATGCTTTTAATTACTATAAATGTATGTTCATTCAAAGTAATCCCCATACATTAATGGGAAAAGTATGTAGATATATTGGATAAATGCTTGTAATTACTATAAATGTATGTTCATTCAAAGTAAACCCCATACATTAATGGGAAAAGTATGTAGATATATTGGATAAATGCTTTTAATTACTATAAATGTATGTTCATTCAAAGTAATCCCCATACATTAATGGGAAAAGTATGTAGATATATTGGATAAATGCTTGTAATTACTATAAATGTATGTTCATTCAAAGTAAACTCCATACATTAATGGGAAAAGTATGTAGATATATTGGATAAATGCTTGTAATTACTATAAATGTATGTTCATTCAAAGTAATCCCCATACATTAATGGGAAAAGTATGTAGATATATTGGATAAATGCTTGTAATTACTATAAATGTATGTTCATTCAAAGTAAACTCCATACATTAATGGGAAAAGTATGTAGATATATTGGACAGTTGCTTGTAATTACTATAAAAGTATGTTCATTCAAAGTAAACTCCATACATTAATGGGAAAAGTATGTAGATATATTGGATAAATGCTTGTAATTACTATAAATGTATGTTCATTCAAAGTAAACCCCATACATTAATGGGAAAAGTATGTAGATATATTGGATAGTTGCTTTTAATTACTATAAAAGTATGTTCATTCAAAGTAAACCCCATACATTAATGGGAAAAGTATGTAGATATATTGGACAGTTGCTTGTAATTACTATAAATGTATGTTCATTCAAAGTAAACCCCATACATTAATGGGAAAAGTACGTAGATATATTGGATAAATGCTTGTAATTACTATAAATGTATGTTCATTCAAAGTAAACCCCATACATTAATGGGAAAAGTACGTAGATATATTGGATAAATGCTTGTAATTACTATAAAAGTATGTTCATTCAAAGTAAACCCCATACATTAATGGGAAAAGTATGTAGATATATTGGATAGTTGCTTGTAATTACTATAAAAGTATGTTTATTCAAAGTAAACCCCATACATTAATGGGAAAAGTATGTAGATATATTGGATAGTTGCTTGTAATTACTATAAAAGTATGTTCATTCAAAGTAAACTCCATACATTAATGGGAAAAGTACGTAGATATATTGGATAAATGCTTGTAATTACTATAAATGTATGTTCATTCAAAGTAAACTCCATACATTAATGGGAAAAGTACGTAGATATATTGGATAAATGCTTGTAATTACTATAAATGTATGTTCATTCAAAGTAAACCCCATACATTAATGGGAAAAGTATGTAGATATATTGGATAAATGCTTGTAATTACTATAAAAGTATGTTCATTCAAAGTAAACTCCATACATTAATGGGAAAAGTACGTAGATATATTGGATAAATGCTTGTAATTACTATAAAAGTATGTTCATTCAAAGTAATCCCCATACATTAATGGGAAAAGTATGTAGATATATTGGATAAATGCTTGTAATTACTATAAAAGTATGTTCATTCAAAGTAAACTCCATACATTAATGGGAAAAGTACGTAGATATATTGGATAAATGCTTGTAATTACTATAAAAGTATGTTCATTCAAAGTAAACCCCATACATTAATGGGAAAAGTATGTAGATATATTGGACAGTTGCTTGTAATTACTATAAATGTATGTTCATTCAAAGTAAACCCCATACATTAATGGGAAAAGTATGTAGATATATTGGATAAATGCTTGTAATTACTGTCAAATATTGTTTATATACAGTAATGACTATAAAAAAAATATGGCTTTGCAAGCTATTATAATGTGATCTTATTTTTTCTACAGTTCAACAACAAAATATAATATTAATAGATTTGATAATCCCATAAAATAAAAGCCTAAAGCTTTTAAAATACGGTATTTTAAGTAATGTTATGTAATTTTTTTGTGTTTTACATCTAAAAATCTGTACTTTGACGGGGAGTTCTTGTGGATGTAATTGATAATGTTATGAATTTACCAAAGAATACTGTGTAAAAACAGAAGACTTCATTTAATTGTATAATTTTAAGGTATTTCTGCAATAATTACCAGTTTATATGCAGATTTATTCATTTGTTTAACATTATAGACATTTTTTTAATGAGATTTTCTTTTCATTCTACAGCAGTGGAACTGTAAAAATACAGAAAATGTTTACAGTAAATATCTGTATTTAAAAAACAGAATTATTCCGTAGAATAAATTAAGGTTTTTTACTGTAATTTGACGGTAAGTGTTTGGCAACTTTGCTGCCAGACTTTTTACAGTTTTTTTTACGATTGTTTTTTTTTTTATATGTATTTACCTTAAATTTAAGGTTTCACAGTAAAAAAACACATAGTTGTCTTAAATTTAAATATGTGAATTTTTTTGTCTTTTTACATAGAATTTAATGTAATTTAACATTCAAGCCAATTAAACAAAAGAATGATCCTGTAAAAAAACTATAATTTCTAATTATATGAATTTACAAATTATTACTTTTATTTTATGGTTAATGTTTTTCATAAAAGTTTTTTTCTGTATTTTAATGACATTTACACGTAATGTTAAAAAAACAGAAAATATCTGTAAAATAATACAGTATATTTCTGTGAAAAAACTGGAGTACAGAAAGCCCTGATGTTGCACACTTAATTCGGTACTGCAGATGTCCACACGAATACTTTTTCGTTTGAAAACGCATCTTTTTCTCTCCATTTTGTCCTCAAAAATGTAGCGTTGTAGTGTGGACTGAAAACGGATGCTTTCGAAAACGATGACGCATTTTTAGTCACGTGACACATTCAGTCCAAAACAAGATGGCGAACGACGTTGTATCTTGGCTACTCTCCAGTTTGATAGCGTTGTTCGAGATTAACGTCAGTTTGTAAATACTTCATCTTACATTTCTTCAAATGAGACGGGATGTTTATTCGCAGATGTTCAGCGGCGGAGCGCGAGGACAGTTTCAAAGAGGCGGAAAGTAAATAAACGCCTGAACGCGTCTTACGTTTAAGTACGCTTACTCATGCGTACTACAGTGACGTAAGTGTTTCCAGACGTTTCGGTGTTGGATGAGCAACTTTAGGAAAACGCTCGAAAACGCTAGTGTGGACGGAGAGTGTTTTGAAACGAAAACGCCGTTTTCAAATGTATCCGGATTCAAGTAGATGTAGCCTAAACACGTTGTTTTGTGACCCGCCATTAAACTCCGAGAAAGAGAAAGTGAAACTAATAAAACAGGATCCATTTTGTGACAAGAGCAGGAAATTACACGACGAGAGAAACAGAGAAAAAGTTCGACAGTTTTTGCTCCACTGAATTGTCTGAAACAATCAATAAATGAATTGTGAAGTATTTTGTAGGTGATATTCTAGTCAGTAAAGAGGAAGTGAACATCAACAGTTCTTGACAGGTGAGTACTGAACTGCTGCTAAACAACCCAAAACTCACAAGACAACAATAATAAACCTGTCAAACTATCAGCTACAGTAAGACATCTAACAGATATCTCAGTATTAATCACAGCAGAACAAACAGATACTGAGACTTTTGCTCTTTTATCTGAATTGTCAGTATGTGTTCAGAAATGTTATTTCTTCTATTGACTTGAAACGTTGCTTTGTTTTCTTCTGTTGAGTCTTCTGATGTTTTCTCTTTATGCTGGTGTTTAACATGTCATAAAAGCTGACAGTCTGCAATTGAACCTCATTGATTCATTTCTAATGGAATATTCTAGAGTACAAATAAAAACAAATATGTGTCAGTATTGAACAAATAAACAGGTCACAAATATAGATGATGTCCCGTTTGTTGACAGGTGTTCAGTGGACTGTTCAGATGATGTCATGGACTCCACAAAGGATCTCAGTGGACAGACAGACACAGGGAAGGTCAAGAGGTCAGAGGATTTCAATGCTTTAATAAAATACACTGAGAGATATTTCTGATATACTGCACAACACTACAGTATAAAAACACTGAGGAGAAATGAGAACAGACTGGATTATCTCAAGTATAAACATGTGAAAACAGCTTTAGGGTAAAGTGAGATCTACAGTAAGATGACAGTGAGACCGGTTTGATTCAGTCACACACAGAACTGGAAAAACCTGAACAGTCAGTCGCATGTAGAAGCTGAAACTCAAATGTGTTTCTCTGAACGTTTTTACACACAAACACAGAATTTTCTTCAGATGAATGCAGAACAAACCATCAAACTAAAATGCACATTACTTAGGATTGGGGTCAAAGGTCATTTGTGTGTATGTTTCTCCTGTGAAAGTACATTTGATGAGTTTATTCTTGTAAAAACAAAAAAAGTAAATAAGACAGAAATATAATACTAATATATAAATCCTCAAAGTAATAATAATAATACTGTATCATGTTATAATGACAAACTGGACAACAATAAATGCTGTAATTGATGGGATATAATATTAATAAATACCAAATAAATTCCAAAATGTTCCTGGTGAAGTAGTAGATTCTTGCACATCCTGTTCACAAACAACAACTGGAAAACCTGCATTCATTATAATTAACTAGATTTTTATTTCATTAAACATTTTGAATGTACTTTGCTACAACGTCTTATAGGATGAATTTAAAATTATGATTTAAAACTCAATTTTACATAATTTAAGCAACTATTTTCAAAATGGGGTCCTGGGTTGGTCGGTTGCTCGGGGCCTCAGAAATCATAATCCCGCCCCTGCTTGTAATGTCCCGTTATGTCGTGTTTTGAAGCTCATTGTGTTCTGAATGATCAAATAAAACACACGTCCTCACTGCAGCTTCAGGATTTCTCAGTTCACTTAAAAATGAAAATTGTGTCATAATTCACTCACCCTCATGCAGAAGACACAAAAGCAGATGTTTTAATGAATATGGTGAGTGGTCTTGTTAATACAATGGCAGTGGAGAGTGACTCACTTTAAAACTTAAAATAAAAGTATAAATGTGTAATTTTTCACTGTAAATCTTGACGTCTGTTGTGCATTCATGAGTGCTGTGAGAGATGTTTGTTCACAGCGGCTCGAGTGTTTATGTGAGAACTTATGTTGATGTTAGTGCTAAACATTGCAAGTTCTCTGTGACATATAATATATAAGACACATCATTAAATGTGTTTTATTGCACTGGATGATGAAATTATTTAATTCAGATTACTAATAAACAGATGAACTAAACTCTGTTTAATTGCTGTTTTAGTGTCATTCATGGAGAATCTCCTGAACCCAGCTGTGTGTCCATGAAGAGTGACGGGTCAATGGATCAACCACTTAACTTCAGTTCAGGAGAGTCTTTGATCAACTACAGAAACAAACAGGATGAATCAGAGTCAACTGCTGGGAAACTGCCATTGGACTCCATTTTTGAGGTGTGTGCGCATGTGTGTGTGTGTGTGTGTGTGTGTGTGTGTGTGTGTGTGTGTGTGAGAGTGAGAGAGAGAGAGAGAGAGAGAGACTGAGACTGAATGAAGTTTGTTGTTTGATTGTTCACTGATTTCAGGAACTTGAGCACAAAATCATCTCTCTGATGAAGAAAGAGCTGAAGAGTTTCAAGAGACTACTGATCTCAGATTCCCCAGCATGCTCTGAGAGAGAGGAGGAGGATGATGAAGGTCAGAGCAGAGTCAGAGAGGGGTTTCTGAAGATCACACTGCACATCCTGAAGAAGATGAAGCTGACAGACCTCGCTAACACACTTCAAACCAGTAAGAGCTCGCACTCACGTCACTATTACATCACGTCACCTTCAGAGGAAACACACAGTGTCTGGATTCACTCAATATTAGTGAAAGAAAATAAACTTCATGTCTAATGACCATTAAACATCAACATCAATTATAATCCCCATTTCTTTTCCTCTTTACATCAGAACCGATTTCTGTGCATCAACAAAAACTCAAAACAAAACTAAAAGAGAAATTCCAGAGAATGACTGAAGGAATGTCAAATGAAAGCAGCTCAACACTTGTGAATGAGATCTACACAGAGCTGTACATCACAGAGGGAGGGAGTGCAGAGATCAATAATGAACATGAGGTGAGACAGATTGAGACAGCATCCAGGAGAGCAGAGACACAGGAAACACCAATCAAATGCAATGACATCTTTAAAGCCTTACCTGGACAAGACAAAGCCATCAGAACTGTGCTGACTAAAGGAGTCGCAGGAATTGGGAAAACTGTCTCTGTGCAGAAGTTCATTGTGGACTGGACTGAAGGAAAAGCGAATCAGGATGTTCACTTCATATTTCCACTTCCTTTCAGAGAGCTCAATCTGATGAAGCACAAAAATATCAGTCTGATGGATCTTCTTCATCAGTTTTTCACAGATACAAAAGAACTGAGATCAACATTCCTTGATGACTACAAAGTCATTTTCATTTTTGATGGTCTGGATGAGTGTCGACTTCCTCTAGATTTCCAGAACAATGATATTTTGTGTGATGTGACAGAATCGGCCTCAGTGGATGTGCTGCTGACCAACCTCATCAAGGGGAATCTGCTTCCTTCTGCTCTGCTCTGGATCACCTCTCGACCAGCAGCAGCCAATCAGATTCCTCCTGAGTGTGTTGACCAGCTCACAGATGTACGAGGCTTCAATGACCCTCAGAAGGACGAGTATTTCAGGAAGAGGATAAAAGATGAGCGTCTGGCCAACAGCATCATCACACACATGAAATCATCAAGAAGCCTGTACATCATGTGTCACATACCAGTCTTCTGTTGGATTTCAGCCACTGTTCTCCAGAGACTGTTGAGTGAAGCAGAGAGTGCAGAGATCCCCAAGACTCTCACTCAAATGTTCACACACTTCCTGATCTTTCAGAGCAAACTGAAGAGCCAGAAGTATGATGGGAAATGTGAGGTGGATCTTCAGCAGGCTAGAGAGAGGATTCTGTCTCTGGGAAAACTGGCTTTTCAACAGCTGGAAAAAGGGAATCTGATCTTCTATGAGGAGGACCTGAGAGAGTGTGGCATTGATGTCAGAGAAGCGTCAGTGTACTCGGGAGTTTGTACCCAAATCTTCAGAGAGGAGTTTGGACTGCACCTGGGGAAGGTGTTCAGCTTTGTGCATCTGAGCATTCAGGAGTTTCTCGCTGCTCTGTATGCTTTTCTTTCCTTTTATCAACAAACATCAGGTCTCTTCAGTATGTTTAGGTCATCTATGACTGATTTCCTGAAGAGTGAAGTGGACAAGGCCTTACAGAGTGAGAACGGACACCTGGACCTTTTCATTCGATTCCTTCTGGGTCTCTCACTGGAGTCCAATCAGACAATCTTACGAGACCTACTGACACAGACAGGAAGCAGCTCTGACAGCAAACAGGAAATAGTTGAGTACATTAAGAAGAAGATCAGGAAGAATCCCTCTCCAGAGAAATCCATCAATCTGTTCCACTGTCTGAATGAACTCAATGATCATTCTCTAGTGCAGGAAGTACAAACATACGTGAACAGCAGAGATATCAATCGTCTCTCTGGAGTCCGTCTCTCTCCTGCTCAGTGGTCAGCTCTGGTGTTTGTGTTGCTGAACTCAGAAGAGGAGCTGGATCAGTTTAATCTGAGGAAATATGATCCATCACATGAATGTCTTCTGAGGCTGGTGCCGGTGATCAAAGCATCCAGAAAAGCTGAGTGAGTAATTTAGTGTTTTAATCTCACTTTATTGTAATTAAATAGCAGAGGTTAGATTATAATGTATTTTGTTATACTACAAACAACCCCTTATACTATTTTGATGATTGTTTGGTTTCATGTGTTATTCTTTATCGCTTTAACCTTCTTTTTAAACAGACATTGTAGACAAATAGTTTAAAAATGTTTAATGCAAAGTAAATAATCTAGTTTAATATAACAAAAGCACGTTTTCTACAGTTTTCCACTAATTAAATTCAAAACAATACTTAATAATTTGTATTGATGCATCCATGTACAATAACACACATCTGCCTAATAAATAAATCATAATTTACCTCCTTATATTTTTACTAAAACATTTCTTTAAAGAACACAATGTGCAAAAACCCAATTAAATATTATATAATACTGAATTATTATTGGGGGACCCCGTCAAGTTTATTATTATAATATAATACTGAATAATTATTACTATTATTTTAAGGATTTGATTTGTTTTATACTATAGTCATTTATTTGTCATATTGTAGCTTCCTTTATTCCTGCAATGTTTATTTTTCTCTGTTTTGATAATCCTTTAATGGATTTGACTAAAAACTATATTATATGATGTAATACTGTAATATATAAAATTGCATTAAGATGTGAATAATATAGTGATCAACAATTATTTAGATTGGTAATGAATTATTAGTTTAGACGGCTTTATGTCAAGTGTTTGTCTTTGTTGACTGATTTACTGAGGTGACATTATTGTTAAATTAGAAGATTGTACACAGAGGAAAAGAGAATTTGGTGGTAAATATTGTGTTATCATCTGTAGGTAATGTTTTCATCTAAGTGTAATCAATAGATGTTTGACTTCATGCAGCACTGTGTGATCAGATCCCATCAGAGTTTGACTTGAAGCAGTGCATGTCGGTTACAAATGTTGTGTGATTTAAGATGGCGTCAGCGCCACGTCACCTTGACGTATGCCATTAAAGAACCACGAGAGCAATTCAAGAACAGCCAGCTGGCACTGCCAATGCAGCTTCTCCAGAGTGGCTGCAAGAGCTCTGATGATGTCACAGCTTATTTGCGATTGGCCAGAATCACAGATGACAATGGTGACGTGTTTCATGGGATGCGACACATACTAGTTTTACTACTTCAGCTATGTTAGTCTGAGAAAGAAATAATAGTAGTATGATGGTATGCAATTAACAAGGTTTTTATTATAACACCTCCAGTGCCATTAAACTCTCACTAATTAATGTTTTTATAACAGCACATTATTTATCTCATATTATAATGTTTATCATAGTAAAATCATGTTTATTCATGAAAACAATTCCATATTACTAAAAATATGGACTCCTTTATTATCAAAATAATTGGACTTTCTCTTGTACACACAGCAGGCGCTGTATTAAGAATAACTCAATCTTTTCAAATCAATATTTACATTTCAAACCTGAGTTCTGATTAACACTTCGTCTGTAATAAACAAAGCAATCATTGTGGGATCTTCCGTGACTAATGTGGCTTCAGCACACGTTGTGAATCAGAATGTGTTTTAGTCAGTGCTTTTTTAAAATCTTGTTCTCATCTACTTCTGAAGTCTCCGTTAGCGGACCTGGATGCGGATGAACACCTGAGTTTGTTAAATAGTGTTTGGTTTGATGTACTGAATGAGACTGTCCCTTTAAGGCCTCTTAAGCACAAAGAAAAATCTGAACTGTGGTATACAGCTGAGACTCGGGTACTAAGGCAAGCTTGTAGAAAGGCTGAGCGTAAATGGAAGAAGGATAATCTCCACATTTCACTACAATTATTTAGAGATAGTTTGCTGGCCTATCAGAGAGCCGCCAAATCGGCTAAGGCAACCTATTTTTCAAATTTAATATTACATAATCACTCTAGACCTAAAGTCCTGTTTTCTGTTATTAATTCTGTTGTTAACCCTCCAGTCAATACACTGTCTGTTGCCTCTGCTGCTCTTTCTGAAAGCTTTTTGAGGTTTTTTAAGGATAAAGCAGTTAATATAGGACCGGTAGCTCATATTCCCCCTTTTTAGCTGCCTCTCCATCCACAGTTGTCTATATCCTGGGATGTCTTTGAACCTGTCTCCCTTCCGACACTCAGTGACACTATTGCCAAGCTGAAACCTTCCTTCTCTTCATATGATGTTATTCACCCTAGGTATATAAAGCAAATTGTTGACTCAGTTGGACCAGGTCTAATGTCGTTTTTAAACAAGTGCCTTTTAACTGGGGTGGTTCCTGCACATTTGAAAGTGGCAACTGTCATACCTCTCCTAAAGAAGCCTTCACTTGATCTGTCTATTTTAAAAAATTATCGCCCCATCTCTGTTTTGTCTTTTATCTCCAAGGTTTTGGAAAAGATTGTGTTCTTTCAACTACAATCCTTCCTTGCTGCAAATAATATGTTTGAACATTTTCAATCGGGTTTTAAAACTGCCCACAGCACTGAAACAGCCCTTCTGAGAGTGTTAAATGACATTTATTTGGCAACTGATACGGGTAGCTCTGTGGTTCTCGTTCTTTTAGATCTATCATCTGCTTTTGACACCGTTAACCGTTCGGTTTTAATTAATAGACTGAAATCTTGGGTGGGTCTCTCTGGTACAGTCCTAAAATGGTTCCAGTCATTTTTATCGGACAGGAAATTTGTGGTTAGGACAGGTGAATTTTTATCTTCTTCTGCTCCTCTCCCATGTGGTCTTCCGCAAGGCTCGATTTTGGCCCCCTCTTTGTTTTCATTGTATATGCTGCCTCTGGGATCTATCTTTAGAAAACATGGGGTGTCGTATCACTTCTACGCCGATGATACCCAAATCTATTTGCCTTTCAGGAAAAATGATCGACTGGCCATGACTGCACTTACCTCTTGTCTAGATGAGGTTAAATCCTGGTTATCTCTAAATTTTTTATCCTTAAATAAGGAGAAAACTGAAGTAATTGTATTTGGCCCTTCAGAAAATACAAAAACACTTAATCTGGATCTGGGATCTCTATCGCCTTTTAGGTCCTCGCAGGCACGGAATCTGGGTGTTATCCTGGATGACTCCTTAAAATTTGATAAACAAATTTCTTTAGTAGTTGGGTCCAGTTTTCATCAGCTCCGTTTACTTGGAAAAATTAAACATTTCCTTACTGATAAGACTTTGGAGATGGCAGTGCATGCTTTTATTACGTCACGTATTGACTATTGCAATTCGTTATACTGTGGCATTTCTAAGGCCCAAATTGCCCGTTTACAGTTAGTTCAAAATGCTGCCTCAAGATTTCTGTTGAAAAAGAAGAAAAGGGATCGCGCCACTCCACTTTTAAAGACGCTTCATTGGTTGCCAGTGCAATTTAGAATACATTTTAAAATTCTACTATTTGTTTTTAAATCACTGCACTTTCAGTCACCTGGCTATCTATCTGACCTGCTCCATCAGTATATCCCCTCAAGAAGCTTAATATCTGGAGATCAGAATCTTATTTTAATTCCAAATTCTAGACTTAAACGCAGAGGTGGCCGTGCCTTTTCGGTAATCGGTCCGCGTCTCTGGAATGACTTGCCAGTGGAAATTCGATTGGCTCCGAATTTGACCATTTTCAAGTCTCTTTTAAAAACTCATTTGTTTTCTTTGGCATTTTAGGATTTTATGTTTTAGATCAAATTTTTTTTGTAAAGTTGTTCTTTTGTTGTGAAGCACTTTGGTCAGTCTGTGACTGTTTTAAATGTGCTATATAAATAAAGTAAACTTGAAACTTGATGTGTCCGGCTTGACGGCTCCGTTTTCATCTCCTCCCACGACTGATACCAGTAAATCTTGCAGATGTGTAAGGCAAGCTGCAGTTGAAGTTAAACACACCTAATGAATATTATTGTGTGATCTCAATCAGCTCTCTAGTTCACTAAACAGAGCATTGATCAGGGATCAATTTTAGGGATGACACAATCGTAAAATCATTCCAGTGCACCGAAACATTCTCTCCCTAAAAATTCTCTAAATGCACCATAAAAACCAGAGAGCATCATTGATCACTGTGTTCACTTACCAGAAATGTTGTCATGTCTTCTGAAATCTCTCGTGTCATTATACGCAAGTAAATACATGATGTCAAAGCCTTATTTTCTCTTTAAAAGATTGATAGAGTAAATTGACTTGTCAGCTTAATGCCAGGTGTTTTACATGATGGCCTGAAAAATGGGGCCACATTGTGAAAGAGAAGCACCTACATTTGATGCCATTGAAAAATCAGCAAAAATAATTTTGTAGCAAGTTGTTGCTTATAATGACATTACAGTGACATCATTTTGTTGCTTACATTTTGTTAAAACAGTAAATTGCCTAATTAGTGTCTAATTGCTTAAAGAGGCCCTATTATGCTTTTTTGGAATTTTACCTTTCCATTAGTGTGTAATATAGCTGTTTGTGCATGTTAAAGGTCTGCAAAGTTACAAAGCACAAATTCCACACCAAAGGGAGTTACTCTCTCCTACAGAAAACACTGCTCCTGAACTGCCTGAAACACCTGGTTTGCAGTCCAGTCAGTACTTCCGTGACATAGTGTTATGAACGCCAGTGAGGACGCACCCATTACCGATCACCGGAGATCCGCTTCACCTGAATTCTAGCCCGCACTGATTACCAAACAGCTGTTGCCCATCATCTTCCCTCTATTAAAGCCTTGCTTCCCCGTGCCCTCACTGCGAAGTCTTGTTTGCCCCGGCTGCATAACTGAGCGACTACTAACCTGAAATTCTGATCCTGTTGAAGCCAACCTTGCCCGTACTCAACCATTCTTCTGTCCGTCGCCTGCCCCGACCAAACACCTGTCTGACCTTGAATCTCGCCGCCTGTCCCGATCAAACGCCTGCTCGACCACAAACACAGTCACCTGTCCCGGTCTGACGCTTCCTCGACCACGAACTCTGTTGCCAGCTAAGTCGCTGCCTTTTCTCTCTCAGAGTTAATTTTACCTTTGAATAAAGACCGCATATGGATCCTAACCTGTCTGAGCCTTCATTACACACAGCTATGTCACTATGTGGCACATTTGCATAATACCTGCTTCAGGAATACACTGCTCATGGCTACCGTCCATTTAAAGATTGTATCCCCTTCCCTTGCAAACTTAACTCTGTCTCATGGACTTGGATGTACGTCACTGCTTGCGTTGCGTGAGTGTCCACTATTGGTGGAAAACATGCAATGGGTTTAACTGGAACACCCTAAACCCTTGATTACTTGGAGCGTGTTGAACTCTGATGTCAATTTGTGGAAGTATTTAGTGAATTTTTTTTTTTTTTTTTTTTTTTTTTTTTTTTTTGCACCTGAGAAAACAATATTTTCGGAGATTGATTTCAGAGGCTTATTTATAAATCTTGTATGTTTAATTTTAATTCATTAGAATTAATTGTTAGAAAGGATTAATCAGGAATTGCATAATTGAAAATGTTAACATTATAATGAACACAGAGGCTATAAATGTGTGATAAACAGTTTAAGGTAGCTACAAGTATGCTGTTAAACCTCAATATAACTTTTCTAAACTGCTTATCTGACCTAACTTCACTTCCATCATACATTAGAGTTGTGCTTGGGAAGTTCACATATGTTTTTGGGACAAAAATTCATAGACATCACAATATTTTGCAGAAATTTAATAGAACCAATATGAACCTAAGAAAATAAACAAGACACCAACTGGAGAAACAGACTAGGAATGACTGACTAACCAAACTCATAAAACGATCTGACAGACACAAAAGGGTAGAAGGCACAAAATGTAGAGGGAGAGCACATGAGGAACAGGTGATGACAATCAACACAACAAGGATGAGATGGGGAGGTGTGGCAAGGGGGAAAGAGGGGGAGAAGAAAGAAGAGCACATGGCTGACACAAACACAAACAAAGACATGTGCTCAAAACAAACAAACACAAGGACCAAAACAGACAACTCCATAACAAAACAAGTTGGGCAGTCCAGATCAGGTCTTGACAGCAGAAGAGTTTCAAAGGCTGTTTCATATATATTTTCTTTGTACCCAACAGCTGTACTGAGAAGCCTTCACTAAAATTTATAGATTAACACACTGTTATCTTGTCATTTCTCTCAGTCTGATGGGTTGCAATCTAACAGAGAAAAGTTGCTCTGCACTGGCCTCGGTTCTCAGCTCAAACTCCTCAAGTCTGAGAGAGCTGGACCTGAGTAACAATGATCTGCAGGATTCAGGAGTGAAGCTGCTCTCTGATGCACTGAAGAGTCCTCACTGTACACTGGAAATACTGAGGTTTGTGTTTGCTGATTCATTAATGTATTGGAATATATGTTATGAATATATTGTTGTTCATAGCTGTGGTTACTGTGTACTAGTGGTTGACCGATATGGCATTTTTAATGGCCGATGCGATGACGATATGCAAAGAGCAGGGTGGCCAATAGACCGATACAGTGCCGACACAATTTATTATAGTAACAAACATATAATTGCTAAAATAAAAATAATAACAAACTCTTATTTAACAGCATATTTATTAAATTTCACACAAAAAATAATAATATTGTATTTTAAATGGTAGATAGCAGTTTCTTCAGATTTCTGTTTAGTCATCACATTTTAGTCATTTTTGTAATTTATTGATAAAAGTGAAGAAATGGTTAATATATTAGGAAGAAGGAAATAACAGTACATACAGTAGTCCAGCAACCATGAATGGCATGTCCATGTTAGCAGTCGCATTTACTCAAAAATACAGACTCAAACCAATTGTAGAAATGGTGTATACTGAATCAAAAATTTACTCAAAACTCACGTGAAGTGCTTTTATCCTGGACTGCATCCGACAATGTGGGCAGTTGACTTGCTACCTAATCAGTTCATGGCTTAACTGACCGCTGTTTTGAATGAATTGAACACTTAACTTAATTGAATTAACTGATCTCCGAACAGTTTGACAAACACCTTATTTTTATCGTACCTCGTATACAGCCCCCAAAGATAGCATTTTCCTGGTATCAGATGCAGCCTTGAAGTTGCACTCACGTGCTCGTGCAGATCCATCTCCTGACAGTTTAAACAGCCTGGATCGCCTACTTCATGATTTGTGAATGAGAGAAACTTTTGATCCTGATCCTGAAGGTTTTGATTCTGGCTGATGGATTACTCGCTTCAGAGGAAGACGGGGGCGATTCTAGGCTCAGAGCTTTAGGGGTGCTGAGCACCCAACACCTCTTTTTTGTGTGCCAAACTGAGTATGAGGGTACTGAGACAGCTTTAACTGTTTAGGACCAGTGTCCTTATCCCCTAAGTCTGAACAGCTCTCTTCTGTCTCTGCTGCTTTGGCTTGGTGGTCTCTATGTTGCACTCCCTCTGTCTCTTCATTTCTTTCACTAGTCAATTTCCTCTCATCCCTTATGGACTCTCCCTGTTGTTTTCCTCCTCCTTTATTATGAAAAAATTTGGTATAATATAATGTTACAAAAAGTAAATGTAACATAGGCTACTTAATGCCAATAAGTTAATACAGGAGTATGAGTAGTTACTGTTTTGCTTGCCACTATTCACTATATGTCAATTTATTGTTGTTGTTTCCTCACCTGGTTCTTCGTGCATGCTCTCCCTTTCTCCTTCTCCATCTCCCTCTCTTTCCCTTGGCACTGACAATCATACACAAATATATTGTAGGCAGGAGAGTTGAGGTCAGTTTGTCATGTCACAAAAATGTTATGGAGACCATTAACAGATTCTAAGGATATGATCAAAAGGCACACAGATGCGTGCCATTTTAAATGTCTTTATTATTATTATTATTATTGGGCTTAGAAACTTTTTTATATCACAAATTCCTTTCACAAGAGAAGCTGTATTCTCCATTGTGGGTTTGAAATAAATAAATAAATAAATAAAATAAAAGCATTGCCTAGATAAGTAATTTGATACAACAACAGATAGCTGGTTTGCATTCTGTTGCTTTAGCTTAACACTTTTCAGAAGAACAAAAAAAACAAGACAGAGGTCATTATGGACTGTCCCTAGTCTCTCATCTGAATCTGTCTTTTTTCTTTTAAAGAACTGTCCTATGTCCATTGCTCACTGGCAGGCCACGCACACACACACACACACACACACACACACACACACACACTCACAGAGAGAGAGAGAGAGAGAGAGAGAGCGAGAGAGAGAGAGAGTAATGCTAGGAGTTCAGATGTTAAGCCTGGTTCAGGTTAAATCCTCTGTGTGTGAGGAATGAATAAATACAGCAAAAGAAAAACATTAAACTTTCTTTTGTCTAGTTTGATAGTCAGCCACAACTGAAAAATAACAGATATAAATCTAGGAATGAATAACAATTCATTTAAAAAGCCACAGTGAGTGTTTTCACACAGTGATATGTCGTTTGTTTTCACTCTGGTCCAAACGCCAGGGCTTCATGTTTCCATGACGACTGACCAGAAAAGACACACGTGACGTCATGTTTACATTGTTAAAATGAGTATCAAATTAACGATAAACTTTAACAACAGAGACACCCGTACGCACTACACAGGTACGCAGTTTATTTGTCGCGCTGCTGTTTTTGTTTCACGCTCTAGCAGTTCATAAACAGAACTGCATGCGACTTGCGGAAGAACATTGTAACCGGCGCTACTTCTCTCCGTTTATGACTATGGATGAGTCACCTACACTCTGTGTGCTAATCCACAGCGGCGGCGACCCGCTGGACTAAAATAGTCCGAAAATAAACACTTATTATAGGTGTACCATGGTGATTCAGGATACTGACTCCAGTACTCACCGATATGGTTTCGGAATCGGAACAACTCTAGGTAAAAGGAAAGAAGTGTGAGACACAGCTTTGGAGCAACTTAGTTGATTCACAACACTACATAACGGGTTCTCACTCTGCGTGTGTTTCGCGCTGGATGACGGTCGTGCTGAGTGCGGTGCAGGTACAGAGGAGAAGTAGAAGAAGAGAAGAGGATGATACCATTTGCTAAGCGGGGATGTTTTCATTTTCATCCTTAACACATACATTTTAAACCACAAACTACGGAGTATGTTTTGGACATTATTTAACCTTGTCAAAGACGAACAAAAATTTTAGAATAACAACATTTCTTACTCCAAGGTTTAGGGGTGCTGAAGCACCTCTAAAAAGGGGCTAGCCTCGCCCCTGGAGGAAGATATTAGATGAGCGCTCGATGGGAAGACAACACAGGATTTTCTTGAGGTTCGTGAATGACATCTGTTTAAACGAGATATGCACATATATGCAGATGGCATATAATAGAAGTTTTATTTGCCTTTTATCATAAGAAAAGTTACAGGGAACTGTTGAGGACTATTAGAATACGCGCTTCAGAGGAAGATATACGAGTGTTCAACAGGATGCTGGATCTGCTCAAGTTGTGTAAAGTTGGTTTATTGGATATGCGCATATTTGCAGACAGTAAATGATAATAGTTTGATTGATATTTGCCTTTTTGTCATTAGACAAGACAGCTAAATGTTACCAAGAACTGTTGAGGAGAGAGAGGGTGAATGAAATAGGCGAGCAATTTAACATGAACTCAAGCGTGTCTTACGCAGCTCTGATATGCGGACTGTTTTAATGCCACTATGTTGCCCACTGGTCTATCACTGTAGTAACATGATGGCATGTAACAACAAAACAAACTGTGACAGGTCGTTTACATGTCACAGACGCTTCACATGCAAGCAGGCGATTTTTCGACACCTGCTACAAAAACAAAAAACGGTTAAACAGGGAAATTTATCAGCCATTAAAAAAGTTAATCGGCCTCAGCGATATATCGGTTGACCTGTGTACTTGTGTATGGACTCTCTGTGCTGAATTTGGTTCCTCTCAAGTGAATCAAGTTATTCTGATTGTGACATCACAGTTCAAAATGATCACAACATACATTTTTTACCATCTCTTTAGGACAATCTTCTTAAAATGTTCAGATGAGGAAGAAACACTGCAGATATACAGTAGAATTTGTTTTGATACCACATACAAACATAAACAATACACTGAAACAACATGAAATATGATATAATAATAGCAGAGTCAGTGAGACAGCAGGTAGGTGATATCAGTGGTTGCGTTTGACTCTCTCATCGTCCGTCATTTTGACGGACAGGGTCGTAAAAATTCTGTCATAATCTATTATTACCCGTCATTTTAATTTTCATATTTTAATTATAATAAGATATTTAATAGCTTTTATTTTCATTCACATTTCCCTTTGTAATCATGCACTTACAGGACGAGCATATAGCAGATTATGCATTTATTTAGCTATAAGAGAACAGATGAACAACAGAGAAACGAAGTAGATGAATGTTTTTCCCCGCAGTGACAGTAGAGGCTACTAAAACACAACACATGAACAATGCAATATTACAAAAAACAAATATGATTAAAATATGAACAAAACATTTTAAAATTTACAGAACAGAACCCAATCGACAACTCAAATCTTCCTCCTGGTCCGCATCGACTTAAACTCGCCTGTGCGTAATCAAGCGCATCAAGGGAGACTGATGCTGAGGCAATCGTCATTAGATTTTGTGTCTTTGCCTCGGACAGACGACTTCTCATGGCAGTTTTAATTTGGTTCTGGAGGCTGAACCTGTGCTCTGCTGCCACACTGGAGACTGGAATTATCAGCGCTACTTCAGCCAAAATTTTTAAGTCGGGAATCATTTCTCCCAGGGAAGCGATCAAAAGTTTGCAGGACTCTCTGAATGTGGGATTTCCCGATCCTGCAAGCACTCGCTTCACCGGGAGGAAATCCTGCAGCATGCACTCCTTCTGCACCAGTGGCACAGCCACACCTCTCTGGACCCCTAGTGGTCACAGACGTGCTCCAAATCATTCTGCTCATAGCTCTTCAATGCGTCAGCACCCGGATAGCGAGATGCATTCAGTACAGTGTCTAGGTCATCAATGAGGCTCACATGCTCCGAAGATAATCTTTTTCTGATAGATTTGGTGACCTCCACGATGTGCACTCACCACCAACTGGACAGGGGCTGGAATTACAGTTACAAGTTACAATAGCTAACCCTCTGTGTAATCCGTCAAAATGGCACCTGGTGGTCCCATCACAACGAGACACTTGACATTCATTCGCTTTCTCTGTCCCCGGTGTTGGAATGAGCTTTCAACCACCTGCCGTTCTGCTGAAACCATTTCAACATTCAAGAAAAAGCTGAAAACACATTTTCTGTGAGCCCTTAACCTGTCCTATATAATGGCACTTGCTATTTAAGACATCTTTAAAAAGAAAATCCTAATCTGTCTCTTGCTTCAGTACTATTATAGCAACACTTAGAACTTGGCAGTGTGATCCTGCAGGTACAGTTTACTTTTATATGACAAAGTGTTTATGTTCCTCAGTTGTAAGTCACTTTGGATAAAAGGGTCTGCTTAATGACTAAATGTAAATGTAGTTTATCTGACTTTTGTGTTTGTGGATTTTCTTACTGTTGATGTGTGTTTTTAGATTATCTGACTGTTGAATGAACATTAATTTATATAGCGCTTTTCTGACAATATAATCAAAGTGCTTTACACAGTGAACAGGGGACTATCCTCAACCACCACTAGTGTGCAGCATTCACATGGATGATGCGACGGCAGATATAGTGCACCAGTATGCTCACTCGACACCAGCTATTGGTGGAGAGGAGAGAGTTATAGAGCCAATTAGTGGCTGGGGATTATTAGGAGGCCATGATTGAGAAGTGCCAATGGGGGGAATATAGCCAGGACACTAGGCCTCTCTAATATCTCTTCCCGTTGCAAACTTAGTTTTCCCCATGAGGTCTCCCATCCAGGTACTGACAAGGCTCAACCCTGCTTAGCTTCAGTGGTAACCAGTAACTTGAGCTACAGGTTAAGATGGCTGCTGGTAAATGCTGCTGTGCGTTTGTAGATTATTTGACTGGTTATATGCATGTTTTTAGATTATCTGACTGTTGTGTATGTGTGTTTGTAGATTATCTGGCTGTATGGTGACAGAGGAAGGCTGTTGTTCTGTGGCATCAGCTCTGAGATCAAATCTCTCACGCCTGAAAGAGCTGGATCTGAGCTACAATCACCCAGGAGTATCAGGAGTCAAGCTGCTCTCTGAAAGACTCAACGATCCAAACTGCACACTGGACAAACTTAAGTATGTTGAGCTGTTAAACACTGTTTATACCCATATTAACCCCTTAAACCCTGGCCCTAATTGGTCTTGAATTTATTGAATGGTCAGTGAATTCATGAAATAACACCTGTATTTATTCCTTTAAAAAAATTAAAATCCTTAACAAATACACACAGAAGACATATATTTTTAATGTTTCATTAGAATGAGGACATTTTTGTAATCATTACATTTTATCAGAATATTATTTTTACGCATTTTATGAAAACAATTCAAAAGAACAATCTTTAAGCATCTGTCACTTAACCCTTTCACACTTACTGGTGCATATTTGTGATGGTTTATGACTGGCCCCCTTAGAGTAGCGTCACATATTTGTGTTTCTGCAGCAGTCAGTGCTGTCAGATTCGGTTTTCATGCCAGCACTAAACTGCACTGCCCAAGTGCCTGTAATTCATATTCACTCAAACTGATACTCATACAGTCTTTTCAAGCACATGGTATGATTATTTAATGACATAGACATCCAAATGGTCACAAAATTACTACTATAAAAGTTTACAGCTCGTATACAAACAGTCAACACAAAATTGGGATCACTGATCCTCGCAGCCATGTCTGTTTACATTAGGTGGTCATTCTGTTGTCAATCATAAGTAACTCAAACAGCAACTCAATAATCTTTTCAAGCACACAGTACACTCATTGAAACAGACAGCCAAATTGTTGCAAAACGTCACGATAAAGGACAACAGCTCACCTATATGCAGTCAACACATCAGGGAAATGCGATCATTCCAGTCCAGCCAACTTTGTTTACATTAGGTGACAATGTGTTTGTCACACACGCACACACACACACACACACATATGTTGGTACTCCTATCATAATGAGGACTCTCCATAGACAATGGTTTTTATACTGTACAAACTATCCCTGATAGCCCACGTACATCAACCAGACATCTATTTGATGTGTGTTTACATCTTAAAAACACCTGTTTTACATTGTTTGCTCATCTGCAATG
>JAVLUX010000008.1:350000-355000 GCA_032164185.1 Moxostoma hubbsi | reverse complement strand
AGATCTCAATCCAATAGAGCACCTTTGGGATGTGGTGGAACGGGAGATTTTCATCATGAAGGTGCTGCCCACAAATGAAGCAACTGTCAATATAGATCAAAATCTCTGAGGAATGTTTCCAGCACCTTGTTGAATCTGTGCCACTAAGAATTAAGGCAGTTCCCTTATCAAAAGCTGCACTTAATGCTGGTTCAGCGCATTGGGAAGGTCTTTTAGTAGTGACCAGCTGTGAATATGTGTGCAACACGTCAATAAAACTGACTAGAATTTATAGCCTCTGTTGGTGACATCATCAGAATGCGCCAGTACCAGGGCTATAAATAGATGTGCCACAGGTACATCGTCAGGTCTATTGTCTTCAGACCACTCTGTGATGTGTTAAACTCTGTATTTTCCTCTGATAGGAGTTAGGTTAGTCAGGCAGTGTGCAGAAATCTTTTCTTGTTTTCTTCTATCTTCTATCACTTAAGTGTGAAAGACAGAGAAAATGAGTGATAAATAATGCAAACGTTGTTTTCCCCTGTTTATACCATATGGCTGAATCAGACTAAGCAGTACACTATGGCTGCATAAACGTTGTGTGTGTTTAGTGTGTGTGTGCTTACTCATGGTTTATGAGGACATGATTTGGTATACGAGGACCGAATATGGCTACTGTATGTGACTAAACAGTAGGCTATGGTTTCACAATGTTTCATCCCAAATTGGGTCCTCATATACCAAATTTATGGCCTCATTAACCATGAGTAAGCATCATAGACTGTAAAAAAGAATGGACGTAATGAAATTGAAATCAATAAATGTGGTTGCTAGGTGCTCTAAATTGTTGCTAGGGAGTGGCTTGGCAGCTGCCAATGATGAATCTCCAAAGGCTGCTTGTCCGTATGAATGATATAAACCTCTGTGACATTCAGAATGGAAGATATCTCTCTTTGGATTTTGGTTGCTAAGGTGCTCGAAAATGGTTGCTAGGGAAGGGGCTAGGAAGTGTTGAGGGTATTGTTGATTGGCTGTTTTACTGCCCCAAGTCAAACGAGACCACCCTCGTGTTTCTATGATAATTCAGTCCGGAGAAATCCCTTTGATGTCTTTCAATGGAAGTCTATGGGACTTGTTGCTAAGGTGCTGTAAATGGTTGCTAGGGCGTGGCTTGATAGCTTCACAATGATCCTGAGAGACTGATTGGTCGTCTGAGTAAAATGAGCCCGCCCCCTTGTCTCTAAGACACTGTGATCCAGAGTTATGTTCAATACAAAATCTACCATTGACTTAACATTGGGGCAAATTTGGGCAGCTCCTGCCCCCCAGGGGTGCAACTTTTACCCCATTGTGAGGTATGTTCTCACAGAGCCTGACAGCCTCTTCAAATGTGGTAAATCACACGTCTCTGTGAAATTTGTCATGAAGGGCAAAATAAGCTGTATAGATCCAAGCCACTTTTTGCTCCAGGCTGTAAACATGTTTTTTTCTGCTGTAAAGTTAAGCATTTTAACTTGGGGGAGATACAGATTTGACTCACTTTTGCAGCCAGCCTCAAGCGGCCAGTCGATGAATTGCAGTTTAATTCCCTTCCGTGTTGGTTTCAAGAGAGAGACGGGGAGGTTGCCGCTTGGTAAGCATACACAAACACACATAAGGGTTATAAAACCGCAGCGTACTGCTTAGTTACATACAGTAGCAATAAGATACTCTCACTTCAGATCATGTTAAAGCACTTAATGTGTGTCAAACTAAGTTGACAAATGTATTGACAAACCTCTTCAGGAGGGGCAGTGGGTGAGTCCACTTGGTCCTGGACTGTAGCTGGAGTCATGGGCTGATGGAGAGGCAGAAAGAGAGAAACAAAGAGAGAAACAAAGTTATCTCAATGGAATTATTTGCTACAGAAATACAGTTTTCTACAAACACAGAATTTGACACATTTGGTAGGAATTAATATAACTTTTAGAAATTAATTGTCATTAATTTTGTCAGCACCGTATTTTGACACTTCATACTACATTTGTATTAACAAACCTCTTTAGTAGAGGTGGTGGAAGGGATGGTGTGGTCGTGGACTGTAGCTGGAGCCATGGGGGGCTGGGGGGGGTGAGAGAGATGTCATGGAAGTTTCTCTCCCCCTTGAGATCGTTACACTCGTGTGAAAGTGCAGATGAGAAGTCTTTATCTGTTTGCGAGATTATCATTAAATCTGCCTCAGCAGTCCTAAATATTCGATCACATGGGAGAACCATGGCATTGTTCTTTCCCTGCTGTCCACGACCCTGTCCGAATAAACCAGTTCAGAAACACTGTTTTAACTCACACTAATGTCAGACCCCCTCGCCTCACTTCTCTCTGACATGATCTCTGCTGCGTGTGTGTGTGTGTGTGTGTGTGAGTGTGTGTGTGGTGCAAGTTGATGATTCTGACAGACAGTCGAGAAGGAAAGGAGATGCGCATGTGAGATTCTCCGTCCGGTTGCATTTTTTCTCAATACCGTAGATAAGCAAATGCACATGGTATGATAACCGTCCATTTTCAAACCATGGTAACCGTGAAACCGGTATACCGCTGCAACCCTAGTAACTACTAGTTAGTTTGTAAATAAGGTGCTTAATTTGGTTGCACCACCTGTTCTTAAGGCAAGACTTAACCAGTAGGTTGTAAGCTCTCCGTAAAGTGATGCGTAGTCTCATAATATGACGTTTACCTGCATTTATCCAATAGGCAGTAATGGAAAACAAGCAGTATAACAAACTCTGAAATGACATTGTGTGCCAAGTTAATATGCAAAACAATGTGTTTAAAATAAAACACCATAAGCAATGGGAATCTGTTAACCAAAACAGTTTGTCTAATAATACATTGTATTATTTGATACAGTTTTTACATTTTATGATTTCTAATTTAGAAATGTTAGCATTTGTACTGAACCACTTAAATAATATAAACAAAAGTACATTTTCTAATGAGATTGGAAAAGTCAAATAACTAATAAACATTATATATTACACTGTAAAAAGGTTGCTGTAAATTTTACAGTAACTTAAATTGCTGTAAAATATTTACAGTAATATTACTGTATTTTCATTTATAATTCATTGAATTTAAATTTTATTTAGTTAAGATTTCATTTGAATTTGTTTTGTATTCAAATTTTCAATATATTTTGGGTTACTTTATGCTGCAACCCTCATTTAAAAAAAAAAAAAATCAATTTTAGAAAATATATAAAAAGATACATTAGACTCACTAATTAACCTAACATACATGTGGGATAAAAGTATAGCAATGGGAGGAAACTCAAAGAAAGGCCCTAGCTGGCCAGCAGATGCATACCCAGGATGTTCTTACTTCGAGGCAACAATGCTTACCACAGAGCTGCCCTTTTTCAGCCTAGACAGGTTGGCATTACCACAAAATCACTGTCCATTTCCCACCAATACACTTCACATCCCTCATCTACTACATTGATGGTTAATATCAAAATGAGAATCAGAATCAACTTTAATGGCCAAGTATTTGTACACATACAAGGAATTTGACCACAGTTTTTTCATTGCTCTCAATGTGCTTACACAGGAATTTATATGATACTTTATCAATAAAATGAATCTAAAAAAGTGGATTGACCCTAACCCAAATTAGGAATATAAATTCTGCACAATTTGTCGTCACACTGTCATTTAACAATTATTCTGCTGTTGAATTATTTAATGATGTACGAACCTCTGAATAAACTCCAGTGTACTGGCCGCCTCTTCCTGGTACATTGAATACATAGTAGCAGCCAAACAGGACCGCTAATGCAGATGATAAATCTGTCAGCTCCTGCGGCTGGATGATGACTCCGCCCTCCATAAATCTGTCAGCTCCTGCGGCTGGATGATGACTCCTCCCTCCATAAATCTGTCAGCTCCTGCGGCTGGATGATGACTCCGCCCTCCATAAATCTGTCAGCTCCTGCGGCTGGATGATGACTCCGCCCTCCATAAATCTGTCAGCTCCTGCGCCTGGATGATGACTCCGCCCTCCATAAATCTGTCAGCTCCTGTGGCTGGATGATGACTCCGCCCTCCATAAATCTGTCAGCTCCTGTGGCTGGATGATAACTCCGCCCTCCATAAATCTGTCAGCTCCTGCAGCTGGATGATGACTCCGCCCTCCATAAATCTGTCAGCTCCTGCGCCTGGATGATGACTCCGCCCTCCATAAATCTGTCAGCTCCTGCGGCTGGATGATGACTCCGCCCTCCATAAATCTGTCAGCTCCTGTGGCTGGATGATGACTCCGCCCTCCATAAATCTGTCAGCTCCTGCGGCTGGATGATGACTCCGCCCTCCATAGTTAGCATCCATATTTTTGATGGTCTCGTAATTCGGGAACTTTAAATTGTTAGAATTATTGAATAATAATAATTGAAAACATTATTAATAGATATATGATTACTACATTACTGGTTTTATTAATATTGCTATTTGAATGTGATAAACCTTCCCGCACTTTTTATGACCTTTACAAATATGGACCTTTTAAACCATGATGTGTATGTGTGAACTTTGAACAGTGCCTCTGTAGGCGGGAATTGCTATTGCAAGGTAGATTAAAAAGTTTGAGTACAAACTTTAGGTTGGCTTGAGAAAGCCTAGCATGAAAGTTTGAAGTAGTTTTTAGTTTGATGTAATTATTAGTAGTTTTTAAAGTTCAAAGTTTAGAGATTATAAGACCATTCAGTCTATCAAATAGATAGATAGATAGATAGATAGATAGATAGATAGATAGATATTGACCCTCAAATAGATAGATAGATAGATAGATAGATAGTCATTGACCCATAGATAGATAGTTATTGACCGATAGATAGATAGAGTATGACCCATAGATAGATAGATAGATAGATAGATAGATAGATAGATGTTGACCCTTAGATAGATAGATAGATAGATAGATGTTGACCCTTAGATAGATAGATGTTGACCCTCAGATAGATAGATAGATATTGACCCTCAGATAGATAT